>CM027843.1:18374846-18775113 GCA_016097545.1 Eucalyptus victrix | reverse complement strand
TATTGAGTTACAAACTTTATCGAAGGGTTTCATTTATTCACTTTGCAATCTTTCTCAAATGGTTGCTTTTGTTTACTTTGCAACTTCTTCGAAGAGATATTTTATTTACTTTGTAACTTTTGGTGAAGAGTTATCTATGTTCTTCTATACCAATAAATAATTCGGTTAAAATTGAATCTTTTTGGCGAAGAGTTATATATGTTCTTCTAAAGAGATTTTGGAAAAATACTTAAATTATTATGTAATATTTTAATGAGATTTTGTTATATACTAAAGGATATTTGTTGGTGATTATAGCGATATTATGAGACAAATAAATTTTAAAAAAGTGGTATCGTCTTAATCTCCGCTTCTATCCAATTCAAAACGTGATAATATTGCGCTCTTTCACGACGCTCCGAAAGAGCCGAGCAGAAGGAGAACGTCGGGACGGTGGGCTTAGTGGGGCCGTAAGAGGCTCAAGCTCTTCTCTTGTAATAAAGAAACCACGCGCGAAAAAAGGAGATTGGTTTCGGTTCTCTGACAATGACTCTTGAGGTCATGGCGTCTGGTCTTATCTTAAAGTGGGAAGGAAGCTTCAAGGAATGCATGGACCTTTGAAAAGGCGGCATTTTACTGGTAGCTTCTTGTTTGAGGGGTCCCCCGCCTTGAGATACCTTCCCGTCCAAGTAAGGCGGCGTTGAATGTATCCTTTGTTTGAAGCTAACATTGACTTCAAAAAATTCATTGAACGTGAGCACGTGTCACTAATCTTTTTATTTGAGCAATGACTTCTAAGCCGCATTGTCTAGGCATAGGCATAAGCTTTCAATAACTACTTTTTCATTTTTTGGTTTACATTTCTACTAGAAAAAATCGTGAACTAATGAAATCTAATAATAGTAGATTAAGAGAGTACAGGTACCAGAGATGACAAGAGATAGAGTTGAAACACAGAAGTACAAGTTGAATATCTGGGAGCCCAGTTGAAGTTCCAATTAAAGTAGTGGCGCCATCAAGAAAAAGGAAATGCTATTAAAGAGGAAGCAACTCTAACCTATTAGAAGTGATTGATAAATTTAGGAAAGGTAGGAATGACTATCCACAAACAAATGGAATGGCCTATATGTGATGCTTCGGTTTAGAATTATCACAATCGGAGTAACACAAGCTCAACTTATCAAAGTAGCTTCATTGAGGCATTTTATCCAGCGAGGTTGAATATTACTCGGGATAATGATCCTATATGCGGTGCTTCAATTCAAAGTATCACGATCAACAATAACACAAGCTCAATTTATCATAACATTTTCGTTTGTGATTGATTTCACACAACTCTACTTGCATATATAGGAGCTTAAACAGACTACAATGTAAAAAGTGGGAGAGTCTAAAGGTAGCACACCTTCGTGTCGTGTTTGTTGTAGAATCTTGAGAGTGAACTCGGTCATGACTAGGTATTGGTAAGTGGGTCTTTATTGTAAAAGCAAGTCTTGATGAACCGCGCAGCCATTAGGATTCACCGCATAATCACAAAGAAAATAGAGAGTAAAAGGAAGAAAGAGAATTTGAGATGCAAGGTTTATTCTTATTCATCCTTAAATTAAGGTTACGTCTAGCTGAGAATTCCACTATAATTAGTATTCGCACCTCTCTGTTACATCCCTCAATTACATTAAAAAGAAAATATATATCTAGCTCCCGTGCCATCATGTTGATAGGGGTAGATCACACCCCAACACGGTAGTAGCCCATCCTCTTCTCCCTTTGCAAGTCATCATCATTAAGGTCCCTCACAAGCTACTCATGGTACCCAATTCCTCCGGTATCGTTGAGCGTCGGATAGCCTCGGCCATAATCGAGCATCATGAGCAAATTTATGAAGTCATGAGCTACGGTATTCTAATTTTAGAGTTGGGTGAGCAAATTGAGGTCGGCGTCATCCCGGAAGCTTTCATCGTTTTGACTTGGAGCAATTTTCCCATAAAAAGAAATATTTAAAAAAACATATTTTATGTCGACATCAAGATCATCGCCAATTCGGCCATGTAAAATGCTTGGCGCTAATTGGGTATCCACATAAGTATTTTGGGATAAAATTAATTGAATAAATTTAATTAGCAAAATTGAAAGATTTATAATTGAATTGATAAAAGTATAATAGGTTTAAAAAAATTTTAAAACCAACTTGTGGGTAGCCATGTTGCCCCAAAGCAATTGCTCATCGTCCTAATTAAAGAACCTAAAAATATATAAGGTGGCTGTATTATTGAACTTCTAACATTGTCTACGTGATGTCATCGTAAGAAAACTTGTAAAGCTATCTCGGAAAGCGATGTCCTCGAAAATCTTGGTCATTCTTGGTAATTCTTTTATTTGTTTAGGTGGCTTTTCATATTATTTTTATTGGTTGAAACCATATCAGGCGCATAACCGATGGGCGAACTTATACAAGTTAAGCAAATTAAGAGATAAGTAGGCATATCACACAAAAAAATGAAATGCCATTGTTTTCACATGTACGGTATTCAGCACGCGGGTATGCCACGGATTGGAGGCTTTTACGAGGCATGAAAGGCTGAGGATGTGGCCAAGATGACTAGCTAGAGGTTGTGTATATATATACATATATGCTCTAGGATATTGTTAGGGGTATTATTTCACTTATATTTTAGAGAAATTTTATAATTAATAGGAGCGAATTGTAGATGGAGAGACTAAATATCTTCAGTTAAATCAAGAGGAGGCTCATATATATTATAAATTGTCTCTTCATCATTTATAACATCTCATATCTAACGTAATAGTCAGTAATATAGTGTTTTGTCCAACCACACTTTCCTCTAGAGTGGGCTAAGTGCAGGAGTGAACAATTGACGAGAGAAAGGCCGAACTTAGGAGACTCGATTAGTGGTGAATGGGTCAAAGTCAAAGAGTGTCTTAATTTCACACAATCGCGATGTCAAGAGTCGACCTACGACACAAATACAAAGATGCATATGTACATAAAAAAATAGTAAATAGAGTGATATCTCAAAAAAAAAAAATGAGAAGGAATTAAGTGGGGTTAGTTATTAATAGAGTTGAGTAATTTTATTCTCGTACTATTTATGAAGGATAGTTTTGGAAATTGAAAATTAAGACAAAATAAGGTAAATATATGAAAGATATATGACAATTACAACCCAATCATGTTGACATGAGAATGACATTGGATATGCCTTTTTTTCCCTCCCTCAAGACTGCTCTTGCATAACAATTTTTCAAAGCAAGAGTTTAATCGTTTCTTTTTCCCCTCCTCAATTTAATCAATTTTACACTGGAAGATCAGTATCAATATGTCAATGAACGAATTGCCTCTCCATTTTTTTTGTTTTTGGTTCAAAACGATTCCTTTAATACCCACCTTCGACCAGCGTTTTCGGAACAAGACGGAAGGGCCTCTGAATAAAGGATAGCCCAAAATGGTTGAAGGGGGGGGGGGCTTTAGTTATCTGGGCCTTGGCAACCCAATCAGTAGATTGGCATCGCAGTAACCGTGCGGGCTTCGGAAATGGGCCAGACGCAATCTGCAAAAGGGCCCACAGTCCCCACCCGGGCTGATAAGTACCCGAGGGTGGAAAGCCTATCAGAGTGATCTAAGCCATCAGTTTCTTAAGCACGCATGTAGATCGGTTTTGGCTTCAGAGTGCATCATAATTATACTGCAGAGGAAACTCGAACACAACCTGCAAAACCATCGACCAAGCTTCCCGAAGAATCTTGCAAAGTACTTGCTATTGCTCCTGCCATTGCCCCTTCGGCGAACGATACATCAGAATTTATCTTTAGAGCTGATTAGTCACCTCGCATTTGCTGAAGTTTTCTTTAGCAGAAGACAAAATTGTTTCTTGCTTTCCATAAATTTTAGAGGACACCGGCGATCAACTCCTGGAAAGGAAAGTTCAACTTGCGGATCTTCGATTGCAACAACCATTTCTCTATTTTGGCAATCTCTTTGGTTGAGATCTGGATTTGGAAGCCGGAGTCTGACTAAACTTTCTTTGTCCAGCGATACGAAGGATTATGTTCTCTGTGGTCTCTGGGGATTTTTGGCATAGAAGGCAGATCGATTCAGGTCCACGTAAGTACTCTGAACCGGAGGCTCGCGTCCGTATTCCAGGAGTAAGATGATGCTAAGTCGACACTATTGCTGCTCTGTTTTTTTCGAATTCGATCATACATACTCCTCATTGAATAGTCCCTTAACTTCCGGTCCAAAACCGAGCCATCCTTCTTGGAATTCATACTTAACGGTTGGAATACTTAAAATTCATTATGTGCTCATCAAATAACCTCTGCGAAGTTTGCTCTTTCGATATCTTATTCTCCCTATTAAGTTAGCCACTATTTGAAGTTCATCACGATTCGCTAGCCCTCCTATAATTCTTATTTTTTTTGGCCATACCTTCATCCCAAAATTCGCCATTGGGAAATAAATTTCTTTTAACATCTGACTCCATATAGCTGAAGGCTTTCCGCTAATCTCCATGCTTATTTGTCCAGCACTGCTTCATTACAAGAAATCAAGTCTACAGAATCCAAGACCTTTCTTGTTTTCAACACTTCCCACTCTTCTCCCATGCATACCTGATTCAAACTCAATTGTTTTTTCACCAAAAAGAATCCACAACCTTACAAATGTAATGGGGGTTTGAAATATCCACATTTCATATTAGGGCAGGGCTTGCTGCACGATTTATCAAAATCGAAGCAAAGCGAAGCTAAGGCATTCACCTATAGGAAACTAAAATTTTTTAACAAGTACTCTGCATTGGTATCTTCCGGGCACCACTCCATTTGGTGCCCAGCCAAAAAATTTTCCATAAGAAAATTTTGTTTGACCACGAAAGCTAGACAATATTTGAAGCATTGGTCTATGATATTATTTTCCTAATTATAAAGAATTCTAAGATAATTATAAAGTAAGAAGTAAGAAAAGAGATTTTCAAATTTGCTGATTTAAAAGAACAGAGGAAGGAAGTAAAGAGAGAAAAAGAAAGAAGATAGAAAGACACTTCTGCTCAGAATGTTGAGTGTCATCTTCTCATCGATGAAATCTCACAAAGTCCTGACATGTGTATTACTCTTTATATAATTCATCACAGCAGAAGTGAAACAATCAAGTGAAATGTCCGTGATTTTACCTGATCATTTCACAAAAAAATCTTTTTTTCTTGAAAATAAATAAATAAATGGCTCTCATAAGAAACACATTGGATTTTCAGCTCATGGTTATTTGATCCGGAATAGCGTATATCGCCCAAGAAAAGGAGCATTTAATCACAGAGCCATCGACGACTCAAAACCAACAAAAAGAAAAACAAGAAAAACCAAAACGAAAAAGAAAGAAATCAAGAAACCAATCAATCGAAAGAGAGATCAGAGCATTGGTTAAGGGTAATCAGTCACGGTTTAATCAGAAACACGGACCAAATTTAGAATTTACTCATCACATCTCTGCAAAACAAGAACAAGGACGAAAAGAAAAGAAAATACAAGAAAAATCTGAACAAAAACCCGAGAAGAAGAAAAGCGAGGGCGAGATTTGACCTTGGAACGGAGAAGAAGATACGAGACAATCATCAGAGACTTAAATACTAGGAATCCCGAGGCCTGAGCCCTTCATGTTGTTGCAGTTTTCTCTCATCACTTGATCGCACAGCAGATCCCGACTGGACAACAACCAAACAAAAGAAAGAAAGAACAAAAGAAAAAGCTTCGAAAGAGACGAGCAAAATCAAACGCGAGAGCGATCGAACCAAACCAAGATGGACGGACCCTGCGAAGCAAAGCAGCCGTCGGCCCGAGAGCGTGCCTGCGCTCCAGCGGAGGAAGAGAGATGAGGAGGGAGGAGACTCTTTGAGCTCGATTTATAGATCGAACCTGATGGGGGTGGCGGTAGTGCAGGAAACCCTAGATCGTCCGGCCACCGCAGCCGCGTGGTTATGATTTATGGGCCGGGCCTGTTCTCATTTTATCTGGTTCGAGGCCCAAACTACCCATGACAGATTGGGCCCAAATTCGCACGAACATGGGCTACGTTGAGGACTCAACTTGCTGGCACGTCACAAAACTCTAGCGCAAAAGCATTTTCTTGAAAACGAGAAAAAGCGAAAAAGAAAAAGTTATGGTGGGTGAAGATCAGAGGGATTATAAGCATGGACTCCTTTGGCAAGGAAGGCGACAAGCGGGCAAAATTATAAAAGATTGATCTAGCTATCTGTGAAATTTGCATCCAATATGAACGGTAATGCTTTTAGATAGTAACGGTGGAGCATTAATCTTAACATAATACAACAAGCGGTAATATTCTGCCCAGAACTCTACTTACTTTTTTATCTCACTACTTGTCTCAAATAAAATGATGCAATGGTGATTTAGAATCATATTCCCACTTTAAATCCTATCCTCTGTTACAAATGAAGCATCCCAAGTTTTTCCCTCAAAGGAGTTGCACCAGAAACACAATTAAATTGATGTACAATCCATCATAAGATATATAGATTTATATATTTTTGGGTAGAACCCTAAGATGTTCACATGTACCTTCCCAACGAGACATTTTGAGCCTTAGCAGGTGAGCAAAATCGAACCGGTAAAACTCCTTAATTATTATTATCACTAGTATTATAGTCAACATTGCCATCGATTGTCCTACGATCAGACTAGGACGTGGGTGTGGTTCCCCCTTGCTCTCCCACCCCAGGTGCTTGGACAGAAGGTAATCACATAATCCTTGGAGGCGCAGCTCACCAACGGCGCGGGAGAGTCAAAGGCGTAGCTGTAGTAACACGGACAGGCATCCTTGAAGATCCAAGAATACACGCTGGGCTTGCACTTCTCCAGCGTCCCGTACTGGTTCCGGCAGCAGAACTTGTCGGCGTTGAAGGCCAAGCAGGCGCTCTTGCAGGCGACGACTTTGCCTTCCCGTTCACCACTTGCAGCTCTGCTGGGCACACGTCGTTCAAGTTCTTCGAGCACACCCCGGGATGCCGCACTTGGGCCACGCAGGCTTCGACTCTACCGAGATCGGGATGTTGTAACCCGTCGACGAGGCTGACGTCATAGAAGCTGGGCAGGTCCTTGTCCGCCTGGAGCGAGACCTGGACCAGTGTGGCGGGAGGGGTCCGCTGAGGCCGCCGCAGGCGAGCCGCCCATCGCAGTCCCCGGTCTCGCAGGCCGGATGCCAGTTGGACCCAAAACTGCACCCGGTGCGGGCCCAGATCCGCCCGGCCCACGACGGCGGGGCCGAGAAGCGATGGATGGCTTCCGGCGGGAGGTAAAAGCCTCCGTCGGCAATCACCGGTTGGCCTGTGTTGGGAGCCGTGGCTGGCCATATGGGAAATGGGCATTTGTTGTGGACATAGAAGTTGACTCGCCCTGTCCACGTAGCATTCCCTGCGTGATGCCATTACACGTTAGTGAAAAACTTCACTGGTCAAACCAGACTTACAGCGATAAACATACAGGTCAAAATGTGAAAACTCGAAAGGCAGAATGTGAATCAGCAAATCATTTATGTATGTAGCATCAAAACGCTGATCAATGACAAAGAACGCAGGAGACACGAGTTCCATTGCGCATGCTGTTCGAGAACATATGGTGAGTCGAGGGAATTGTTACCGGGGGACAAGAGGAGACCAGTCAGGACGAGACAGAAAGACGAGATGAGATCCGAGGACTTCATTCTGAAACGGAGGATTGAGCGGAGGAAACATGAGGCTTATGGCTGCCTTTTATAGTGGGAGAAGACGGTGAGATTTTGTGTGCTGCTTCCATTGCACTGCAAGTCTCGCTGCGGCAGCCTTGGGAGGCAAGAAAAGCGATAAAGGCCTTGGACGTGTTTAGTCGTCCCTCTCTCTGGTAGAAAATCTCGGTCGATTAAATTGACCATTAGGAAATCATCTGCTCAATGAACTATTTAATTGCTTCAAGCATGGGGGAATGATAGAGTAAAGCCATGTATGCGGCACATAGATGGTCGTTTTCGTCAGTCTAATCAAAACGAAAAGTATCCATGTTTAAAATAATGAAAAAATAGCTGGGAAAAGCTTAACCACCATTATCTTTTCCAAAATCCATCATAATTTGATTTTTATTAGATGCAAAACATCTATAATTTCTCATTACAATTCATATGCAATAAGATAACATATACAACTTATTAATTGGATTTTTTTTATCTTAAAACCAAAGTAAGTATCCGAGCAATCTCTTATCGTAACCTTACAATCTTCATTTTATAGGAGTAAGTCAACTTGGTCATTCGGTACATGTTCATGTGGTATCCATGAGATGCCAAATTGAAAACCCTCCTTGTTAGAGCAACATTACTATTATTAATATTTAATAGAAATTATAATTGGGGAAACAATGGGTATTGGTCTGGTTACTTAGAGGTTTGATCCCTTTCGTTTCAATGTGTTTAAATCCAAATCTCTACATCCTTGATTCTACAAGTGTAAGACAACTTGGGCATTTGGTACATGTTTATATGCTATCAATTAGACGCCACATAAAAACCCCACATAAAAACCCTTTTTTAGAGTAACACCAAGATTATTAGTATGGAATAAAAATTAAATTGGGGAGAGAACGATTCTTGGTCTGGTTAGTCAAAGGTTTTGATTCCTTTTGTTTTTAAGGAATATTATGGTTGTGAATGATTTTTACGACCTTGATTCTAAAAGAGTGAGTCAACTTGGCAATTTGGTACCGATTCATATGGTATCAATTAGATGCCAATTTGAAAATCCTCCTTTTCAGAGCTACATTAGTATTATTGAAATTGAATAGAAATTGGAGAGACACTAGGTCTTGGTCTGTTTATTTAGAGGTTTGTTTACTTTCATTTCATGGAATATTAAAACCAATGTAATCATCCAAGGAATCTTTTATCGTGGTTGTGAATGCATCTTTGCGACCTTGATTCTATAGAGTAAGTTGACTTGGGCATTTGATACCTATTTATGTGCTATTCATTAGACACCAAATTAAAAAACCCTCCTTTTAAAGCAACACTAGTATTACTATTATTGAATAGAAATACAAATGGGAGATAATGGTCTTGATCTAATTACTTGGAGCTTTGATTCCTTTTGTTTCAAGGAATATTGAAACTAAAGTACCTATTCGAGGAATCTTTTATTGTAGTTGTGAATGAATTTTTACAACCTTCATTCTACAGGAGCAAGTCAACTTGAGCATTTGGTACTTGTTCATATGCTTTCAATTAGACGTCAAATCAAAAACCCTCCTTTTAAAGCAACACTAGTATTATTAGTATGGAAGAGAAATTAAGTCTCGGTTTGGTTTTAAAGGCTTGATTCCTTACCCTTCAAGGAATATTAAAACCATAGTAATTATCCGAGATATCTTTTATCGGGTTTGTGAATGAATATTTCCAACCTTGATCCTATAGGAGTAAGTTAATTAGGGCATGTGGCACTTGTTCATGTGCTATCAATTAGACACCGAGTTAAAAAAACCCTCCTATTTGGAACAACACTAGTGTCATTAGTATTAAATAGAAATTAAAATGGGCAGATAGTGGGTCTTCATCTGGTGACTGGGAGGCTTGATTCCTTTCATTTCAAGTAATACTAAAACCAAAGTAATTATCTGACGAATCTGTTATCGTAATTGTGAATGAATTTTGATGACGTTGATTTTACAAGAGTAAATCAACTGAGCATTTAGTACCTATTCATGTGCTATTAATTAGATGTCAAATAAAAAAACCCTACTTTTTAGAGCAACGCTGGTATTATTGGTAGTGAATATAAATTAGAATGGGAAAGACAATGGGTCTTGATATGGTTAGTCAATAGTTTGATTCCTTTTGTTCAAGAAATATCAACTCTTTGTAAAATATTTGTTTTGAGGAGGATCGTTTATTTGCTCAAGCAGCCCGATTATGGAGTAGGGAAAATTATCAAAAAAAGTCATAATCTTATTGCATTTTTCCAATTTGGTTATAAATATTTTGATTATAACAATCGAGATACAAACATTTCATGTTTTGTCAATTGAGTTTATTCGGCTTAATTTTAATTAAAAATCGTTAACACGGATGTGCTAGCATGGCCAACATTGACGTTGACAATTTTTTTATTATATTTTTTGATTTTTTAATTTATTTTTCCTTCCCTTTCTTCCTCTAAATTTACTGGTCGTTGAGCCTTGACAATGACCAATGATTGGTTGAAGGTTGAAGTGAGCTTTGCCCACCTCTAGTGGGGCTTAACCTTGTTGGATTTGGCTCGGCCTCACCATAGCTCAATGAGGTTCGCCTACCTCTAGTGAAGCTTGCCCTTTGTTGACCATCGCCAATGCTAACTTTGCCCAATGGGGGAGGGCTTCACTAGAGGTTCGGCAGATCGACCTAACTAGCCCTCATCTCGGCAAGTCGCCAAGCCTTAGCGACTAACTAGAGAAAGAAAAAAAAAAGAAAAAAATCAAAATAAAATAAAAGTATTATTAAAAATTATTTACGTCAACGCCATTTGGTCATGTAAGATGCATGATATTCACATTAGCAACTTCCGATCAAAATTGACCGAATGAATTCAATTAGTAAAATGTGAAAATATTTATGATTCAATTAACATAATTAAAAAGGTTTGAGACCAAATTCATAATAGTGTAATGTGTTTAAGACTTTTTAAATATTTTTTTTCCATTTTTAACATGGACTTTTGAGGAATAGAATCCTGGAATCGCCACACAATTCTAGTGCCAAAAGCGAACCACTAAATTCTTTTTAGTACTTAGATTTTTCTTAGGTTTCGCAATTTTGTTGAGATGGTCATTATGTAGACAAAAATCTCCTCCAAGATGAGATGAGTTCTTCTACAATAAATGACTTCTTGACCATCTAATCTCTAGAGTTCACATGGACGTCTTACCTTTCTCCTCAAAATCTAGCATTAAAACCCCAAATCTCACCTTTTACAGTATCTACCAAACACACCATTGAATGACTTCCCGTAATTTTATTCGTAGATCCATCTCTGCTTTAATTAAAAAACACAGAGAGAGAGCGAGAGGGAGAGACACAGGGGTTTCGCCACTTCAGATTTTCCGACGAAGGAAAAGGTTACGTGGGGGCGTCGGAGTCGACCGTTGGAACCGTCGAAAAAACGGTCGTGACGGTGACGGAGTGCTTCTCAAGACTCGAGCTTGGGTCCCCGCAACTGCCGGGACGCAAACGCTGCTGACTCGTGACCGAGCCGAGCCGAACCGAAGCTTCCGGAGAAAGAGAAAGACGGCAGAGCGACCGCAAAACCATTGACGTTGTCGACATCGTCTTTTCCCAGGAATAACTCCGGCGAAAACCCAAGGAAGAATCCTGTGGGCGCCCATCAAACTTTGTCTTCTTTGGAAAAGGAAAAGAGAAAAGAAGGGACGCAAGTACAAACCCATTACCTGAAACTCCCTGACCAGTGACCGGTCTCCTCCAAATTCGCGCTGAATCGATTCTTTAAAATCCGACGCTCCGCTCTTTCTTCCGTTTTTTATTTTCTCCTTTTCTCCCTTCCAAAGGTCGTACCTTAAGAGTTTTTTTTTTGGCTCGGCAATAAGAATCCCAGAACGAGCTTCTCCTGGCGAAAGCAGGCTTTTCGTTGTAATGGGTGTTCCGGATTTTCTCCTTCTCTCTCTCTGTTTTCTGCTCTTCTTGCCTTTGCGCGGTTCTGCTGTTCCGGTCCCGAGATGGCTGCTTGGGGAGCAAACGTAACGAAATTCTCTCTCTACCGAACTCTTGCTCGCTGCCTGAGATGGGCGTCATTGTTGAACTCAGAGATGATGGTGACTTGTTACTGAAAATTTTGGCAGGCACGGATCGGGTCTTGGAGCTAAGGCTGCTGGTTCTTCTGTTGCTTTTGATCCGACCCGAGTCACTCAACTGTCTTGGAACCCCAGGTGCTCAAGCCCTTCTTGTCCCTGTCTGTGTTTTTGTTTTGCTGATATTGTCCTTTAAATTGCCAATGCACTGGTTAGTTTAATCAGAGATAGTCTGAATTAGTCAATGTCTTCTAGTGTATGTGTTGTGAAATCCTGAGTTGGAAGGTCATTGGTTAAGATGTCCCCAAAATTTGTGTCATCGCAGGGCTTTTATCTATAGGGGTTTTTATCTGATGATGAGTGTGATCATCTCATCAAACTGGTTAGTCGTTTGTTCCTTCTAATGTTGTATTTGTGGGCTTGATGGAGATTAGATAGAACTAGGATTGACAAGATTGGTTTTTTGGTGGATCAGGCGAGGGACAAGTTGGAGAAGTCCATGGTGGCTGACAACGAATCGGGAAAGAGTATGTTGGAGTGAAGTGCGGACAAGCTCCGGAATGTTTCTGCTGAAAGCTCAGGTAGCTGGATTCATCTTTCGAGTTTGCATGATGTTTCTTTCTTTCCCTCAATGAGGTCCTCACTCATAGCTGCTACTCCAAACTATCTGCAATATTCGCAGTGTCTGCTAGTTACTCGCATCTAGTGGCATGTTGAACGTTCGAGTTGCTAGTTGACTTTGATTTTGACAGTCTGCTCGAAGGGTTTTGCATGTATATGTATTAAATATTGGGAACGTGGCTTTTGAATGATAGGGTCTTTGAGTAGGGATGTACTGAGAAACATTTTGCTTCTTAGGGTTCCGGTCCAGAACTGTAGACGTGTATTTCGACTTTGTGTAGAAGCCTTTGTTTGAGGCGAGTTTTGTAGCTTGATTAAACTAGGAAAGAGTGGTGTAGGACTAATGTATTGTCTTGACTCTACACTTGATTGAAGGATGAAGTTGTTGCTAACATTGAGGCTCGGATTGCTGCATGGACCTTTCTTCCTGAAGGTAAGGTCCTATTGTATTCCATGGATGAACTACTTCTTCCTGTTCTATGACGTAGCGTTGTCTTTCTGTATGCTAATTTGAGTTATATAACCAGAAAATGGAGAGTCAATTCAAGTACTCAGATATGAGCATGGAGAGAAGTATGAGCCTCATTATGATTATTTTATTGACAAGGCTAATCAAGAGCCGGTGGCCACCGAGTGGCTACTGTCTTGATGTACTTGTCTAATGTGAAGAGAGGCGGGGAACAGTGTTCCCCAATTCAGAGGTAAGCAATTCTTGTCGATGAATCGGTTTTCTATTTCTCATATGGTGTTCCTGAACCTTAGTCTTTCTCTTCATTTCCATTTCACAGGCCAAAATGTCTCAACTAAAGGAAGATGACTGGTCTGATTGTGCCAAACAAGGTCATGCTGGTGTGTGGGTTAAATTCGCAAGTCTTGCACTTTAGTATCGTCAACTTTCCAGTTTTGTTGTTGATTTCATAGGCAATCGTTGCAAACAACTAATTCAATGTTGAAAGCATGACTGGGCTGTAATACTGTTTGTGCTTACATGAAGTGTAGTGAGTCCCCAGCAGTAGACTGCAAAACATGCAAAGATGACATAGGTTAACGATTCCTCCAAGTAGTTTTAGACAGTGGATACAATGTAGTTATGCAGGGTAACGCTATTTAAAAGAATAGATATGCTTGAATCATAAGGGTGGCGAGTCCAGGGAGCCAGCTTGCACTGTCAATTGAATTACTTTGATTTGTCCATACGTGCAGTGTTATTCATAATTTTTGTTACTTTTGTTTGCCGTTCATACCAAATCACTCTTCTGTTCTGACCCTGTCATTCATTTCATCAGAAACTTCCATAACTGTGATTATTTGTGTTATCTGCAGTGAAGCCGAAGAAGGGCGACGCTCTACTGTTCTTCAGTCTCCATCCCGACGCAACCACAGATGATACTAGCTTGCACGCGAGCTGCCCTGTCATTGAGGGCGAGAAGTGGTCTGCGACCAAGTGGATCCACGTCAGGTCCTTCGACACGCCGCTGGATTCAGTCACTGTCGGGGAATGCAGGGATAAAAACGAGAACTGCGCTTCATGGGCGAAGGTCGGCGAGTGCGAAAAGAACCCTCTCTACATGGTGGGCTCCAAGGACGTGTACGGATCCTGTAGGAAGAGCTGCGGGGCCTGCTCATCCTAGAGTTTCTTTCTCGTCGCGCTTTTGCAGAGTTGAGTGTAAAAGTTCCATAGAGATGTACATACACACAACCATTAAGGTTACAGCATATGCATGAGGGAGTAGCGTGTCTTGTACATTCACAGTGGAGTTACAAGTACTCTGCCAATTCTCTCTCAGTCCACTGTGGTGCTTTGACATGAAATTGATTGTTCGCTTGAGAAGATCAAAATTGGTCCCTACTGATTGCTGGCGATTGTTAATTTATTATTGTAACGCAGAGCGATTGGCTGTTTTACAAAATTTTACAAAATTGAGGAATGGACTCTGATTGTTCGATGAAAATATTTTCCTTATTTTTGATTTTTTTAGTACAATTGGAAAATGAATCGATGGAAAATGTTTTTTTGATCAAACAAAAGACTATACTTAAATTATGAAAAATGATTTTTTTCATCAAAAATTAGAAAATTTAAATTGCTAAATTGTTCTTTTCACGTAAACTCTCCAAATTCAAACTTTCCTTTCCAAAGAAAATTAAGTTTGTTCGTAACAAACGCAATCTTAGCTGCGATGAAATTGCAAAATAAATTTCTTCCATCAAATAAAAATAATATTAACATGGCACAAAAACCATACACACTCTCATGTTTATTTATTAATGAAAGTGCAAATTTTTGGCCGAAAAATGAGTGAAGTTCCGACGCCCATTTTTTTTTTCCTTGTAAAATCAGGCTGTTCCTTCGGAGAGATCGCGAGAAAGAAATTCGACCGGGAATCTTGCACGAGTTGAATTAATCTCGCACGTGAAAATTGATATTAACAAGAATTATCTCCGATTTCTTTTATATTTTCTTGAACACGTAAAACGGATTATCCGCAGGCGAGAGACGGCGTTCCACCCTCAGGTCGCCAAGACAGCTTCCGCCGGAGTCGAGCCGCTCGCCGGTGACAAACAACCCTTCGCGATTCAAGAGCGCCGACAAGCATCGACCCACCATTCCTCAAGAACAGCAATCGACAGATTCAACGGTCGATGCGGTCCTGAGCGCCGTGTCTTGAGGGTCTTGCTTCTTCTTCGCGCGAAGCAAAAAGGACATGGCGGTCTCGTCGTCTCCATCTACTCCCCTCCACGCTAACGCCAGCAACTTCGACCTGTGCTCTTCGCCGCCGTCGCCTCGGCTTCTCCGGCTTGGCTCCACATCCGGACCCATAATTAGACGAACTGGCTTCCTCGTTCTCGCTCGCAGTACGCTCTTACACTGTAATTTCGTGTGTATGTTGTCTCTGGAGTAATTTTCATGGCAAGAATCTCATGGCAATCTTTGGGTTTTTCGTCCCTTATTCTTTTCCTGATGTTGTCTGTCAGAATCGGGCGGTGGATTGGCGAGTGAGGACAAGAGAGAGTTGCTCGAACGCTATGGTCTCGACCCTGATGAATTCTTGTCCGACCCTTCTCCTAACAAGGTCTGTGTGTGTGCGTGTGTGGAAATGTCAAATGTTCATTCAGTGCCATTAATCAATAGTAATATGTAGTTATGTGCTGTTCATTTTTGTTTTCGCAAATGTCTGAAGGCCTCAGCGTGATTCCTTCGTCCTGCATTGGGGAGAGACGATGTCGAGACCTGACTTTGAATCGATTTGGCTTTGCATGGTTTTTCTAATGTTTTAATTTTTGTATGTTGCTCAGGCAAGAAGGAGAAAAGATATGCAAGACACAGGACGAGGCAAAAGAACTCAGCAAGAGGATTCGGCACCCCCACGGACCACTCATAAGCTGCTTCAGGTTTAGTTTCCTCCATTTTGCTTGTTTTAGCTTAGGTTTCGGATTTCTTAATTTATTGGGGGGAAGGGGCAAATTGACATAATTGATCTATTCTTTGAGAGCCATGTCATCTGAATAATCTGAGGAATGAGACTGAAGAATTTTTGGGTTCTTTCTTACAAGCTTGCCATAGCATTCCCTTCAAATTATCATGAATTTTACTCCTTTCTGGTGACTTGGATGAAATTGGGCTTAACCGAATTCTTTCAGAGATGATCTTGAGGGGTCTTAGATTAAATTTTGGCCTAATTGCTCTGCATCAAATCTAGTCTTGCTGCATAAAAGGGGAATGTATGATTGTTAAGCAACAGGTACTTGGAGGGACGGCTCGAAGAAAGAAGTTGCTCTAGCCAAAGGGAATGGATGTGCGCCCTATGATGGAAGTGGTCAAAGCTGCAACTTTTTCTATATTACAGGTACCTCTCTCCGGTTTGATTGTTTAATGTTGAACTCTTATCCCAACTTCTGAAACTTTGTTAGGCGGCTGGTGGCAGTCCTGCATCTTTAAGGCTTGGTCGTTGGTTGGATTTGTACAGTGGTACAGGATCAGTTGGAATTGAGGCCATCAGCCGAGGTTGTTCTCAGGTACGGAGATTGTTCTATAGTTGCTTTGTTAGTAATACAACATGCAAAGTTATGGTAGGGATTGAGTTTGTTGGAGATCAAGTTTGATTTTGATTGTGAATCTGTGGATTTGTACTTATGACCAACAGACTGTTATTGTTGTTGTTATGGTTATTATATTAATTATTATTATCTTAGTTATCTGATCTGGTGATATTTCAGGTTCACTTTGTTGAGATGGATCCGTGGGTTGTGTCGGATGTCTTACGACCAAATTTAGAATGGACTGGGTTTCTTGATGCTGCAGTTATTCACATGGTCCGTGTGGAAGATTTTTTAGAAAGAGCAGAGCAATTTGTTGGTACTCTCTCTCTCTCTCTCTCTCTGTGGCAGGTCTCATTTATGCTTTTCAAACATTGCTTTCTCACTT
Organism: Eucalyptus victrix; assembly: GCA_016097545.1. Classification (NCBI taxonomy): domain Eukaryota; kingdom Viridiplantae; phylum Streptophyta; class Magnoliopsida; order Myrtales; family Myrtaceae; genus Eucalyptus; species Eucalyptus victrix. The sequence goes on along the minus strand of CM027843.1, from coordinate 18,758,261 downwards.
TATTACCGTTATAAATTCTGGCTTGCACATAGGTGTTCCATGTATAGATCCTTTGACGAGAACGAGTTTAAGGATGTTTATAACCTGTAGGTTTTGGCAACTAATGTCTCTTAGAGGTGGCTTTTGGCTGTGTGCTTTGGCTTTTAGTTGGGTCTATCTGGGTGTATCTTTGTTTATATCTCCTCCATAATTGTAGTGAAGTTCACTGCAACCACACCATGTATTAACAATTATTTCAGACCGTCAGGAAGGGCGATTAATAAGCGTGAAGAAAAGCTCATTCTGATAATTGTTCTACAAAAAGTTGTCTTAATGAAGGATAGGAAAGTTGTGACATTTTTCTTTGAAGTAGTTTTCTCACTGTTTGGTTGGTGCATTTGTCTTGAGTAATTGCCTAGAAGGGGTGGAGTCACACTCATTGTCCATTTATGTCCAGTATATGAAGATTCTCATTTTCTCCAGGTAAAGATGGTTCATTTGACTACATAAGCGTTACGCCCTTATATGCAAGTTGACTATGGAGTACTCATGGACCAACTCTCTAAATCACCATTAGTGGGAGAAGATTCTTTTGTTGTAAGTTTCTTATCTCCTACTTTGCTTGAGTTTAGGCATAAACCTTATTCTTTGCACAATCAACTTTGTTCATTTCATCTCATCTATCCAATTTCCTTTTTAGGTGGTGGAATATCCTCTAAGAACAAACATGCTAGATTCTTGTGGATGCCTCGTAAAGGTATGTTGTATCTCTATTGTTATTCATTCTCTTTCGTTGCATGTGCTCAAAGGAAACAACGAAAATGTTCCAGTGCTATGTTGAATATGGAGTTCCATAAAAAAATTTGCCAAGCACCGACAGTTTTTGCTAATATAGAGATCTTTCCTTTGGAAACCAAGTCTTTGTACTTCGCCTCTAAGCAAATAATATCCTAGGAAGAATGTTAGTTTCTTATTCTTATTTCCATTTCGCCACGCTTTACACTTACTGAAACATTTACTTATGAAACTCATATATAAGTTTGTCTTTTTTGTGGCGAGGGATTACTTTTTGGTGTATTAACTCTGGCAAAGTAGACACTTATATCTCCATGGCACATTGTGTGATTGATACAGCATAAAACAACTTCACTAGGTCATTTCATCCTTGTTTGCACTTGACATGAGTGCTTCATCAGGATTTATAAATTAATGATTGAAGTGGTACTTGAGAGAACTTCTGCTATCTCAATAAACTCTTTTAACCCTATAGCAAATTTTGGAACCGTGTGTTCATATGTTTGCGATACTTTGGAACTTTGCAAACCCTGTATGTCACCAACTCACTGTGCTTTCATCTAATCTGGTAAACTGCTACCTGTAATATCTTTTCAATGTACAGATTTTGCTGTACTCTGAGATGGTTCAAATGTTCCTTAAAATGTCATTAATCGAAAGTCCATGATTCCATGTTAAACAAGATCTTGAAAGCTAAAGAACATCTGATGTCAATAGACATTAACAAGCTAGACAAATCTTGTTGTCTGAGTAATGCTGGTTATGCTATTCAAAGTGAACAAATTAGTGTAGCTATAGAGGCCGCATATCTAACTGCTACATCTTCCCCCCTCATTCCTGTCCTGGTTGTTGTCACCATTCAATGTGACGTACTGTGAATTTTCTGACTGCTCACAACTGGCAATGAAAGTTCTTATTCCTGGCTTTCTGCTTTCACCATTCCAAAATCCATGATGTTGGTAGTGGAAGCTCTCATTCCCCTGCTTGTTGCTGTCACAGTTGCAAAATTCATGATATACATGAAGTTGACAACTACACTCTGTTTGAGATGGAAGTTCATGAAAACTTATGTTTGTGAAGTGGTATTCTGAATATGCAGATAACTGATCGACGGTTTGGCCGACGCATTTGGCAATTTATGGGCCTAAGTGGTCCCAAAAAGAGAAGTCGACTTAACTCTGGCTGATATCTGGAAGTGATCCAGTGCCACTCCATTACAGCAAAATATGTTGTTAAGCCATTTGCCGTGGACATCTAGAGTGTTCAGAATGCCATGACTGCTGACTGATATCCTATTACTCTTCCTCTTAATTCTCATCATGCTTCATCAACGGCATGTTTCAGATGCTTATGGTAATCTGCTTTTTCATCCATCTCAAGTGTAAATTGATTTACGGTTATGGTCATGTAGGAAGATTTAGGGACATAAATATTAGTTTCATGTGTTGCAGGGAAGAGTCATGGCATTCTTGGCTGGCTTCAAAGTGAGTCTGAGAAGGAAGGTCAAGTCCATGTGCCTTGAGCTGATTCTTCAGAATAGATAGGACTTAGCATTTACATAATCTCTGTATCACAGTACTGAGGAGTTTTTATCTCTTTGCTCGAGCCACAGTACTCGGAGGAGAAAAAATTGCTGGGTTTACTTTTCTTGCCTCGAGTCTAGAGGCCAACATATTCATATGCAATCCGGTCAAATGCTATAAGGAGTCTGGATGTGGCGATAATCATGTGGTCCCAAGTCAGATTCCATGGTTTTATCTTCTAACTTTATCCCGGAGGTCATACATATGTTCTTTCTCACTCTCTCATTGTGTCCGGTAGAAATATGCAAAAGTGAACCCAAATGAAAGCATTATTCTTTTGGGCTAGCGAGGTTTCTTCGTGGAGAAAAGTTTGGTTAAGATCAAGGGAAGGCAAGGCAAGGCGACTGATTACCTCGTTATCCTGGATCTTTAAAGCGCAAATTATAATTATTCAGTTTCTATTTTTTATTTATTTATTTTGTTCCTGAAAATAGGTTGGAAATAAAAATTTATTTGGTAATGTAATTTCATTTTTCTTTTGGGACATTTTAGTCCAAAAATAGGTTTAAATAAAAATGAGAAGCAAAATTTTCTACTTTTCTATTTCTACAATGAAAATAGAAATAAAAAAACACTTTTCATTGCTTCGCTTCGCTTATTTATCGTGAAAGATATTTAAGAAGGCTTATCAAATGAATTTTTATTTTAAAAAATGAAATTTAATGTTATTATCAAATGTGTATTTATACTGGTAAATTTGTCCAGTAAATAGAAATTGAAAAGGTTATTTCCAGTCAGAAATTATTTTTGGGAATCATTTGCACTCTTAGGAGCTGTGAACAAACGACTGGGATCTGTGGCATTGTAAATTTTGTTCGCATTGGTTGCGTATATATCATCCTGTTGCCATTTCCTTAAGAGCAGACATGACAGCCATGGGATGCTATGTTGAGCCTTTATCCTGTTGCTATTTCTCTTTGGGTTTCTGCCAGATATTGGTTTTTATCGGATGGGGGGTTGCCGAATTGACCGCATTGCCTTTTCACATTGCGGCAAACATTCTGCTCAGAGATGTCATCATTTGACTTCGCTTTTGGTTGACGGCACAAGGACGGGAGCTTTTTTCATGACTTCCACTTCCCTGACGAAGCATGCTGGTCGATGTCTTTTCCGATCAGGTCCATGGGACCTGGTCATCACTAGTACCGTCGGCATCCGATGGACGCAATGTGACAATCCGCCCGATCCGGCACCCCTGCATCGACGCCATGTAGATGATGGCCAAAACCTGAGCATCACATATTTCACTGGTTGTCACCAGGCGCGGTATGGACTCATCAGGCTAGGTGTGTAGTACGGGTTTGCTCTTGACATTGGATTGACAATGGTATGCCCGATTCCTAGCACGTGGACCCTTTCCTTGTAATACGTACTTCTCATGATGGGTACCACACAGGAACATAACATAACATGAACAAGTTGCGTCTAACCTCATCGATCTTATTTTGTTAGGATTTGTGGCACTAATTATTGATCTAACCAAATCATTGAAAGGGAAAAAAAAAATCCTGAGGCAATAGATAAATCTATGCACACGGGGGGAGGATCTGAGTGCAATGTGGATATTGGATGATCAATGGAAAACATTTGTATATATGACACGTAGATCAATGTAATCCATATCGAAACACACAAGAGATTAGGACATAAAACGTCCTTACCAAGATGATAAGCTTTAATTAACAATTGATCTAATATGACTCTAGCTATGTGGTCCTTTCCTTATACTTGTGTTCGTAATGTTTTAATACGTGACATGAGACATTAGTTTATATTACCAAAGTTTGTAACTTTTTTTGTAACTAGTGTACCTTATATTATAATTTTTTTTGTTTAAACTTTCCTTACTAAACCTACACAATAGGCATCACACGACACTAATTTGCACATACCTCGATATCATATTTAACATACATAAACTTTAGTATGAATTATTTATGCTAATTTCATTATGATAATATAGGAATATCCGAACCTTTCAATTTGACTTGTTTCTTGAAATGAATGCCAAATGATTCTGTTTACGTGCATACGCCATGGCTTGAATAACGAGGTCCAGTGAATTCAAATCAAGTCCTTGGACTGTTCAGCTAAAAATCAAATCTTTTTCCCAAGGTAAATCATCAACAGCAGCGGGAATTTCTACCCCTTTTTTTTCACCTCCTTTAGAGAGCCTGTGCCTGCAAAAGCAGCGACATGTCGGGATGTCTCCTCCTACGGCGGCAACACCATCAGCCACGCCTCCAAAGGTTAGACCACGCTGGTCCCTCACTCACCTCGACACAATCAAATGATCGAAGCGCACGCACCGTTCGCCCTCCCGTATATAATCCCGCCCACCCACCGCATCGTCTTCTGCACGGCCTCAAGATTTCACTCTCGAAATTCATACAGTCTGCGCGCGAATTCTGCAGTACCCATGGAAGAAGCCAGGAAGGGATTGTTCATGTGCTCCGCCGCGAGATCGACGAAGTGCGGCGACGGCGGCTGCGAGCTCAACGACGACCCCGTCCCGACGCTGCTCTTCACGGCCGGAACCGCCCTCGCCGCACTGGGCCTGAAGCGCGTCGTCCTCGCTTTCATGGGGAAGCAATGCTGGCACGTGTGGTGGGTCTTCGTGCTCCTTAACGTCATCCTCCTGGTCGTCCTCTTTACTTCCAGGCGCTCGAGCTCGACGACGCCGGGCCACCACCGAAAGAATCAAGAAGCAGAACCGGAGGATGACGGGGAACGGACGTCCAAGAAGCAGCAAAGGAAGAGAAAATCGCGGCGGTGCTCCAGGTCGTCTCCGGCGGTCGAAAGAGCACGTGGCGAGCGCGAGGAATCCGTTTACCAGGAAACAGATGGTCGGAGCGGGACCGAGGAGCAAGATGCGGCACGGGAGGACGATCAAGCAGGAGCCTACAAGGGGCTGTCGGACGAGGAGCTGAACGAGAGAGTCGAAAGTTTCATTGCGACGTTCAGGCAGCACTTGGTTTCTGATGCGAGGCGGAGGTGAAATTTTTGGGGCTGGTCTTGTGAAGTAGAAGATTTTTCAACGCATGGTCAACACAATTTTTTTGTTTTTTTCCCTCATGATTTGCCGCTATACATAGTTTAATTTAATTTTATCTTATTTTAAATGCATAATTAAATGGTAGCAATTATTATCACATGGTCATTTCACGGACCACATAATGTCGTGTCCGAGCAAAGCTTTTACTGAGATTCTGGTACGATGCGACTCTGTTTTTGCCCGACCGGGATTGTCGCCTGGAAAGAAAAGGGGGAATTTGCAGTGTCGATGCTGGTCTTCTACCGATGTGATCTCATGTCCTCGTGCAGGATCTACCACCGCACGATGCAAAGACTAGAATGGTAACGGAGAATGGACTCGATCGCCTAAAAAAGATTGTTTCAGGAGATGGTCGTGTAATTGATGCAAAGTTCGACCCATTTCAGTTTTCCTTAAATTTTGGGTTTTCTAATTTAATGGGTTGTGTTGAGGTGACTTTCCTTCTTATTCGCTGGTTTGTTTGAAATATCTTTCGTCGAAAGCTATTCTCAGCTTTTATTGAAAGGAGACTAAAATTTTGTACCAATTCCGAAAAAAGAGAATATCAAATGTAATATTATAAATTTTTTAATTTCAAATAGAACTATAAAACTCTTACGATTAAGTAATGAATTCTTGATCAAGTTTGAACTATGCTATAATTTAATCAATAATACAGCTAAAACATATACCAAAGCACTATTGGAATCCAATCAACAACAGTGCATTTTAATAAAGGGCATATCATCGGAATTCGATCAATGATGTGGGATAGAGATGTAATACCGAATTTAATTGATGTTAGTATATCAAGATATAGATACTCACAAAATCTAATGGAAAAATTCTAAAAAGAGACCCGAAGTACTATTATTTTTTCAAATAAGAACTCGAAGTGGACCTTATTTCAAATAAGGATCTAAAGTAACATCACTTTCAAATAAAGACTTAAAGTGGAATTATTTTAAATGAGAACCTGAAGTGACTATATTCTTTTCAACAAGGACCGACTTTTGAAAATCAATGGAATTTTCGTCATTTGCCATTCCCTCCCCCCTTTTTTTGTTCTTCTTCTTCCTCTTTGTTGGTGGCTCACAAAGGGCTGGTGAGGGCCGCCACACCAGCCATAAGTGAAGGATGGTCTCGCTTGGGCGAGGCAACCCCTCACCCATTGACCGTTTGCTTGCTTGGAAGGGTGGCCTTGCCCGTGGTTGGCGAGGGCTAAACAACCTCGCCGATCACTGGCTAGAGTGGTCAAGCCTTCATCTTAGGCAAGTGAGGCCGACCCTTGTCAGATCTAGTGAGGGTGGCCTCACCTATGGTCGGTAAGGTCACCCAACCCTTGCCAGTCGCGGTGAGGCCACCCTCGCCAAATCTGGTGAGGGTTGGCCTCGCTTAGGCCATCGAGGGCCGACCTCAAGGATGTCCATGGGCAAGAGTTGCCCCGCTTGTTGCCAATGTGGGTGGCCCTCGTTGGTGAGGGCAACCCTCTCTTAGCCCTTTAAGGGCATCACTAGTGGCCGACTGGCCACTGGCAAAGAGGAAGAAGAACCCCCCCCCCAAAAAAAAGGAAGAAAATAAGGGAAAATGACAAATAATGAAAATACGTAGACCAATCGGAAAATTTAATCAATCAGCAAGGTCAAGTCCTTATTTGAAACAACCAAAGCCACTTTAGGTCCTTATTTGAAACAACCAAAGCTAGTTTAGGTCCTTATTTAAAACAAATTCCACTTTGGGTTCTTATTTGAGAAAATAAGGACACTTTGTGTACTTTTTTGAAATTTTCCCAAATCTAATCAACGATGAGAATTTAAAAGTTATGACTAAGGAAACTAAAGTATGATAATATAAAGATAAAGTAATGACATTTGATGTATTGTTTAGGAGTCGCTCTATTGGACAACTGAGATATTTATAGAGAAATTTGATAATTATTAAGTAGTTGGCTATCTTCTAGTAACTGTTTCCAACCTTAGGCACATCCCCTTTTTCTCAGTAGCTAACTCACCCATTTCCTTTATAACTGCCTTGATTGTGCTTTAATGTTTCGTGATTTATGGACACCAAATCCATGACTAGGCACCTGAGCGTTAATTGCTTTCCAATTGCACATTCCCTTGGCGCTTCTTAGAATATTCTAAATAGTTTCATCAAAACTTGCCGCCAGCTTTATTCAAGTGGTGATATGATATTTGCCACAATATTTCAACAATTGACCATTTCAATGCTTCCTATCTTGTTGTTGATCATTGAGCCCTAACCTTTGGACTCATTGATAGCTAATCATATGTTAATATCCCAATGATATGAGCATGTGATTCTGCCTGACTTTTATCAACCCTCCAACCGGCACATGTTAGTATGGTCAACTTTAAATGTCAACACCTTCAAGGGCGAAAGAAAGTGCTACATTCAAGCTGTGAGCGGGAGCCTGTGTATTTGGATGCTCGATCTTGTCCATTAAGAATGATAGACGATCTTTCCTAATCAATTACACTATCTCAAATGGATTGTTGATTTGATTTGATTTGCTTTGCTCAGCGGGGAGAGGCTCAAACTTCTTGTATATTCCGAACTGCTGGGCCTGCAGTTTGACCACTTTTTATTTATTTATTTTATTTATTAATAAATTATTTGGGATATAAATTCGTAAAGAAAATACAGAACTATTTACAACCTCTGGGGAATATATTAGGAAGACTACTTTCATCCTACGTCATCATTAAAGAACCTCGCATCATGAGTTTATATAGACCCTCTACTTATTGATTTAAAATTTCGGATTTGACAATTTAATATGGCATCGCAATCATTTTTAGTCCTAAATTTTGTTGCGTGTGAGGCTTCCCCTCATTAGCTCCACGCACGGTTCTTGATTTGGTTTGCACGGTTCTTAACGTGTGGGTCGGATCGGGTTTGGGTTGGATCATAAATGATCCGACCTAAATTGACCCATTTAACCCGTTTATAACCCATTTATTGTAATACAAAATTTTTGATTCATACCCGACTCGACCCATACCCAGCTCATTTAACTAAACTTAAGAAAGCTTATATATATTGCTAAAATAGTTTTATACAACACAAAGTTAATGGACAATTTTTATAATTTTTAAAATAGTTATTTAAAAATCGAATTTTAATTATTTTTATTTTTTAAATATAATTTTTAATTTTTTTGTTCTTCTTCTTCTTCTTTGGCCGGCAACCGGCCATAGGCGAGTCCCCGACGAGCTTGAGGCTTGTCGGCGTCAAGAAACTCAAGCTCGCCCTCGCCCGATCGGTAGTGCTCGAGCCTCACTCAACGTCCGATTGGCGAGGCTTGAGCCTCGCCCAACGCTGGTGAGTTCGAGTCTCGCCAGATTCGGCGAGCTTGAGCTAGCTTGATGTCGGCGAGCTCGAGGTTCGCCTGGCTGAAGTCAACCATCGCCATGCCGGCAAGAATCGGAGGAAGAAGAAAGAAGAAAAAAAAGAAGAAAGAAAAAAAAAAAAAGATAAATAATTATAATTTTGGTTTTTATAAAAAAATATTTTTGTAAAGTTAAAGAGAGAAGAGAGAGATTGTGAGGTTTTGGGTGAAAATGGGTTTTAAATCCAACCCATTTAAGATCCACTAAAGACCTACATATCTTAAATCTTTAGTTGTTAAACCCATTTAACTAACTTCTTCAAAAGTAAGTGACCCATATATGACCAATTTATGATTTAAATTGCTCATATATGGGTCTATGACTCATTTTGCCACCTCTAGAGATGAGGTATTAAAATATTCAACATCATCAATCAATTGAATTTTATGTGGACCTTATAAATTTTACCTCCCCTTCGCCTATTTACTTAAATTTTTTAGTCGAACAATCTAACATCTTTGATCAAAATCCAAGAAGTGTCAATGCTGGTCTTCTGTCTACGTGAAAGACTTAATCCCACGGCTTGTACCAAGGTGACTTACCCAACAAAATACATTTTACTGAAGGTTGGCTCTTCATCTTCTTTATGTGTATCGGGTTGGAAAGAAAAGACAAGACTCTAATGACAACAACTATAGGTATAGGAGACAACAAATTCAATTTAACTTAGAAGACTAAGACAAATAAAGGATAACTGCATCGAGAATATGGCAAAGTAACATGTGTATTGTTTGCAGTGTGTTTCTTTTCCTGTCCTTTACAATAATCCCGTCGTCGGCTATTTATAGCTAGACTGAGTAGATAACCATTGTAATAGTTACTATTTCAAATTTAAATTATTCCCGAGACATTTGCAATGTTTTCTAGTAACTACATCGCATTATCCACAAGATGGTCGAAGCTTAGTATCAGTGAGTGCCTCAATAACTTGTCTATCCCTTATCTCATTAGTTCTCGAATTGTAATTGATGCCAGACCGTCGGTAACTGCAATTATGGTCACCTACAAATTCCCTCCAAATCTGCAGGCCAATTGTCTAATGGAGTTTGGTGGGCCTTATCGGTTGGTTGCAGCCCATGAAGGTCACTTTCTAGTGTAAATGCTTCCCTTCAATTTAGGCCCAAGAAAGTTCTGCATCCGAGCTGCGACGTCTTTAGTCAGAAATAAATTAGGACCCGCCACGCCACGCCGGCCACTGTCAGCGGGAGCAGTTTGCGAACTCTGTGATGGTCCAATGGGAGGTTTGGATACATGATCCTCTTATCCATTAAGAATGGTGGATCCTCTTTTCCTAAATTAGTTTCACCATCTCAAATGGATTGTTGATTTGCTTTGCTCAACGGGGATAGGCTGAAACTCCATTTGTACATTCCGTAACTGCTGGGCCTCCAATTTGACCTCTCCTTATTTCCTTTCCATTATAATTTTTTCGTGTATTAAATGATAAAGAAAAGACACCATTTACAATCTTTAGGAAAATATTATGAAGACAATATCCATATCAAGACCTCATAAAAAAAAAAAAACTGAATAGCCTCACCAAATTTCTCAACTCTTGAGTTTATACCATCTATTAATCTAAAATTTCGGATTTAATAATCGACATGGTGTCGGAATCAAATTTTGATCTAAATTTTATCTCGTGTCTGAGGCTCTCCATAAATCAATTTCACTTGCGCTTTTTAGTCACTGTTCTAAGGGATTAATACAAACCTAATATTATTTCATCTCCGTTTACATATTTACTTAAAATTTTGAATCGGACAATTCCACTGTTTTAATCAAACTCCAAGTCGCTGATTGGGTTAGGGCAGAAGTTATGATTGACCCGCACATTTAACGGGCGGCGTCTTTCAAGCACTGAACGATGGAAGGTGGAATATTGTCCTTAAGCGTCACTAGTGACGCCCCCTGGGGAACACGTGCTAGGTTTTGACTTTGGTTTAGTGTGACAAAATCGTACTCATGCTTGTACTTTTCCCCAAAATTGCTGGGCTTTCCCTCATCTCTATATATACACGCATGGTATATCGTAACATTCCATGTATTTCTCAAACAAGCTCATCCTCATCACTTGAAAACATCATTGGGAGGCAAAGAAGATGAAGATTCTTGGGTCTGTAAGGTCCATTTTCAAGCACGCAGATGTCGCAGACTAGTGGCTGATGGCCTTGGGGCTTCTTGGGGTGGTTGGCGACGGCATCTCCACCCCGTTCATATTGTTCCTTTCGAGCCGCCTCATGAACAATATAGACGATGCGTCATCTCTAGATAAAGATCAATTCACGCATGTCATCAACAAGGTAACGTATTTGCTTTTGAGCTAAGGACTCAAGAGTCAAGATCAGTAAGTGCCTTTTGAAATTAGTATTTATTTATTTAATATTTTGGAGAAAAAACGGTAGAGAAAAGTTGACGTGGAATATCCCTTTTGGCAATTTTTGTGGGGTGGTTGCAGAATGCATTGTCACTGGTCTACGTGGCTTGTGCATTATTCGTCGCTGCTTTTCTAGGTGAGCTTTTTCCATCTGCGGCAAACCACAACGTAATTATTAAATTCACAAGATACATATGCACTATTCGTGATCTCATCTTCATAAGATTTGCATCTTTCGATATCTTTTTTATCATCAGAGGGGTACTGTTGGACGAGAACGGGGGAGGCAAGCCTCACGGATGAGGTCCACGTATCTGAAAGCAGTGCTAAGGCAGGACGTAGGCTATTTCGACTTGAACGTCACCAGCACGTCCGAGGTCATCACGAGTGTTTCCAACGATACCCTCGTGATCGAAGATGCTCTTAGTGACAAGGTAACGAGCGATCCAATTTCTAACCACATCAATAAAAAGTATAGTTAAAACAGAGCAGAGTTCATTTGACGACAATTGATATCGTCTTTTGAGAAAAGTTAATCCAAATACACCTAATTTCAAAATATTGCAACTTTTTTTAACAGCATGTTAATTACATGGTGAAATTATAATGATCTAACACATTATTTGCGTGAAATCATACACATTATGGTAGAAAATTATCAAAATTCGGGAGCCCCTTCAGTTCATTGCCAATGTCCTCAGAAAAGAAAAGGAGTGATCAAGAGATAAAATTCCATATAGATATAACCATGACATTACTGTAGTAATTTTACTTGTGTGTGCGGATATTTTCAGGTGCCAAACTTTTTGATGAACACGTCCACATTCATTGGGAGCTATGTAGCAGCGTTCCTGCTGCAGTGGAGACTTGCCCTTGTGGGCTTTCCCTTCGTGGTGCTCCTCGTAATCCCTGGCTTGATCTACGGAAGGACTCTAATGGGACTAGCGAGAAGAGTCGGGGAAGAGTACAACAAGGCAGGCACAGTTGCAGAACAGGGCATTTCCTTCATCAGAACAGTTTATGCCTTCGTGGGCGAGAGCAAGACCATGAGCGATTTCTCTGGAGCGCTTGAAGGGTCGGTCAGATTGGGGTTGAAGCAGGGCTTGGCCAAAGGCCTGGCCGTTGGGAGCAACGGGGTTGTGTGGTAGCAGAATGGTCATGTACCACGGCGCAAAGGGCGGTACTGTTTATGCCGTTGGAGCTGGCTTAGCCGTCGGGGGATTGTGAGTATCGACACTTTTTACTTTTTTTTTTTTTTTGCCAGGAACTTTTTGATTGATGAGGAACATTCCTTTTTAATCTTTCGCGTTATAATAAGTATGGTGTGTCAGCTGCATGAAGCCAATTATTGATGCACTTCTAGTCATTAATAACTTACTAATTAGTGCCCTTTAACAAATAGAGCATTTGGCGCCGGTTTATCGAATTTGAAGTACTTTGCTGAAGCCATCTCTGCAGTGGATCGTATCACGGAATTGATCAATCGAGTCCCCAAGATCGATACCGACAACTTGGAAGGGAAGATCATCGAGAAAGTTTCCGGTGAAATCGAATTCAAGCACGTGGAGTTTGCATACCCGTCGAGGCCCAAAAACTTCATCTTCAGGGACTTCTGCTTAACGATACCAGCGGGAAAGTCGGTTGCTCTTGTGGGCAGCAGCGGGTCGGGGAAATCTACGGTCATCTCTTTACTGCAAAGGTATTATGATCCTCTCAATGGCGAAATCCTTCTGGATGGAGTTCCCGTTGATAAGTTGCAGCTCAAGTGGCTAAGGTCGCAGATGGGCTTGGTAAGCCAAGAGCCAACATTATTTGCCACCACCATAAAGGAGAACATCCTCTTTGGTAAGGAAGATGCCACCATGGAAGAGGTAGTTGAAGCAGCCAAAGCTTCCAATGCACATAATTTCATCTCTCAATTGCCTCAGGGATATGATACGCAGGTGCATTTTGAATTCGGGTTTTCTGTCGGTTTTTCTTAAGTCCGTCTGGAGTATTCAATTACACCTATGTCTCTTTATGGCGATATTTCAATAATGATCGTATGCGTGAAATACATGTTGATAGGTTGGAGAAAGAGGCATTCAGATGTCTGGAGGACAGAAGCAGAGAATCGCCATCGCAAGAGCTATAATCAAATCCCCTCGAATTCTCCTCCTTGATGAGGCAACTAGTGCGTTGGACGTGGAATCAGAAAGGATCGTTCAAGAAGCCCTTGAAAAAGTTGCGGTCGGGCGAACCACCATCATCGTCTCTCATCGGCTATCCACCATCCAAAATGCCGACGTCATTGCCGTTGTCCAAAATGGGCAGGTGATGGAAACCGGCTCACATCAAGAGTTGATCAGACGTGAAGAAGGCATATATGCTTCCCTCGTGCATCTTCAACAAACGGAGAGCAAGAAAACTCAAGACGAAGGTCAGGTCACAACCACAAGGTCACCATACTCTCCTAAAATCGACTTTACAAGCGATCCCACTGCTTCCATCTTCAGCTCAGCCGACATTGCAGAACCAACTCAAGAATCAACAGAGAAAGGGAGCACAAGAGAAGGCCAGACAATCCAAACTTCATTGCTTCGAAGATTATTAGCTTTTAGTCGCCCGGAATGGAGACAAGTAGCCGTGGCATGTGTTAGTGCGGTCTTATGTGGTGCCATTCAACCGGTGTTCGCTTTCTTGATGGGGTCGATGATATCGGTCTTCTTCCTGACAGATCATAATGAAATTAAGGAGAAGACAAGGACGTACACACTGTGCTTCGCAGGGTTCTTCGTGTTCTCCTTGCTGATCAACACGGCTCAACACTACAATTTCGCCTATGTCGGGGAGTATTTGACTAAGCGGATCCGCCAGATGATGCTAGCGAAGATTCTGACTTTTGAGGTCGGTTGGTTCGATCAAGACGAGAACTCGAGTGGCGCCGTTTGCTCTAGACTTGCCAAAGATGCCAATGTGGTACGTCACATAATTCGAGATGTTTTCATTTCATGGAAAGCTTCATGAGAATTGTTGCCATTTGAATATGCTCTGTTTATCATCAAACAACATAATTGTTGCAGGTGAGATCCTTAGTAGGCGACCAAATGTCTCTCCTTGTACAAGCCATCTCAGCAGCAACCATAGCCTGCATAATGGGACTAGTGATTGCGTGGAGGCTTGCCATTGTCATGATAGCCATCGAGCCGCTCATCATTGTCTGCTTTTATGGAAGAAAATCCCTGCTCAAGGGCATGTCGCAGAAGGCCATTGAAGCACAGAATGAGTGCAGCAATTTAGCTGCTGAAGCAGTGTCCAACCACAGAATCATCACTGCCTTCTCTTCCCAAGAAAGAATCCTGAAGATGCTGAGCAAGGCCCAAGAAGGCCCGCTGAGAGAGAACAAGAGGCAGTCATGGTTTGCTGGGTTCGGGCTTGGTGCATCCCAGTGCCTTACCAAGTGCACATGGGCTTTCGACTTTTGGTACGGCGGGAAGTTGGTATCGCAGGGCTACATCACCTTCAAAGAGGTTTTTCAGACTTTCCTGATTTTGATCACCACCGGGAAGGTCATCGCCGATGCTGGAAGCATGACCACCGACATCGCCAGGGGCTCGGATGCCATGAAGTCTGTCTTCGCGGTCTTGGACCGTGAAACGAACATCGAGCCTGACGACCCACGAGGCCTCAAACCAGAAAAGATATCGGGCCATGTGGAAGTTCGTGATGTGGACTTTGCTTATCCAGCTAGGCCCGATGCAATGATCCTAAAGGACTTCTCTATCGATATTGAGGCGGGGAAGTCGACAGCATTGGTAGGTCAAAGCGGGTCCGGGAAATCGACCATCATCGGCCTGATCGAAAGATTCTACGATCCACTTCGAGGGACGATCAAGGTTGACGGCCGAGAAATAAAATCATACCATCTCCGATCTCTGAGACAGTACATAGCCTTGGTCAGCCAGGAGCCAGCACTATTTGCTAGCAGTGTGAAGGAGAACATCATCTACGGTGTTTCCCGTGCAATTGATGAGACGGAGATCATTGAAGCCGCTAAAGCAGCAAACGCACATGGCTTCATCTCGGGATTAAAGGACGGGTACAACACCTGGTGCGGCGACAGGGGCGTGCAACTCTCTGGCGGCCAAAAGCAGCGCATCGCCATTGCTCGGGCCATACTGAAGGACCCGAGCATGTTATTGCTGGACGAGGCGACGAGCGCACTCGACGGGCAATCGGAGAGGACAGTGCAAGATGCATTGGAGGGCTTGATGGTGGGCAGGACTAGTGTGGTGGTTGCTCATAGGTTGAGCACCATCCGCAATTGTGATGTGATTGCAGTGTTGGAGAAGGGCAAATTGGTGGAGAAAGGGACTCACTCTTCTTTGTTGGCTAAGGGTCCTGGAGGAGCTTACTACTCTCTAGCTAGCTTGCAAATGTCCTAACATCGCTATGTGACTACTTGAATTTCAGTCCATAGTGTTTGATTATATCTTTTTTTTAATACAAGAACTTGCTATAATCATCTGAAGTACAGAGCTCGATACTAGCATTTTTTTGTTCTCTTAATGTAACCCATGGTTTGGGACCTATAGCAAGATTAGTCATCCCGTTTTTCTTCCTTGTCAGTAAAATTCATTATCTATCAAATTTCATTTTTCTGAATTAAGTTAATATCATAATAATAAATAGGTGGATCTACTATAGATTCCATAAGAGTAAAATTCATGTTCACTCCGGATTTTCAATTTCGTTATAAATTCTGTCCGGTGATGCATGAATTTAAGTTTATTTAATTTCATTTATCGAGATAATGTAACCCTTATCTCGTGGCATTGTTTGGAGTGGGGTCAGTCAGAATATATTCCATGGGATTTTCAACTTTCTTGTCCCCTCATGTTTTGCGGCTATGTGTTTCTTTTCTTCATATGCACATTCAAGTGGTATTAAATATCACACGGTCTTTTCACAATCCACATATGTCATGTCAAAATAAGCTTTAGTTAGATTCTTATTCGATGGGTCTGTGTTTTCTTCGAATGAACATACTATTTAGAAATGACGCAGAGGTTCTTAATTTAAAATTGTATATTAAAATTTTAAAGGTCCTGCATTGCAATTCAATTGGAATTAAATTTAGTCTTAGTTTGTTCTGCAAAATCTTTTTTAGAAAAATATTTTCTCATTTTCTAGTGTTCAGATTGTTTAGAAAAATGAATTGACAAAAAATTGTCTCTTAGTTGACAAAAAGTCTATTCTTAAATTTATGAAAGTAATATGATTAAATATTGGCATTTGAATAAGGGACTATGTGCTTGAACACCTCAACGCCCATTCTCAAATTCTTGATAGCGGGCCTAGGTCTAGATGCCTGGGCTAAGTCCATTAGAGCCGGCCCAAATTCATTGAGGCTAGGCTCAAGTCTAAAGAACTGGGCCCAAGACATCAATGCCCATGACCAGTGTCCCACGCTTGAGCCCAAGTTCACAAGGTTGGGCTCGGGAGGCCTGCACTCATGCCACAACCCTAGTCCATAGAGGTTAGAGAAAGAACCCTGGTGCCCATGCTTGGTCCTCAACGCCTAGGCTTGGGCCTACGAAGGGGCTAGAGATCCTAGTACTTGAGCCTAGCTCTGTAAAATTCGAACTGAGTCCATTGAGGTTGAGCTCGAGATTCCTATGGTTGTGCCTAGGTCCATCCACCCCTTTGAGAACCCCTAAAAATTTTAATGATCCAAAATAGACCTTACTGAGACTTCATTCATGGTAGGATTGATTAAAGAGTAAAAATATTCATTAATATAGATCAATCAATCCAATATCTTTATCAACATATCCTAAAGTGTTATTTCTTTTTTCCTTCAAATTGAAGAAGTCTCCATGTTCTTTGCTTTTCTACGAGAATCATCGATATTGGAGTATTTTAATAAATTTAATGATAAATATTCTAATTTAAATTTCTAAATAGAGTACATTACTTATGACGTCTTTCTAAAGTTTAGCATTGTAATCTACAATTCATTAGTTTAAGTTTTTCTTAGGGGAATTCTTTGATCAAAGTTTGTGAATTCTTCATAATAAACCTTTTGAGTTGGGCAATACAACATTGTTTATTGAAATCGAGTTGCCTATTGGATCATCGCAAAAATTATAATTGGTCAGTAAAAGGCGCATTTTTCGAACAGTCATTAGGTTCGGTCACCCTAACAGGCACACCGAAGTGTTTTATCACTTCATCCTAGGAGTGGAATGCTACTATACCTATTTACCTGATGGTATTCACTTCTGAAAAAGTGACGGGGAGTCTACTTTCCCCCCAATGGCCTTCAAGTTCCTAGGCAAATATTCTCCTTCCCCATCTAGAAGGGGATACCCAAATCTTTTAAGGACATGCTTAACTCCGAAAAATATTATGCTCTTTCTTTGAAACACCTAACCGATAAATGGGGTTTATTGGGTGCATTTGGAACCTGCATTTCCAAGGGACTTTGGATACCTAAAGGCCTTTTAGCCAAATATTAAGTGTTTGGGAAAAGTTTTAGAAACCCTGTTAAGGGAAAGCTAGCCTTCTGAAAGTTGAAAGCCCAAGGCACCTCTTGGGGTCCCTTTGGCTTTCAACTTTGGCTTTGCCCTTGTTTCTATTGTTCATCTTCTTTGTTGAGGCGGACATTCAAATTGCACAAGGCTATGGAGGGCGGGCGATGGACTAGAGAGGCCAATGATGATCACGGCGACCAAGGCGACGTCGCCGATGGGTCATGTGACCTCCGGTGAGTATCTAGGCCGCGCGACACTGACGAGGGTCATGCAACCCAAGCATGACCCAGATCTGGTCATCGCAAGGTTACACAACCTTTGGTGGACCTAGATATGGGTTGTCGTGAGGTCGCACAACCTCCGGCGAACCTAGATCTGGGTCGGGTGACCTCCATGAAGGGCTGTCGGGGGTCGCTCGACCCCAGGCGTCTCTCGCCGGTCATCTCTAGAGGGCCGCTTAAGGTTGGCGGCCGCCTACCTTATTGACCAACTATTTTATATATATATATATATATATATATATATATATATATATATATATATATATATTAATCACCAAAGTTCTTTATAAATATAATCTCTCAAAACACTAATTTATTCAAAGCTATTTTACAATGGACTTTCAAACTATAATTTAACAAACGCAATTTGTATTTTGAAAAATTTCTCTAACTTAAAGTTCTTTGTATTTTTCTAAAAGCTTTCTCCAAAAGTCCAATCAAACGCACCATTGTCCCTAAGCATCGCTAGTGACGCAACTGTAACAAAATTGGACTCGTGGGACGACTTCTTGCACAAGCTTTAACGTTGAAGAAAGACCACGAATGTCTATCTTTCATTCCAGTGAATTCTCCGAAAGTGACGGGCTTCTCTCTTCCACTATAAAGATACATGCAACAGAAACACTCATCGTCGTCACTTAGCAAGCATCATCGGAAGGTGAGGGAAGACAAGGGGCGCAAGAGAGACACGAGCGGAGTGGTCAAAACGAAGAAGATGAGGAGGATTGCTGGACCAATAAACTCCATTTTCAAGCACGCAGATGCCGCCGACAGGTGGCTGATGGCTCTAGGGCTGATCGGGGCGGTCGGCGACGGCATCTCCACGCCATTCGTGCTGCTCCTGGCGAGCCGCCTCATGAACAACATAGGCAACGCACCGTCTCTGGGCGAAGGCCAGTTCCCTCGAGTCATCGACGAGGTAAAGTTTTTTTTCTCTCGGAATAGGGGACCCGCGATGCGATGAATGTGGAAATTGCCCTTCCAAACGCACTGTCAAATGTCATTATTGCGAAATAACGTGGACCTTCCTGTTGGCAATGTTTGTGGGTGGGCAGGACGCACTATCCCTGGTCTACATGGCTTGTGGACTATTTTTCGCTGCTTTTCTAGGTAAGCTTTTCATTTGTGGCGACTATTCGCAATCGCGATTGGTCTCGAAACAAAAGCAATTACTCTCTCTAGTAGTGCACTTAAATTAGAAAGTGCTTACTTTCGAATGCTGGCCATCCACTATTGTTTTTTATCAGACGGGAAGAGTAAGATACAAAAGTATTCGGTTGCATAATTGTATTCGTATGGTAAATACATGCGAACCCATCACCTCATCTCATCTCGATAAGATTTCATCTTCAATGTCTGTGTATCAGAGGGGTATTGTTGGACAAGGACGGGAGAGAGGCAAGCCTCGAGGATGAGATCCATGTACCTGAGAGCGGTGCTAAGGCAAGACGTGGGCTATTTTGACTTGAACGTTACGAGCACGTCCGAAGTTGTCACGAGTATCTCCAACGACACGATTGTGATTCAAGATGCTCTCAGTGTTAAGGTAATAAGCAACCTAATTTTCAGCCACGCCATAAAAGTAAAGTTTAAAACAAGAGCGCAATCCGATATTTGGAGAGCAAAGAAGTTGCCCTAGTGGCGGCCGTATGAACTTATATACAAGAGGGGTGGAATGCATGACATCATGCACGTGACATCACGCGTGTTATAGTAGAAAATTACCAAAATAATTTGGCACTAGGCACCTAGGGGTCAGGAGGCCCTTCCGGTCCATTACCAATGTCCTAAGAAAAGGAAAAGGCATGATCAATTGATAAAATTTCATTTAGATATAACCATGACATGACTCTAGCAATTTTATTTTTTTTTGGGTGTGTGTGTGTGTGTGGATATTTTCAGGTGCCAAGCTTTGTGGTGAGCACATCCACATTCCTTGGGAGCTACATAGCAGCGTTGCTGCTCCAGTGGAGACTGGCCCTAGTGAGCTTTCCATTTGTGGTGCTCCTCGTGATCCCGGGCTTAATCTATGGGAGGACTCTAATGGGGCTAGCAAGGAGAGTTAGGGAAGAGTACAACAAGGCAGGCACGATTGCAGAACAAGTCATATCCTCCATCAGAACGGTTTATGCCTTCGTTGGTGAGAGCAAGACCATGAGCGATTTCTCTGGAGCGCTTGAAGGGTCGGTCAGATTGGGGTTGAAGCAGGGCTTGGCCAAAGGCCTGGCCATTGGGAGCAACGGGGTTGTGTATGGGATTTGGGCCTTCATGGCTTACTACAGCAGCAGGATGGTCATGTACCACGGCGCTGAAGGCGGTACTGTTTATGCCGTTGGAGCTGGCTTAGCCGTCGGAGGATTGTGAGTAACGATTATTCCCACCTTTCTGTTTTTTCAAATAACATTTTGCACTGATGAGAAACAGTCCTTCGTTTTCTATGTTCGCATTATAATAAGTATGGTATGATAGGTGCATGTGGAGCCTATAATAGATGCACTTTCTAGTCGTGAATAACTCACTGGTGCCCCTTAATAAACAGAGCATTTGGCACCGGTTTATCGAATTTGAAGTACTTTGCCGAAGCAATCTCTGCAGTGGAACGTATCACAGAGGTGATCGATCGAGTCCCCAAGATTGATACCAACAACTTGGAAGGGAGGATTGTGGAGAAAGTTTCCGGGGAAATCGAATTCAAGCATGTGGAGTTTGCGTACCCATCGCGGCCCAACATCATCTTCAAAGACTTTTGCCTGAGGATACCGGCGGGAAAGTCAATTGCTCTTGTGGGCGGTAGCGGGTCTGGGAAATCTACGGTCATCTCCTTATTGCAAAGGTTTTATGATCCTCTCAATGGAGAAATCCTTCTGGATGGAGTTCCCATTGGTAAGTTGCAGCTCAAGTGGCTAAGGTCACAGATGGGCTTGGTGAGCCAAGAGCCAACATTATTTGCCACCACCATAAAGGAGAACATCCTATTTGGTAAGGAAGATGCCACCATGGAAGAGGTAGTTGAAGCAGCCAAAGCTTCCAATGCACATAATTTCATCTCTCAAATGCCTCAGGGATATGATACGCAGGTGCATTTTGAACTCGGGTTTTCTGTCAGTTTTTTCTGAGTTCATTGCAACGTATTTAATTACACCTATGTTTCTTTATATTCGAGTTATGATCATATGCGTAAATATATGTTGATAGGTTGGTGAAAGAGGCATTCAAATGTCTGGAGGACAGAAGCAGAGAATTGCCATTGCAAGAGCTATAATCAAATCCCCTCGAATTCTCCTCCTTGATGAGGCAACTAGTGCTTTGGACTTGGAATCAGAGAGAATCGTTCAAGAGGCCCTTGAAAAGGTCGCGGTTGGGCGAACCACCATCATCATCGCTCATCGGCTATCCACCATCCAAAACGCCGATGTCATTGCCGTTGTCCAAAATGGCCAGGTGATGGAAAGTGGCTCGCATCAAGAGTTGATCCGATTCAAAGGAGGTATATACTCTTCCCTTGTGCATCTTCAACAAATGGAAAGCAAGAAAACTCAAGACGAAGCCCAGGTCATATCCACAAGGTCACCGTCCTCTCCTAAGATCGATTCTACAAGGCATCCTAGAACCTCCATCTTCGGCTCAGCCACTAATGCGGAATCAGCTCAAGTGTTAACAGAGAGAAGGAACACAAGAGAAGGCCTAAGATTTCAAACTTCATTGCTTCGGAGATTATTATCTTTCAGTCGCCCAGAATGGAAACAAGTAGCGATGGCATGTGTTAGCGCTGTCTTGGGTGGTGCCATTCAACCGGTGTTTGCATTCATGATGGGCTCGATGATATCGGTCTTCTTCTTAACAGATCATGATGAGATTAAGGAGAAGACAAGGACGTATACGTTGTGCTTCGCAGGGTTCTTCATTATCTCATTGCTGATCAACACGTCTCAACACTACAATTTCGCCTATGTTGGGGAGCATTTGACCAAGAGGATCCGTGAGATGATGTTGGTGAAGATTCTCACTTTTGAGGTCGGTTGGTTCGATCAAGACAAGAACTCGAGTGGTGCTGTTTGCTCTAGACTTGCCAAAGACACCAATGTGGTACATTGCATAATCTGAGCTGTTTTCATTTCGTGGAAAGCTGAATGAGAATTGTTACCATTTAAATATGCTCTGTTTATTATCAAACAACATGATTGTTGTAACGAGACTGGTTCTCGATATATTTTGCAGGTGAGATCATTAGTAGGTGACCAACTGTCTCTCCTTGTACAAGCCATCTCAGCAGTAACCATAGCCTGCATAATGGGACTTGTGATCGCATGGAGGCTTGCCATTGTCATGATAGCCATCGAGCCACTCATCATTCTCTGCTTTTATGGAAGAAAAACCCTGCTCAAGGGTATGTCGCAGAAGGCCATTGAAGCACAAAATGAGTGCAGCAAATTAGCTGCTGAAGCAGTGTCCAATCACAGAATGATCACTGCCTTCTCTTCCCAAGAAAAAATCCTGAAGATGCTGAAAAAGGCCCAAGAAGGCCCCCGGAGAGAGAGCAAGAGGCAGTCATGGTTTGCTGGGGTCGGGCTTGGTGCATCCCAGAGCCTTACCAAATGTACATTGGCTTTCGACTTTTGGTACGGCGGGAAGTTGGTTACGCAGGGCTACATCACATACAAGGAGGTTTTCGAGACTTTCATGATTTTGCTCTCCACTGGAAAGGTCATTGCCGATGCGGGAAGCATGACCACTGACATCGCCAGGGGCTCGGGAGCCATGAAGTCTGTCTTTGCTGTCTTGGACCGCGAAACGAACATCGAGCCTGCTGACCCACAATGCTTCAAACCTGAAAAGATATCGGGCCATGTGGAAGTTCGTGATGTGGACTTTGCTTATCCAGCTAGGCCCGATGCGATGATCCTAAAGGGCTTCTCCATCGATATTGAGGCGGGGAAGTCAACAGCCTTGGTAGGTCAGAGCGGGTCTGGGAAATCAACCATCATTAGCCTGATCGAGAGATTCTATGATCCACTCCGAGGGACGATCAAGATCGACGGCCGAGAAATAAGATCATACCATCTTCAATCTCTCAGACAGCATATCGCCCTGGTCAGTCAAGAGCCGGCACTATTCGCTGGCACCGTGAAGGAGAACATCATATTCGGAGTTTCTCCTGCAGTTGACGAGATGGAGATCCTCGAAGCCGCTAGAGTGGCAAACGCCCATGGCTTCATCTCAGGATTGAAGGACGGGTATGACACTTGGTGCGGCGACAAGGGCGTGCAACTCTCCGGCGGCCAGAAGCAACGCGTTGCCATAGCCCGGGCCATACTGAAGAACCCAAGTGTGCTGCTGCTGGACGAGGCAACGAGCGCGCTCGATGGGCAATCGGAAAGGATGGTGCAAGATGCATTGGAGGGCCTGATGGTGGGCAGGACTAGTGTGGTGGTGGCCCATAGGTTGAGCACCATCCACAACTGTGGTGTGATTGCAGTGTTGGAGAAGGGCAAATTGGTGGAGAAAGGGACTCACTCTTCTTTGTTGGCCAAGGGTCCCGGAGGAGCTTACTACTCTCTAGCCAGCTTGCATTTGACTACTTGAGTATCATTCGACAATGTTGACTATATCTTCCTTTTAATACAAGAACTTGCTATAATTGTCGCACCCTAAAACCATCAAGAATAAAGGATGACATGGCTATTCTTCCATCTAAAGAACGTAGCCTTAGATTATCAAAATCCAACTGCAAAAAATACCGCTCGTTATATCTGTTGACACCTAAATTTTGGCGATCCATTTAGTCATTTATTGCATAAAAAATTAGGGATTAATTTTATCACTTTGAAAAAAATATTAATTGCATAGCTACATTTAGTTTGCATATTTTGCATTTTATTTAATGATGGCGGATGGGTCGAATTGGTGTTTTTTAGTTTTAAATTAACAGGTCGGACTAAGCCCATGGAGAATACAAATTGGCCCAAGTCCATTTTCTAAAATTGAGATTTGAAATGAGGATTTTCAGAATTTAAGAAAATCGGGGCTATGATCTTATCTTTAAAAATCAGTAGAAAATATTTTGGAGATAAGGAGAATAAAATAATTTGATGATTAGGAGGTTATACACAATCTTTTCGTCGGATGAAATATTCACAAAAGGATTGCATTTTATCTTGGCCTATAAAAGGGTGTGTACGTAGGGTTTTGAAATGGGAGAGCTTCTTTTGAAAAAAATTCAGAAAAGTGGAGAGAAGTTTTGTTTCTGCAGTAAAAAAGAGAGAAGGAAGAGGAGAGGAAGAGGAGAGTGACGTGAGAGAGAGAGAGAGAGAGAGAGAGAGAGAGAAAAAGTAAAGGGGTGATTTGACCCTACTGTTCATCATCTTCCCCAAATCACTGCCCCTCCTCTGCAACTTCTGTCCACGAGGCTTCCGCCACCGTGCCGCGCCGAGCCTTGCCCCTGCTCCGCTCCCTGACGAACCGCCTCACCGCGCACGCCGACGCCGCCTGGAGCTCGAAGCCACTCCCGTCCGACGCCTGGATCTTCCTCCGCACGAGCCCCGACGACCCCCGCCGTTCCCCTCTGCCGTCTCCCCTGCAGCGCCTCCACCCGCGACGCGTCTGTTCCGACGCCGCGCCCACACCACGACAACGCTGCTGCAACCACTGACCGTTGCACCCACACTGCCATCTCGCCTGTCGCCGGAGCTCTCCATCGCCCGCGAGCTTGTTGCTCCGCCAGCAAGTCTCGAACAGAACGCTAGCCCCCTGCGGAGACGCCGTCCAACTTGTCCGCCGCGCCTCCTCCTCAGCTGCAACGCAGCCCCTACCGGATCGGCGCCTGCACGCCGATGCTCTGTCCTTGCCACCACCTCGCCCCACCGGACGCCGAGCCGACGCCCCTGCAGCGCCCCCGTTCGCGAAGCTACCACCAATTCACCTCCTCGCCGATCGCTTGCTGTTGTTTTCCTCTCGCCGGAGCTCTGACGATCATCCCCTCACGCGGGCGACTCCTCACCAGACCGGCCACTACGTGCTGCCTTGCTCAGAAGAAAAGGAAAAACAACGGAAAAAGCAAAATCAATTAGGTTGTTTTTATTTTTTCATTTATTTTACTTTATTTTGTTTATATATTTTTTAGTTATTTACTCAATTGGATCCCAATGTTCACTTTATGAATCTTGTAGGCATTATCTGCAAGAGTTATCCCTAAACTTATTGTAATTATTAATTTGACCCGTAAGATGTCGGGTTATTTTTTTAATTACATTAATTTTTGGGGTTTGTTGATAGTTTTTAAGTACTTGAATCAATATAATTATTAATTTGATCCGTAAGAATTCGGATCAGATTTTTAGTTATTTTGAACTCTTTGTCGTGATAATTAGGGTTAGAATAATCGTTAATTTAACCTGTGAACCCGCTTGCTTCGCATAGGCTCCACAAGCTTCGGTGCGGTACACTGAAGACCAAGCCAATCTCGACAAAGAAAAAAAAGTAAAAGCAACTACATCTCCTTCGGACCCTGAAGTGAACACAACAGGTTATTTTTTCGATTATTTTGATCCTTTATTTGATTGAATATCTTGATTGTTTAGATTTAATGTTTGGTTGATAATTGATTGTTTTGAAAAGCCACTAAAAAATCTAAAAAATATTTGAATTAGGATTCAGTTTGTTTTGGAATATTTTTTGTTATCCGGCATATCTAGGATAGGGATTTCAGTTCGGAAAATATAAAAAAACCAAAAAAATAAAAAATGCATTCATTTAGGATTTTTAGTTTCTTTTAATCTAAGTTGCATTTTTAATTACATGGCAATTTTAAATTTCGAATAATAAAAAAAACTATCATGCATATATCATGTTGAATTAGGGCATTCTTGCACGTCATAAATTGCATGGTTTAAATTAGGATTTAATGTGACTTAATCCTTAGTTTAAATTAGATAGAATTTTAATCTAGCTAGATCATTTTTGCATTTTTAAATAGAAATATCAAATGCACGTCATTTAGTTTTTATTAGGTTCATTTAATTAAAACTTCCTCGTCATTAGACTAAATCATTTAATAAATGTCGCATGACATATAACTCGCGTGCTAAATCATATGTAGCATGTCATCTTAGTTTAAATAATTTTGTATGTCATTGCATCGCATTGCATGTCATTAGAATTAGGTCATTTAGATTGCATTTAATTATTGCATTTCATCATGTCATATAGCTTAGGTCATGCTGCCATGTCATATTAGATTATTAGCATGCATCGCATGATTTTCATTAAATAAAATGAAAAAAAAAAAAAAAATTGAAATTGCATGTTAATTAGAAATCATATCTAAGGTTGCTGATATGAATTCTGATTTAACAATGCAGATGCTTTCGTTGCTTCTAGGTATATTTTGCAATGTTTAATTGCTTTCTTGAGTGTTAAATTGGTGGTATGTGCACATGTATGATCACCTCACATGTTAGGAAGTTAAATTAAAATCAATTCAATTGCCAAACATTTTTTGAAAATGAAATAAAAAGGTACCGAAAGGGCACTAGGATAGTCTGGTGTAATTAAGTCCTCGAACTCATAAATCTCTGGTTCATAGGAGTAAAGTAAATCTCCCGTTACTTTACTTGGGTTTCTAATCAACCCACCAAAAATAGATTAGTGGCGACTCCTGATTAAAAATCATTTGCATGTTAAGAATTCAAACCTAAGTCGCGATTTGGTATGGACTTGGGAGAGCCCGAGCTAAGCTTAAAGACTTAGTAATCCATTAACCTAGTTTTAGGTGGTCCACACGCGAAAATTTGGTCGCGACAATATCGTTTTTATACTACTCATCGCTAGCTAATGAATTTGAAAAAGATTAGAAAATATAAGTGTGGGCAACCATAGCTTAGTAAATAATGCATATCTTCTAAGCGGATCAAACATTCATTATGCACATGTATAAACAAGATATTACCATTTATCAATCCCAAAGGTAGAGAAATATATACGCAAAACATCAAAAGTAGTGTATAAACTAATAATATTTTCAATTCATGATAACAAATCAACTATCAATGATTGATTTCATTGATTAATCTTATTTAACCACATGTTGATTGTTCATTCCATCAACTAATATCAAATTACATGTCAATAGTCCACTCCATTAACCAAACTCATACTCAAATATCTAGCCATAATCACTCATAACGCTCGTAACAAGGCAACCAAGATTCCTCATTTGATTATGTTTCCACTTATTATTAGTCGATGGCTTGGCTCATAATAATATCCTAGATTAATATGTGCATATCCACAAATCATCAAATAGGTTCACAGTGATATTGAGCACTCCACCGTTATCCTCAAATACTAGAAATCCAATTCATAAACAATTGCATATATCAAAATACATTTCACAAATCAATCACATGACCTTTGGAAACTCAACTCATTCGCTAGAAATACTTTTCCTAAAACATTTCTCAAATCATTTCAAACTCATCGATAAACCGGTTTCACAAACTAAATCAAATCAAATACATATAATAAAATCTTTCACAAATATATATATATATAAGATTCTATAAACCATACTCAAAGTCGAGCTTTTCATTAAACGGTTTTGCGAACCCAATATATATAATTTTTCTCAACTTTGTTCCTTGAACACAATATAACAAAACATATATTTCCACCAAATAGTTCTCATACTATATACAAGTACCAAATTGTGGTAAACGCTTGATCCAAATTTTATGCAACAAAAATATGTATTCATAACTCATAACATATGAAATCTTTATCATTAAACCATGAGATAAAAAATTCTTAGATGAGATAACATTACTCACCCGGGAAAGCCGAAAATTAACCCGTGGTGGTTACTCGAGTTAAAGTACTTGTATTCCTATCAATTAATGGAAAATGATACCAAAACTAAGTAATATGCTACTCTAACCAACGATTCGACTAAACAATGCTTATTTGTAGATAAAACAACACTTATGCACTATCAAAGAAACTCATTTATAGCAAATGTCCATCTTTCTCCGCTATGCAAATTGTCCGCTATGCATAACTCAAATGCAAAACTTCTAAAATTTGTTCCAACCATACTGTATCTTAGAATCAAATTTCGTCAAACCCCAAAGCACCACAATGCCTAGACTACCATTTCCATAAAAATCGAAGCTCAAAAACTCCTCATTCAAACTTCAGAGTTCAAGATATACATAATTCCAAATTTGGGCCTCAACTTCCAAAATTAGTTTGAATAAATGAATAACCAGCTTGAATACTTACCCGGCATTGAAATTCGCAATTGATTCGGCTTGTTGTGGAGTCCGGATCGTGAATGCGTGTACTCTCTTCTTCCTTTCTTCTTTTCCTTCTTCAAGGACACTTCTTCCCTCTGTTTCTATCACCGAGTCCCCTATCTCTCTTTCTCTCTCTTACAGCCACTTGCCCTAGCTAATAAAGGAGATAGACGAATGGTTGGGTTTGGGCTTGGGATAGACGAATGGTTGGGTTTGGGCTTGGGCTTAAAAGAGAAATGAGTTGGGTTTAATGGGCCAATTAGGGCCTGTTTGTTAAAATGTGTTTCTGTTCCCAGGAACACAAATTTTTGTTTTTTTGTTCTTTAACAAAAAGGAACAAACGCGTTTGTTTGTGTTTTTGTTCCAAAATTATTTTTTTGTTCCCATAAACACATCTGGAACGGAAACAAGAAATAAAAAAAAGTTGTTTCTTATTTACGGAACAAAATTTATGAACACTTTTTCTCTATCTTCCATTTCCTTCTCTCTTTTTTCTTCTTCTTTTTTCTTTCTTTTCTCTTTGGCCAGTCGTCAGCCTTGGCCATGGCCGGCGACCAGTTGACGAGGGCCGGTGATGCCGTTGAGGGCCGGCGAGCTCGCCAGAGCGTCGCCGATCCTCGGCGAGGCCGAGCGTCGCCGGCAACGCCGAGCCTCGCCGGGGGCCAGCGAGCCTTGCCGTGGGCCGGGCGAGGCCGCCGCCCTTGTCGGGCGGGTCGCCCGTGACCATGGGCGAGGCCGACCAGCCAAAAAAGAAGAAAAAAGAAAAAAAAAGAAAAAAGAAAAAAGAAAAAAAAAGAAAAAAAGGAAAAATAAATAAGAAAAATAAAAATAAAATAGAAAAAATAAAATAAAATATTTAAAAATTAAAAGAAATAAAAAATTATATAAATTTACCAAATATGTTTCTATTCTTTTTATATTTCTGGAACATATTTACCAAACACGTTTTTTTGTTCAAAAATTGTTTCTGAAGTAGAAATATTTTTTTATTTCTGCTTCCCAAAAACAATTTTTAAACGAAATGTTACTAAACACACTCTTATTATAGGGCCTGCATGTTTGTGTTTCTTTTTTTTTTTGTTCATGAATAGATTTTCTTTTTCTTGTTCTCGGGAACAAAAAAAGAACAAAAACGCGTTTGTTTGCGTTTTTGTTCAAATTTTTTTTTGTTTTGTGAACAAAATTAAAACAAAATAAATAAATAAAAAGTTATTTTTTTGTTCCGAAACACTTTTGAAGAACAAATTTTTTCTCTCATTTCTTTTCTTCTCTTTTTTTTTCTTCTTTTTTCTTCTTTTTCTTTGGTCGGGCGCCGAGGGTCTCCGGCCCCAGCCGAGGCTCGGCCTCGCCGACGCGAGGCAAGGCGAGGCTCGGCGAGCTCGGGCTTGCCCAGATCCGATGAGGCTCGGCCTCGCTAGGGGCCGGCGAGCCTCGCCGTGGTTGGGCTAGGCCGCCGGCCCTCGTCGGCCGTCGCCGACCATGGCCAAGGCCGGTGACGGCCAAAAGAAGAAAAAATAAAAATAAAAAAAATAAATAACAAAAAGGAAAAATAAAATTAAAAAATTAAAAGAAATAAAAAAGAATACAAATTTACCAAACGTGTTTCTATTTTTTATTTATTCCCTAAACAAGTTTACCAAACGAGTATTTCTGATCAAAAATTGTTCCCCGGAACAATTTTTGAACAGAAACATAAAAAACACACCCATAGTAATCATCTGAAGTATAGAGCTTGATACTTGTATCTTTTTGCCCTCTAAATGTAACGCATTGTTTGCGACCTGTAGCAGGATTAGTCCTCCTGTTTGTCTTCATTATCAGTAAAATTAGTTATCCATCGGAATTGATTTTACTGAACCAAGTTAATTTTATAATAATAGATTGGTGGATCTACTTTAGATGCCATAAAAGTAAAATCCATGTTCACACTGGATTTTCAGTTTCGTCGCCAATTCTTTCCAGTGATTCATCAATTTAAGTTTATTTAATTTTTTTCTTCAAGATGATGTGAACCCATTTCTTGGTAAGGTCTGGAGGGGACTCCTCTCTGGAGTGTAGATCCATTTTTTTTTTTTGTTCA
The DNA here is from genome assembly GCA_016097545.1 of Eucalyptus victrix. NCBI lineage: Eukaryota > Viridiplantae > Streptophyta > Magnoliopsida > Myrtales > Myrtaceae > Eucalyptus > Eucalyptus victrix. The sequence goes on along the minus strand of CM027843.1, from coordinate 18,727,915 downwards.
AGATAATGAGAAATCTAATTCTTTTGTTCCGAGCCTCATATTTGGCGATCATTCCAGCTGCCGGCATGGGCCATAAGACCAGTTGAATTATGACTCTGCGCGGACATGCATTAATACAGTCAATCAATCTTCCATCTCCACGAGCAGATCATAAATGATGGTTGCTTTTGGCCAAGAACAGACACCGCCAACCCCTTTAGCTTCGGTTCTGATCTCATCGTTCACCGTCATTCTAGGAAGAAGCAACAGGCAAAGCAACATTTAAAGTCATTCAATTAATCAACAGGAGTTGAGAATTTACGTTGGTTGTTCCTGGAAGAAACTTGGGAAACAAAAATGGGAAATGAGAGACAGAGCAATGTGGCTGAGGAGGAGGAGAAGAAGAAGGGGTGGTCGTCCATAGGCTCCATATTCATGCACGCAGATGGAGTGGACAAGTGCTTGATGGGTCTTGGCTTCTTTGGAGCGGTCGCTGATGGCTTCTCAACGCCCCTCTTGCTCTATGTCACCAGCCGGCTTATGAACGACATTGGCTCTGCTTCTTCTCTGGATCCTGAAATGTTTCGTCACAAGGTCAACAAGGTACACACAACCATCTCTATCCGAGCTCGTAACATGGAAATATGGATCTCTTTCCCTCACTCTGGATTGTGTTTATGCAGAATGCACTGGTTCTCTTGTGCATGGCCTGTGGATTGTTATTTGCTTGTTTTCTAGGTGCGTCAAACCGTTTCTCGCGTTCCCTCTTTGGGTAATTTTTGTTTGTTCTACGCAAGGAATTGGAAATTGAAGAAAAGTTGAGATTTTGTCGGACTTGTTCTAACTATGATGGTGATGATGATTGTATTCAGAAGGGTACTGTTGGACCAGGACTGGTGAGAGGCAAGCCCAAAGAATGAGAGCCAGATACTTGAGAGCTGTGCTCAGGCAAGACGTGACCTACTTCGACATGCATGTGATGAGCACGTCCGAGGTTGTCACCAGTGTATCCAGTGATAGTCTCGTGATTCAGGACGTCCTAAGTGAGAAGGTCCCTAATTCAGAATCTGAATCTCTGTTATGTCGTCTTTTATATATAATAGCCAAGTGTTTCTAAACTGAAATTGTAGGTCCCTAATTTTCTTGTCAATGCGTCGCTGTTCGTGGGGAGCTACATAGTGGCATTCCTGATGTTGTGGAGACTGGCAATAGTTGGGTTCCCCTTTGCTCTGCTCCTCATAATCCCGGGCATGATATGTGGGAGGACTCTAATAATAATTGCAAGAAAGAAAAGGGAAGAGTATAATAAGGCTGGTACGATAGCAGAACAAGCGGTTTCTTCCATCAGAACGGTTTATGCCTTTGTCGGTGAGAGCAAAACGCTTTCCCAGTTTTCTAAAGCTCTTGAAGGATCCGTGAAGCTGGGGCTGAGGCAGAGCCTGGCGAAAGGATTGGCGATTGGAAGCAACAGTATTGTGTTTGCCATTTGGTCTTTCATGGCATGTTATGGTAGCAGGATGGTCATGTACCATGGTTATAAAGGCGGAACGGTTTATGCTGTCGGCACTTCCATTACTTTTGGCGGAATGTAAGTGGTGTGCGGCTTTCTTTTACACTTAAATTTTACTCGCATTCTTGCCGTGTTTTAGAGGCAATCGATACTGACTTGTTTGGTCTTATCCTGTATGATTTAAGGGCATTGGGTTCTGCTTTATCCAACCTCAAGTACTTCTCAGAAGCATCTTCGGCAGGTGAGCGTATATCAGAGGTGATGAAGAGAGTGCCCGAGATTGATCCGGAGAACATGGAGGGGAACACCATACAGAATTTGGAAGGAAACATTGAATTTAGACACGTCGAGTTTGCATATCCATCAAGACCTGAAAACATCATATTCAGAGACTTTTCTCTCACGATCCCATCAGGAAAGACTCTAGCTCTGGTTGGTGGCAGTGGCTCGGGAAAATCCACAGTGATACGGCTCCTGCAGAGGTTCTACAACCCTCTCAGTGGAGAGATACTCCTCGATGGGAATGCCATTAGTAAGCTGCAAATTAAATGGCTTAGATGGCAGATGGGACTAGTGAGCCAAGAGCCAACACTCTTTGCGACTAGCATAAAGGAAAATATACTCTTCGGCAAGGAGGATGCCAAGATGGAGGAGGTAATTGAAGCTGCTAAGGCTTCGAATGCTCATAACTTCATCAGCCAGTTGCCTCAGGGGTACAATACACAGGTCCTTCCCTCTTCTCTCTCTCCCTAGTTGTATGTAGTTTCTATGCCTTAAGTGCCTGCTGAGTTGAGTCGGTACCGATGACGAACTAAAAGTTTTCCACAGGAATTATCTTGCATCTACCTATTTTGTTGCATTGTCTGAGCACGTAGGGGATAGGGGCATCCAATTGTCAGGAGGACAGAAGCAGAGAATAGCTATAGCGCGAGCAATCATTAAAGCACCCAGGATCCTCCTCCTCGATGAAGCAACGAGTGCATTAGACTCGGAATCAGAGAAAATCGTCCAAGAAGCACTCGATCGAGCTTCCATTGATCGCACAACGATCATCATTGCTCACCGGCTATCTACTATACGACATGCCTATAATATTGCCGTCATTTGGAATGGGCAAGTGATAGAGACCGGCAATCACGAAGAGCTAATCCAGAGTGAAGACTGCCTCTATACCTCATTGGTCAATCTTCAGAAATCAGAGAAACAGAAACCGACAGATCAAGTTAAGAAACCCGAGATTCAAATCACATCTTCCATATTAAGCATGGATGGAAATAGTGCTAGTAGCCACCCTACCCTATCCAAAGCAAATCGTTCCAGCTCAGCGAGGTCCGTGGCAGCGGTCGTTTTGGATGATCAAAAGATCCCGGTTCCATCTTTCCAAAGATTGATAGCATTGAATATGCCGGAGTGGAAACAAGTGATCACAGGGTGCATCAGCGCGATCTTATCTGGCGCAGTTCAACCAGCGTGTTCTTTCACCATGGGCTCAATGGTCTGGGTTTATTTTTTGCAAGACCACGAGGAGATTAAAGCAAAGATAAGGATTTATGCATTCTGCTTTCTGGGTTTGGCCTTGTTCTCGCTCTCTGTTAATGTGAGCCAACATTACAATTTCGCTTTCATGGGGGAGTACTTGACTAAGAGGATCCGAGAGAAAATGCTCTCTAACATCCTAACTTTCGAAGTCGGATGGTTCGACCAAGATCAGAACTCCAGTGGTTCAGTTTGCTCTAGATTTGCTAACGATGCCAATGTGGTAAATACAATTCTTTATCGCACTTCGCTCAGTCCTCGATAGCTCGAATGCGATATATTAACAGTTACATCAAGCGGGATGGCCTCGTAGTGCTGGCTAATGCTGTTTCGACGCTTTTGTGCAGGTGAGATCTTTGGTGGGTGACCAAATGGCTCTTATCGTGCAGACATGCTCAGCTATAATAATTGCCTTCACCATGGGTCTGATCATAGCGTGGAGACTCGCCCTCGTAGTAATAGCTTCGCAACCCCTTACTATAGTCTGCTTCTTCACGAGACGAATGCTACTAAAGGCCATGTCTGAGAAGGCCGGGAAGGCTCAAGACGATAGCAGCAAGCTCGCGGAGGACGCAGTCTCTAACCACCGAACTATCACTTCCTTTTCTTCCCAAGAGCGCATCCTCAATATGCTCAAGAAAGCCCAGGAAGCCCCGGAACGAGAGAGCATCCAGCAATCGTGGTATGCTGGTACTGCACTAGCCGCCTCCCAATTCTTTACAAAGTGCGCTTGGGCTTTAGATTTCTGGTACGGAGGCAAGTTGATTTCGCAAGGGCAAATCACATCAAAAGAGCTCTTCGAGACTTTCTTGGTCTTGATCAGCATAGGCCGAGTGATTGCAGATTCTGGAAGCATAACAACAGACCTTGCCAAGGGCTCAGACACGATCAGGTCTGTGTTCACCATATTGGACCGGCAGACCAGAATTGAACCTGAGGACATGGAGAGTTTGATATAGCTAGTACGAGTACCTAGAGGGGGGTGAATAGGTATATAAAAGATTTTTCTTGAAAATTACTTTATAATTGCGCAATACTTAGACAGTTGAGGAATTCGCAACAAGTAATAATCAACGCAAGACTAAGTAAAGGAAAGAGAGAATTGAACACGCGGTTTATAGTGGTTTGGCTTGATTCAAGCCTACGTCCACTCTTCTGCACTGACAGCCAATTTGGCTGGATTCCACTATGAACAAAGAGATGTTACGGTGTTGATCTTCATTGATTTCTAGGTGTAGATGATCTACCACACTCACTCAAGGTATCACCAAGTATGAACACTCGCTGTGTATACAATTTTGCTCGAATGAATCGACTAATAATCAAGGTGCTTCGACTGGAATTTCTCTATCGATCACACACTTTCACAACTAGAACGTCTTCCTTTTTATACTCCTTTATGCCATCATACCGTTGGCACTTACCAAAGGAATTCCTCCAATCTACCCGTTGGACGGAATCAATTAAGGAGATCATTCGAGCTATAAAAGGAACCTGACGATAGCCTATCAATCCTGTTCGCCCATACAATTGGGATCTTGGTTTCCAAGAATAGAACATTCCAAGAATACTTCGTCAACCATCGGATCTTCAATTGATCTAGATACGAACAAAAGAATCCGTTATGTTTATCCAGCCAAAAAGATCTTCTCCAGAGAATAGGATTAAATCCTCAACCATATACTTCGGATCTGGATTTCCTTCGACACTGGATCAGAAAGACTGTCAATGAGAATAGTTTTGAGTCTTAAGTCTTGAGTCTTGAATATTGAGTCTTGAACCTTGAGTCTGATGATCATAAAGTCTTCAGACTTTAAACTAGACAATCTGCAGATATCCAGACTAGACTGATAGAAACGTTTTGTCACCTTCAAAATATTCTGGAAAGATTTCTCCAACAATCTCCCCCTTTTTGATGGTGACAAAACTTTCCTGTAGATTTGAACCACTTTGACCTGCAAAAACATTTCTCAAGCAAGATGGCTAACTCATAAAGATTTAACAAAACAACCAGACTCTGCATCCACAGAAAATTGGTTAGTCTTTCATGAGTAATACCATATAACAACACTTGATATAAATGCAAACGGTCAAGCATTAAAATCCACAGAATCCATAACCAATTCAGTCAAATTCAAGTTCACACCCAAGTTCACTCAAGTCATACTAAAAAACAAACATATTCAACCACAAAAACAAATTTAAAGTCAAAGAAAGTTGGTTGGTTCAAATTGCTTTCTCCCCCTTTTTGTCATCATTAAAAAGGTGAGAAAGGAGTCATGTCTGCTTGGGAATGCGCACGATCTGGAAATCTCCCATGGACTGAACTACACCTTCTAGCCTCTTCAAGTCTTCCCTTAGTTGAGCTACCTCCTCTCCTTTGGCATTGGCTTGAAGTTGTAGAGCGAGGTCTTTCATTTTGTCCTCCAGGGTGACTGAAGATGCTTGTCCAGCATTCTTCATGGCTTGAATTTCACAGTCCAGAGCATAGATTTGGCCACGCATTTCCAGAAGAATATCCATGATGCGACGAAAATCTGCAGAATTGTCCGTCTGTGTACTTGCATTTGCTTTCTCAGATGAAGTGAATGCAGACGATGGCGCTTCTGTATAGTCTTGTAGATCTGGTGTCGACGTATCGTGTCATTCTTCAGGCAATTGAGAAGCCTGAAATTCTTCTGGGTCTACTGGAGATTGTCTTAGGCCTTCACTATCGGCAGCATGAGGTGTGGACCTTTGCTCGCCAACTCCCCCTGTCTCTAGGGCATTAAAAGGGGAAGAGTGATGATCATGCTCTTCTGAGTCTTGATTCTCCTTCTCTCCAGATTCACCTGCAGACTTTTCTTACTCTTCTTCTCCTTCTTCTTCAGCTTCTTTCTCCTTCTCTCGCTGCTCTTCTTCTTCTCTGTTCTTGACTTGCTCTTCTTCTTCTCTCTGTTTCTTCTGATGTTCTGTCGATTGGAGAACAGAACGTCTGGTCCTTATCAAGGCTGTGATTGTAGGATCTTCCTCCTCATCTTCATCCTCCAAGATGAGAGTTCTCTTCTTTTTGGATGGGGCACCAATGGCCTCTTTTCCCTTTCTCTTTGAAGCAGACGGACTCGGAGTTTTCACTCAATTTCTCCATTGCCTTGGAAAGTTCTTGCGTACGCATCTTCGTTAACATCTTTAAACCTACCACCATCTTATCGCACGGTCGAACACAAAGTGTGTGTGGCGGTTCAATATTCATGTGTCTGAAGATCTTGGTCATCAGACCTGGGTAAGGCAATTGTCCCTTGTCCTTCGACATTGCTTTGTACATGTGAAAGAGAATAGTGTGAGGAAGAGAGAACTTCATCCCTGAGTTGATTGCGTACATCAAATTTGCCTCTGAATTTGACACATCAGTCTTTGATGTAGACTTTGGCCTGATGCAATTGATCACAATTTTGTGCAGCACAATATTGATGGCACGTATCCTTGAATAGATGATTTTTCTTTCTACATTTCTATCCTTGATAAGTTCCAATGAGGCACGAGCAACTGAGACTTTGATTGGTTGATAACGTCCTCGTTCAACTCCAATTATGTCCGCCAACATATCCACATCTAACAAATAATCCTGATCTCGAACACTGAATGATATTCTATTCGCATCTATAAAACTGAAATTCGAATAGAAATATGCAGTCAGTTGGGCATAACCATCTGTGGTATCAGTGCAAAAACGTTCCAGTTGTAGCAGACTGAACTTCTCCCTTAAGTTCACATCAACAGCATCCAAGAAATCGAAATCGACACTCCTAGGGTTTATCACCCCTCATTTCAGCAGTCTGAAAAACAAATTCTCCTGTTCCTTCGATTTAAATAACTCCATCCTCTTTCCCTTCACCTTCGCAGCAACAGCCATTCTAGGTTGAAAATCACTGAACATTTTATCATCGTCGTTACCATCAGTCGAATTTGGTCCCGACATACGAGGGTCACTGGGAATATTCGCAAGCGCTTCCTCTACTTTACCTTTGGGAGCAATTCCCAATTCCTCCATTTTCTTCAGAAAGATGTACTCATTCCCATAATTTTTATCTTTGAGAAACTCATCCACGTATTTCAACGGAGTTCCAGTACTTTTCAACGCATGATAAAGTTTGTAAATATAAGAGGGTTTTTGGACTCTTACAGGGTCTGCGTCCTCGATTATCTCTTCCTCCGGATGTTGACCCGCACCTTGTGGGGTAGATGGCGTTGAATGACGTGGTGAAGAGTGAGTTGGGCTCTGTTGCTGACTCGATAATTCTTCCTCTTCGGTGAGATCGAAGTGGGTAGGTCCCTCCTTTATCCTCTGTGGTCCCTTATTTGCGATTCTTGATGACTTCCTCGAAGACGACATCCTTCCTAGTCGCTGAGAGATTCCTTTACTTGCTTTCCCAAGAAAAGATGACAACTTTCTCGAGGATGAACATGAAGTAGAAACCGGATTGGGAGGAGAATGCTTTTAGGGTTTTGAAGATTGAAAATGAAAACTGTACATGTATAACTCAGTTTTGAAAAGGGAAGTTTAATCGGCACAAAGAAAGTGTACGAATACCTCTTTTTGAAATCAATAAATGTTAAAATTAATTCTTTTGAAAAGACAAGTTTTCGTATTTCACGGAGACTCCAAAATAACTGAACGAAATATCATACCTTTTCGAGTAACAACTTACAGTCTATAGTCGTCAATGTCTGAGTCTGAGAGATTTAGAGTCTGAGAGATTTAGAGTCTGACGATCATCAACTTTCTGAGTCTGAAGGTTGGAGAGTCTCTAGACTTTAACTTCTTCGAGCTTCAAAATGTTGAGTCTGGAGCGAATAAAATCGAATTGATTTTTCTCCAGAGGCTTTGTAAATATATCCGCTAGTTGACTTTTTGAATCAACAAATTGAATCGAGATTTCTCCACTTTGAATATGATCTCTAATGAAGTGATGTCAAATTTCTATATGCTTTGCTCTTGAATGAAGAATTGGATTTTTGGTGAGATTGATTGCGCTGGCATTGTCACATTTGATTTATGTGCATGAGTCTTCAATCCCAAAGTCTTGTAGCTGTTGTTTTATCCATAGAATTTGTGAATAGCAGCTTCCAAGAGCTACATACTCTGCTTCTGTTGTTGAGAGAGCTACCGTGCTTTGCTTCCTTGAAAACCAAGACACTATCCCGCTTCCAAGCAACCGGCAAGTTCCCGAAGTACTCTTTCTATCGACTCGTAGTCGGGCAGATCTGCGTCGAGTATCCCCGAGAAGATTAAAGTCTCCTTCTTAGGATACCAAAGACCGACGCTTGAAGATGAAGCAACGTATTTAATAATACGTTTTACAGCACGAGATGGGATTCTCTAGGGTCCGATTGAAACCTAGCACGAGATGCAAATACTCAACAAAATGTCAGGTCTAGAGGCAGTAAGATAAAGAAGTGAACCGATGATGCTTCTGTACAGCTTTTGATTAACTTTCTTTCCTTCTTCATCTTTGTCTATCTTCAAGGAGCTTGACATTGGTATATCAGTTTTCTTGCAATTTTCCAATCCAAATCTTTTGACAAGATCATTAGCATATTTTTCTTGGTAAATGAAAGTTCCATCTTTCAATTGCTTTATTTGAAGACCAAGAAAGAATGTTAATTCTCCCATCATACTTATCTCAAACTCATCCTGCATTGACTTAGAAAATTTCTTACATAGACTTTCATTAGATGATCCAAAAATAATATCATCCACATATATTTGAACAAGTAAAAAGCTTTTATTTTCCTTTTTGATAAATAAAGTAGTATCTACTTTACCTTTGACAAAACCATTCGTAATAAAAACTTACTTAGTCCGTCGTACCAAGCTCGAGGTGCTTGCTTTAAACCATACAGGCCTTTTTCATCAAGACTGAGTCTGGTTTCTTTGGGTCTTCAAACCCAGCGGTTGTTCCACATAAACTTCCTCTTGGATAAATCCATTTAGGAAAGCACTTTCGACGTCCATTTGGAATAACCTGAAATTTTTGTAACAAGCAAACCCAAGTAATAGACGAATAGCTTCTAACCTTGCCACAGGAGCGTAAGTCTCATCATAGTCTATTCCTTCTTCTTGCGTGTATCCTTTGGCCACGAGTCTTGCTTTATTTCGTACGACTTTTCCTTTTTCATTCATCTTGTTTCTAAACACCCATTTGGCTCCAATAACAGTTTTACCTTTTGGTTTAAATGTCAATTCCCAGACATCATTATTGTTGAACTGTCGAGCTCTTCTTGCATAGCTTCGATCCAGCTTTCATCGATAAAGCTTCTTCTATGCTTTTTGGTTCAATTTCGAGATGAGAGCCACAAAGACTAGACTCTTCACGACTTTTGGATCTGGTTCGAATTCCTTCATTAATTTCGCCGATAATGAGATCCTTGGGATGACCGGACTTATGTTTCCGATTCTTCGGTTGATTTGTCTGGATGATGATCTCTTTCTTTATTTGAATCTTTATGAACATCTTGATGCTGGTCTTCCGTAGTCGAGACATTTCTTGAGATGTCGGCTTTGGAAAGTCTCTGAGCAGATTCGACTCTTCATGCTTTGAGTCTCGACGATTCATCTTGCGTAGAGTCTTGAAATTTGACATTCATTGACTCCTCCACCGACCGGCTCTTCTTGTTGTAGACTCGTAGGCTTTGCTTGATGTAGAATATCCAAGGAAGATGCCTTCATCTGATCTTTCTTAAAACTTACCAACTCGATCTTTTGCATTTTTCAATATAAAACATTTGCAACCGAACACATGAAAGTATGAAACAATGGGTTTCTTACCTTTGAATATCTCATAGGGGGTTTTCTCCGAATAGGTCTTAGGAAGACTCTATTGATGATATAGCATGCTTTGTTGAAACAACTTCAGCCCAAAATCGTGAAGAAATTTTACTTTCAATTAAAAGAGTTCTAGCCATTTCTTGAAGAGATTTATTCTTTTTTTCCACAACTCCATTTTGCTGAGGAGTGTATGGAGAGGAAAACACATGCTTAAATCCATATTCATCACATAATTTTGTAAAATCTTGATTTTCAAATTCTCTTCCATGATCTGTTCTTATACTTGAGATAACACATCCTTTTTCATTTTGAACCTTTTTAGCAAATTTTTCAAAATACGAAAAGGTTTCGACTTACTTGCAAGGAAATATACCCAAGTAAAGCGGGAGTAATCATCCACAATTATTAGGCAATATTTCTTACCTCCAATACTCTGGGTTCTGGTTGGTCCGAAGAGATCCATATGCAGCAACTGTAATACATGATTAGTAGAGACATGATTTATTGGCTTAAAAAAATTTCTTACCTACTTTCCTAGAATACATGGTGTGCATGGATCGGTCCTTTGAAATGGTAATTTGGGTAGACCTCGAACAAGCTGCTTTGATGAGATTTTGGCTAATTGCTTCATATTGACATGACCAAGCTTTTTGTGCCATAAGCTTGCTTCATCTTGAATTGATAATAGGCATTGTGATTCATTCGGTTTCACGTCTAAAAGATATATATTTCCATGTCTTCGACCCATGAAAGACTGAGTAGAGTCTTTACCGATTCCAGAACATATTCCTTCTTGAAAGGAGATCTTGAAACCGGTATCACACAATTGACTAATGCCGAGAAGGTTGTAGTTGAGTCCTTCCACTAGAGAAACGTTGCTTATTGTGAGATTTCCAATTTTCACAGTTCCAAATCCCACAATGCTTCCTTTGTCGTTTCCACCAAATGAAACATTTCCACCGTTTACTTGAACAAGCTTTATGAAGCACTTTGAGTCTCTTGTCATGTGTCTTGAACATTCGCTGTCAAGATACCACTTTACCCTTTTCTTGACGGAGACCTGCATTCAAAAGAGAGTCTCAAGCTTTCTTTGGTACCCAAATTTTCTTGGGTCCTTTGGTGTTAGTAGGATAACCATTATTAGGCCATACTTTCTTAACAGGCTTCCAAACCATAGGACACTCTTTTTCAAAGTGATCCTTACTGTTACACTTCGAACACCTTAGAGCATTTCGTCCTACAGACTTTACAAAAACTTTCTCAAAATGATTTTTGTAAGCCTCTCTCGACGGTCTTTTCTTAATTCTTTCTTTTACTTTAGGAAAATCAATCAAGGGAATTGTTTCTGCTGTCATGCCTAGACCAGACTTATTGAAGTAAGGTCTTTGAACTGAAAGAACTTTTTCAAGCTTTTCGGATCCTATCGAAAATTTCTTTGAAATATTTGATAAGTCCGTTTTTAGAGAACATTTTCTTTCAAAAGATTATCTTCTTTTTCTTTAAAAGTAGAAACATTCAAGTCTAAACTTTTAACTTTTTCCTCTAAAATGATTTCCTTTTGTTTTAGGGTTGAGTTTTCCTTTTTAAGTTCGGAAATCCTTTTGAGAGAAGTCTTAAGACTAAAACACAGTTCATCAATGTATTTAGAAACTTTGACAGAATTTTAAAATCACTTACCTCAAATTCACTGTTTCCGAGTCGATCCAGAATAAGTCCGAGTCCGAATGTGCCATCGACATATGTTGGCATATTCATTGTCACTTTCTTCACATTCTCGTATCACTTCGGGTTTCGGCTTTGAGAGCTTTTCGAGACTTCTCAGCTTTTCCTTTTTTCTTCTTCAGAAGAGGACAGTTGGGTCTGATGTGTCCCTTTTTCTTACACTCGAAGCAGACTACATCTTTGTTTGGTTCTTCATCATCAACAGACTTGATCTGCTGTCTCTGGAAACTTTATTTCTTTGAGTTGAACCTTCTTCCTTTTCTATTCAGTTTTCTAAATCTTCTTATCATGAGAGCAAGCTCCTCGTCGTCCATATCATCTTCTGAATCTGTATCATCAGAATCATTATTTGATTTTAATGCAATGGATTTCTTACCTCTTGGATCTTCGTCCTCATTAATTCGTTCCACTTCATAAGACTGAAGAGTTCCAATCAGCTCGTCGACAGATAGAGGCATAATTCTTTGCGTCTCTTTTATTGAAGTCTTTATATGATTCCAATCCTTGGAGAGTCGACGCAGCAACTTGTTCACCTTCATGGGATCAGAAATTTTTTGTCCTTGGTTTTCAAGACCATTGACAATATCTGTAAAATGACTAAACATGTCAGTTATAGATTCTCCTGGTTTCATTTTGAAGGCTTCATATTGACCAAGGAGAATGTTGATTCTGGTCTCCTTCACTCGATTTGTTCCTTCATAGGTGATATGTAATCTGTCCCACACTTCTTTTGCTGTAACACAAGAAGATATTCTGTTATATTCAGTTGGAGACAAGGCACAATATAAAGAGTAAATTGCTTTTGCATCGAGTGCTTGTCTCTTGTTTATCTCTTCCTGAGTCATTCCGCTGGTATCAATAGTTTCTTTCCCTCTTTCAGAGATTGATGCAGCAGTAGGAGTGATTCCTCTTTCCACAACGTCCCATTCCAGAGGATCATTTGATCGTAGGAAAGCTTTCATCTTGTTCTTCCAGATGTTGTAATCCTTTCCATCAAAGTAGGGTGGTCTGGTATTACTTTGCCCTTCCACCAGCCCTGGTGCTAGCATACTAGCCATGGATCTTTTACTCTGAAGTAAAACACTTCAAATAAAGTAAGAACACGAGCTCTGATACCAATTGATATAGCTAGTACAAGTACCTAGAGGGGGGTGAATAGGTATATAAAAGATTTTTCTTGAAAATTACTTTATAATTGCGCAATACTTAGACAGTTGAGGAATTCGCAACAAGTAATAATCAATGCAAGACTAAGTAAAGGAAAGAGAGAATTGAACACGCGGTTTATAGTGGTTCGGCTTGATTCAAGCCTACGTCCACTCTTCTGCATTGACAGCCAATTTGGCTGGATTCCACTATGAACAAAGAGATGTTACAGTATTGATCTTCCTTGATTTCTAGGTGTAGATGATCTACCACACTCACTCAAGGTATCACCAAGTATGAACACTCTCTGTGTATACAATTTTGCTTAGAATGAATCGACTAATAATCAAGGTGCTTCAGACTCTGGAATTTCTCTATCGATCACACACTTTCACAACTAGAACGTCTTCCTTTTTATACTCCTTTATGCCATCATACCGTTGGCACTTACCAAAGGAATTCCTCCAATCTACCCGTTGGACGGAATCAATTAAGGAGATCATTCGAGCTATAAAAGGAACCTGACGATAGCCCATCAATCCTGTTCGCCCATACAATCAAGATCTTGGTTTCCAAGAATAGAACATTCCAAGAATACTTCGTCGACCATCGGATCTTCAATTGATCTAGATACGAACAAAAGAATCCGTTATGTTTATCCAGCCAAAAAGATCTTCTCCAGAGAATAGGATTAAATCCTCAACCATATACTTTGGATATGGATTTCCTTCGACACTAGATCAGAAAGACTGTCAATGAGAATAGTTTTGAGTCTTAAGTCTTGAGTCTTGAATATTGAGTCTTGAACCTTGAGTCTGGTGATCAGAAAGTCTTCAGATTTTAAACTAGACGATCTGCAGATATCCAGACCAGACTGATAGAAACGTTTTGTCAGCTTCAAAATATTCTGGAAAGATTTCTCCAACAAAGTTACCAGCCGAGACAAATAACAGGCCATGTAGAGTTTTGCAGGGTAGATTTCACATACCCAGAGAGGCCGGATGTCATCATCTTAAAGGACTTCTCATTCAAAATCGAAGCGGGGAAATCGACCGCATTAGTCGGACAAAGTGGATCTGGCAAATCGACCCTCATTAGCTTGATCGAAAGATTCTACGATCCAATCAGAGGCGTGGTAAAAATTGATGGACGAGATGTGAGATCATATCACCTCAGGGCCTTAAGGAAGCACATTACATTGGTCAGTCAGGAGCCGACTCTATTTGCTGGCACGATTAGAGAGAATATTGTCTGCGGAATATCACTCGAGATGAGTGAAACGGAAGTCGTTGAGGTTGCCCGAGCTGCGAACGCTCATGACTTCATAATGGCATTTAAAGACGGATACCACACGTGGTGCGGGGACAAAGGAGTCCAGCTCTCCGGAGGGCAAAAGCAGAGAGTCGCCATAGCGAGAGCTATACTTCGAAACCCGACATTGCTGTTACTCGATGAGGCGACTAGTGCGCTTGACAGCCAATCGAGGAGGTGGTGCAGGATGCTCTGGAGCGCTTAATGGTTGGGCGAACCACGCTGATGATCGCGCATAGGTTGAGTACCATACAAGCGTGAGACATGATTGCTGTGCTAGACAGAGGGAAGGTGGTGGAGAAGGGGAGCCATTCTTCCTTGTTGGCTAAGGGTCCGGCTGGAGCGTATTGCTCGCTCGTGAACCTCCAGAGAGCGTCAAGCATATCAAAATGCATCGAGTAATGCGCGATGTGAATGTGTTTAAAACAGGGGAAAGAAACCATGGGAAATGTAGTTAATGTTAAATTGCTAAAAGGAGGAGAGATGAGACTGAAACTTTTTCTTACGTACAAAGCAACCGAGTCTTTTACAAAAGACAAAATACATCACGTAAAACACATCATAACTACCCATGTTCTCTATAAAACACTTGCCCCACTAACACCTAAAAACTAGGATAACCAACACACATGACTCCATTAACTCTAATAACTGAAAAACCAAATCAGCAACATGTGAAAAATAAAATAACTATTTTATCAACAATCCCTCCCTTAAACTGATGTTTGCTAACATTCAGTTTAAAGCTTTGACTTCTTTCACCGTGCGAACACCTAATAACTTTCTGAGCTTCACAAATGACTCCATCTTGAAGGCCTTGGTGAATATATCAGCAACTTGATCTTCACTCCCGCAGTAGATTAGATTAATTGTTCCATCATTACTAAGATCTCTCAAGAAATAAAACTTCACATCAATGTGCTTGTTTCTTCCATGTAACACCGGATTTTTGGAGAGTTTTATTGCTGAGTTATTGTCACAAAAAATTTTAGTAGGTCCTGGTTGCTTGAATTGTAACTCCTCAAGAATTCTCCTTAGCCAAATAACTTGACAAGCAGTAGCTGTTGCAGCAACAAATTCAGCTTATGTACTTGATAATGTGACAATTGGTTGCTTCTTGGATGACCATGAAATAGCACCTGTTCCAAACATAAAAGCATAACTCGAAGTGCTCCTCCTATCATCTTGATCTCCTGCATAGTCACTATCAGTAAATCCCAACAAATCAGACTTTTCACCCTTCTTGTAAAATAGCCCAAAGTCTCTAGTTCCTTGCAAGTAACGAAGGATTCTCTTGGCAGCTAACAAATGCATTTGTGTAGGATTCTCCATATATCTACTGATTAAACTCACAGAATAAATTATGTCTGGTCTTGTTGCCGTTAAATACATCAAACTGCCCACAATTTGTTTATAAAGTGTGCTGTCAACCTTCCTCCCTTCATTATCTTTGTATAACTTTAAGCCAAACTCAACTGGAGTGTTTACAGGATTACAATCCTTCATCTGAAACCTGTCCAAAATTTCTCCCACATATTTCTTTTGAGAAATAAAAATCCCATCATCCGATTGTACCACTTCTATGCCAAGGAAGTAATGCATTATACCAAGATCAGACATTTCAAACTCATCCATCATAGATTTCTTGAATTCTTCAAACATGCCATCACAACTTCCAATAAATATAAGATCGTCAACATACAAGCAGACAATAAGCATTTTCCCTTTATCTCCAATCTTGACAAAAAGCGTATGCTCATAAGGACATTTTGAAAAACCAACTTTAAGAAAATAAGTTTCAATACGACTATACCAAGCCCGAGGGGCTTGTTTTAGCCCATAAAGAGCTTTCTTCAATCTATAAACTTTATGCTCATTTCCAATCTTGACATAACCAGGGGGTTGCTCGACAAATACCTGTTCCTCCAAGTATTCATACAAGAATGCCGATTTGACATCTAGCTGGAAAATAGGCCAAGAATTCTCGTGCCGCCAATGCAACCACCAATCTGATCGTGTCATGTCTCGCAACTGAAGAAAAAACCTCTGTATAGTCGGTCCCATATTGCTGCTTGTATCCCTTGGCTACCAAACGTGCTTTGTATTTGTCAACTTCACCATTTTCTCTCAGTTTTGTTTTAAAGATCCACTTTACACCAATGGTTTTTTGTCCATCCGGAAGATCGGATAGCTCCCAAGTATCATTTCTTTCGATGGCATTAATTTCATCATCCATCGCTTTTCGCCATTTTTCTTCTTTGACAGCACTCTCAAAAGTTGTAGGGTCATAATCTGAAAACAAAGCAAAGTGAGTAATTGA
Organism: Eucalyptus victrix; assembly: GCA_016097545.1. Classification (NCBI taxonomy): domain Eukaryota; kingdom Viridiplantae; phylum Streptophyta; class Magnoliopsida; order Myrtales; family Myrtaceae; genus Eucalyptus; species Eucalyptus victrix. The sequence goes on along the minus strand of CM027843.1, from coordinate 18,711,583 downwards.
ATCACCAATTCCAGTTACCTCATAATCTTCCATCCAAGCAGGCTTTCTTCTAACGCGGCGAAGAGATTGGGCTTCTTCTTCATTAACTTCAGCGCCTGTTGGTGAAATTTCAGTAGCTGTAGAAGTTGTATTTGATGAATTTTGGGGCATATAAGGTGCTGAAATTTGCTCCTGTTCAGCATCATTGTCATAAAGAACTTGGGCAAGCTGCTACTTATTCCAATCCCAAGTGTTATCTTCATAAAAAACAACATCCCTGCTAGTCACAATCTTCTTTGTTAGTGGATTGAATAATTTATATGCTTTGGATGCTTCACTTACACCAAGAAAGACACATTTTTCAGCCTTGTTATCAAGTTTCTTCCTTTTCACATCCGGGACATGGGCATATGCGATACATCCAAAAATTCTGAAGTGATCTACAGCCGGTCTTCTCCCACTCCAAGCCTCCTCAAGTGTCATATTCTGAACAGCAAAAGTTGGACTCTGTTTAAAACATGAATACTCCAATTTACTGCTTCTAGCCAGAAAGTCTTTGGAATTCTTCCTCTTGCCAATAAACTTCTCACCATGTTGAGAATTGTTCTATTTTTCCTCTCAGATACACCATTCTGCTGTGGTGTATATGCATCAGTAAGCTCTTTTCGAATGCCATACTCTGCACAAAAAACTTCAAATTCTTTTGAGCAATATTCACTGCCACAATCTGTTCGAAGAGTCTTAATGGTCTTTCCTACTTCATTTTCAACACGAGTTTTAAAGCTTTTAAATGTGGAGAAAGCTTCTGATTTTTCCTGTAAAAATAAACCCAAGTTTTTCTGGAAAAATCATCAATGAAGGTAATTAAGTATCTTTTACCTCCATTAGAAGATGGATTTATGGGACCGCAAATGTCCGAATGCACCAGCTACAAAACATCCTTTGCTCTCCATGACTTTTCTTTTGAAAATTGAGAACGATGCTGTTTGCTAACAACACATTCTTCACAGACTTGAGAAGGAACAGTAATTTGAGGAAAACCCGTCACCATGTTTTTCTGTTGGAGGGTCTTCAATCCACCAAAACTCAAGTGACCATAGCGAAAGTGCCAAAGCCATGAGGGATCTTTCTTTTCAGCCATCAAGCAAGACTGAATATTTTCAATCTTTAATGGAAACAATCTTTTTGAATTCATAGGAACAACTGCAATAACACCTCTAACGGAATCATAAATTTCACAGACACCCCTCTGAATGGTGATTACATAACTCTTTTCTTGTAATTGGCCAGCACTCAATAGGTTACTTTTCAAGTCAGGAACATACAACACATTAGAGATCGTTTCCACAAAACCATTCTTGGTTCTTATCTTAATATCACCTTTTCTCATCACTTTCATAGTAGAATGATCCCCAAAACTCACAGTGGAATGAAAATCTTCGTTTAGATGAGAAAAAGAAAACTTACTTCCACTCATGTGGTTACTGCAGCCTGTATCCACATACCAAATATCTGACTCACGCTCCTTTTTATCTTGAACAGCCATCAACAATGTTTCTGCTTCATTTTCTTCAACAAAATTTGAACTTTCTGCCTTTTCTTCATTATTAGGCAGCCTAGTATAACATTCAGATGTATAATGACCAAATTTATGACATCTAAAACACTCTACCTTAAATTTGTTAGGATCTCGTCCTCTGCCTTTGCTTTGAAATTAGTCATTATTGGCTTTGAAATTTCTGCCAACATCTCTATTTCCTTGATCTCTCCTTCCTCTACCTCTACCCCTTCCTCTAAAATTGTTGGAATGAGTATTGGGAGAAGCCTTCAATGCTTGCTCCTCTACTGTTGAACTTCTGTTCATCTTTTGTTCATGGACCAATAAGGAGCTTTGCAATTCATCAAGAGAGAGCGCATCTATGTCTTTCGACTCTTCAATTGAGTAGACAACATAATTAAACTTTGCTATCAAGGAACGCAAAATCTTCTCCACAATGATGACATCATCCATCTTCTCGCCATGGAATCGCATCTTGTTGCTGATCTCCATTGTTCTGCCACAATAACTAGTGACAAATTCTCCATCCTTCATCGCTAGTGTCTCAAAATCTCTTCTCAAGGCTTGAAGCTGTGCACGCTTCACCCTAACAGAGCCTTGATATTTCTTCTTCATAGAATCCCAAATATCCTTGGAGGTTTCTTTGCAAAGAATAGTCTCCAAGATGGAACGATCGATAGCCTAAAAAAATAATTTTTTGCCTTCAGGTCCTTCAACTTTCGAGCTTCCAATTCTACTTTCTGGGGATCTGTCAAAGCCATGCCTACTGGTGGCTCTTGAATTCCAGATTCGACAACCGACCAATACTCCTTTGATCGTAAAAAATTCTCCATCAACATACTCCAATGGTCATAGTGATCATCAAAGCGTGGAATTGCTGGTTGAACAAAATTATCAGTGGCCATTGGAAATATTGCTACTGCAATGTGGCACCCCTCAACGGCCCCCGATCCGCTAGAGTCACCACAGTTCGCTTTTCTTTTTTTTTTTCTTTCCCAAATAACAAGTCACTCGATACCATTTTTAGTTGCAAAAGGGTCCATACAACCATGGGGGTTTACATCTTTTATTAACGGTCCCTTGCGCAATTTACATAACGGAAGCATATCTAACAATTCCCTTCCCTACATTCAGAAATCGATGCACACCTACTAAATATTTATAAGTAAAAGCCGTACACCTTTTGTTTACTTAAATCAGATGGACATTGTTCATCGGTACATCAAAATGCCGTAATCTTCTATATTCGGCTACACTCCAAAAGATGACCGACATTTCCTACAACAGTCATACACTCAAAGTCCGTCGATCAATGTCGGTGTCCAAGAGCTCCTTCCCTTGCTATCCTCCTCCTCACGGTTATATCCAACCGTTCAAACCATCTACTAATCTGAAATGTTGGTCCCCAAAAGGGGTGAGTACAACCACTCAGCAGATAGGGAAATCCAATAACATCCCAATGCATCATGCATATCACCACACGTTGCAAGCATCACTTACCTTGTAACCATGCATATCATGCATCATCACATCATATATATCATCATCATCATGGTATATCATACATCATTATCATCATCATGCATTCCATCATGCATATCATACCACGGATGACCGTCATGTCACATCACACATCACCCTCATGCATCATCATGCATATACTATCATAGGTGATCATCATATCACATCACATCATCATCATCATGCATCATCATGCATATATTAACATAGGTGATTATCATATCACATCACATGCCATCATCATCATGCATATATTATCGTAGGTGATCATCATATCACATCACATCATCATCATCATGCATCATCATGCATATATTATCATAGGTGATCATTATATCACATCACATGCCATCATCATCATCATGCATATCATCATCATCATATGTCATCATCATAATCATCATCATGGCATCATTATATCATACATGTTATTCTTATCATGACATCATCACATCACTTATTATCATCATCATCATGCATATTATCATGCATATCATACCATGGGTGATCATCATATCACATCACATATCATCACCATCATTATGCATATCATCATGCATATCATCATGCATATCATGCCATGGGTTAATTTTCATCTTTATCTTTAAATTTGATCACCACATCACCCTTCCTCGATTCATCAATTTCATCTCATATTTTACACTCGCATCTCATGCGAGAAAAACCTCCGGGCATGTATCCAAGATACAACCGGCATCCGGCCCCCCACATTCCGGGCATCTCGCATCTCATCTAGCATCACGAGGAACCTCCGGCATGTATCCAAGATACAACCAGACTTCCGGCCTTTACCCTTCTAGCCGGGCATCCCGCACCCCAATCCCGGTGTCGCGAGGAATCTCCGGGCATGTATCCAAGATACAACCAGACTTCCGGCCCCCCACATTCTCGGGCATCCCGAAACTCCCAGGAATCTCTCGGAATTACGCCACCAGGCCACCAGACAACATCCTCCACCACAACCTCTTTCTCATCCACATTTATCCTTTTATCTCAATTTAACATGGCAATTGGCATGGCATCAAACATATCACACTTGCATCTCAATTCACATGTCATGCACATGTCATAGCTTAATCACATAAGCATTTCAATTCACGTGTCATGCACATGTCATAGCTTAATCACATAAGCATTTCGATTCAATGCATGTACCAAGACCTCATCACACAAGTGCCACAGAAATGGAATTGAATCCATGGCCAAATAAAAATCCATTTTATTTTATTATTTTATTATTATATTATTATATTATTATATTATTATATTTATTTATTTTCATAAATAAATATTATATTTAATATTTATGATTTTCCAAAAATCATAATCTTCAATCAATCCTTAAACAAACAATTAGAATCAGATTTCACATAAAATCCATGGCTAATTCGCATTTTACATAATTTCCCAAATTTCCATGAAACACTCACAACATTCGGATCACGGCCAGATTGCACAGTTTTCGAATTAATTCAATTAAAATACTCATATGACCTCCGAAAATTCCCAAATTTTACAGGATAATAGCCAACACATTTTCGTGCATTTTTCATGAAGAACTATTAGCCAAATTCTTCATAGATTAATTTATATAACTCCACGAAGCTTCTGGAACCTCTACCGTTTCGTCCAGAACGTTCATCACCGAAAAACTTAGGTTTGACCCATCACATCTCTTTAGTTTCTCCTGAAATTCGAGTATGTTATATATCAATGTGTCCTTTACAAGTTTCATGAAGAGATCTAGGTTAAATAACCAAAGTATAATCCTCTTTTAAGTCCTTGAAGTCTCGGGTGTCTCGGTTCACTTCAACAGAACCATCCGTCTCAAAGATCTAGCTGGTTAACTAAGCTATACTCATTTGTTTCTCCTCAAATTTGAGTATGTTACAGTTTAGGATGTTATCTACGACATTCATGAAGACAACAAAGTGAGATATCCAACAGAAATCAACATGCAACCAAGAAATCAACAAAAGGTCAGTAGGAAATTCGCAGATCTGAAGTCTCCGTATAACAGAGCCTTTGACCCCACGTATCACCATCGTTTTCCATGAAATTCGAGTATGTCATACTACAAGATGTTAGCTTCAACTTTCATGAAGACACCGAAGCCAAAATCGCACTCCAAATACACATGCAAGCTCGACTAAGATACTGACTACCACAAACCGAACGAAAACAGTCACATAGCTTCAACACATCCAACTCTTACCTCGGTTTTTCGCCCAAATCACGCCTAAAATCTAACATGCAACCAACAAAACAGACATGCAAGAGAAGTTAAGGACCCCACTTGCCTTAAAGATGAGCTAGCAACGACGAACGGCGACGGGACACGGCGAACGAACAGCACTCCCCTCCGGCTCCGCCTTCTTCCCTCTCGGCTTCTCTCCCTTTCTCTCAAACTCTCTCTCTCGCACACCTCTCTCTTTGGACGACAGCCACTTCCTCTCCCTCTCTTTCTCTCTCTCTCTCTTTCTTTTTAGTGGCTTTTATATTGCATGTGGCCGCCCAAGATGGCCAATGGGGGCAGCCACACCTTGCACAACCCCCATGCCACTTGGCAGCTCGCATGCAAGGCTTGTGGGCTTGGATTGGGCCTATTCTTGGGCCGTCAAATGGGCTGGTCGACCACTCCTTTGGGCCTCTATTGGGCCGGCCAACTTGGCCCATTAAAATCCACCTTTTGGGCTTAAGGCCCAAACCTAATTTAAATCCTAATTTCACCTTTCAATTATTCATCTTTAATTCTTTCTTTTAAGAATTTAATTACTAAATTCCACATGGCCAAAATCTTGAAATCATAATTCTATAAATCCCAATTTATAAAACACATAGCCAATGATAGGATTTTCTTTCCTATCACTTAATTATCCCTTAAAAGCTTGGCCATAAAATAACTTGATGGTACTTCCATCACCTATTCATAGACTTTAATGTAACTAGAGGTTGCCATGAATTTTGGGATGCCACATGCAATTTTCTCACGGAAGCTTTTTTTTTTTTTTAACTCTCACGTTTTTCTCAGGCTCTGATACCACTGTTAAATTGCTAAAAGGAGGAGAGATGAGACTGAAACTTTTTCTTACGTACAAAGCAACCAAGTCTTTTACAAAAGACAAAATACATCACGTAAAACACACCATAACTACCCATGTTCTCCATAAAGCACTTGCCCCACTAACACCTAAAAACTAGGATAACCAACACACATGACTCCACTAACTCTAATAACTGAAAAACCAAATCAGCAACATGTGAAAAATAAAATAACTATTTTATCAACAGTTAAGGCACGAGAAGTAAGATAATAGCTCTTTGTAACTCTTCAAAGGAGAGAACAGGTTTATTCTTGTTACTGTAATTCCATGAAGAGAATGCTTCATTATGGTACAATGTTTTTCACCTGCTCTGTAATATTCGGCCAATAATCACAACCCATTATAAAGCCCAAGCCCAACCCATTTTTCCTTTCTTCTCAATAGATAGTGCAAGTGAGCGTGTTAGGAAAGAAGACAACGGCTGCAAAAGAAAAGAATATATAACGGCTCGTCCTCGAAAGAGGAATCCAAATTACAGGGCTTGGTAAGTATTTAAGCCTGTTCTTATCGGAGTAATTTTCAAAATTAATATAAATTTGAAGTTATGTCAAAATTTTGAACCATGAGGTTCGGTTGAAGAGTTGTCAAGCTCCTGATTTATAACAAAATGATTGTTTAGGGTGTCGTGGATAATTTAGGGTGTTGTGGAGTTTTAAAATTTGACAAAAATTAATTCTGAAGTATAGTTTAATCGAAACAAATTTCTAAAGTTTTGTGTGGAGTTACATGTAATAGACAACATGCATAACGGGCAGAGATGAATGTTCGTTATAATTGAATCTCTTTGTTAGCACATAGAAGTCATTTTATTGATAAATAAGCCTATTTTCTTCAAGTCATTCGTTAGAGTCATGTATTACTCAAGTTTTGATATTCTTTTTTGATTAATTGATAGAAATATGAGTGCGTCAACTCATGTAACTTTCATAGGTTGGTTTCAGCTTTCCCAATTAAGTGATGTTATCTCTTCTTCAAGTTTGTAAAATCATATTTTAGGCGATATGAAATAGATGTATTATGTGTTACAACATGACATTTTTATTGCATAAAATATGGATCGAACACTTACTACTACTTTGTCAATTTGAAATGGAAAAGTATCTGTTGATTATACGTTAAACCAATTATCTATGGATGATTTGTTAAGCCTTGTTATGAAAGAATTACGTAAAGGTTGCTTTGAATATGGGTTATGAAAGATATCATGCATTGATATCTAAATTTTGACAATTTTATTAAGGGTTTTATCACATAGAAAATTATAAATTAATTTTTAACCCCTAAATAAAAATTTATTTTCATTAAATTGCATCACATAGAGATATTGGGAGTATTAGCATCACTAGTATTAATTATAAAAAATAATAAAAAAATTGATTTTTTAAATTAAAAAATAAATACTACAAAAAAATAATTAATAAATAAATTATTAATTAATTAATTAAAAGAGAGAGAGAGTGAAGTGAATAATTTTCACTAAATTGCATCGCATACTAGCATTAGGAATATTTACATTATTAATGGTAATTACTAAAATTTTCAAAAGAAAAAAAAAAAAGAAGAAAAGAAAAAAAAAAAAAAAAGAGATGCGAAACCGGGCTTGAGGTCTTGGTTGGCCCAAGTCCTTGTCCTTTTTCTTTCTCTTCACTTGGGCCGGCCCACTTCCCCTTTATTTCCCCAAGGCTAGCCTAGCCTTCTCTTCCTCTCCCTCTCTTTCCCTCATGCGTTCTGCGGAAAAGAGGAACGTACGCGAACAAGAGGATCTTGGTCAGGGGCAGACCGACAACAGCAGCTGGGGTGGCAGAAACCAAGCATGCCGGTTGCTAGCCGTTAAAAGGAGAGAGACCGAGAGAGAGAGAGACAGAGGCGGTCTTCGAGGGAGAGTCCAGAGGAGAGAGCTTGAGTGGGCGTGAGAGAGTGAGCCAGGAAGAGAGGTAGCTCAAGAAAGTGGGCGGCCGTCGTGGGAGGTCCGTCCACTAGCCCCCGTCCGCCGGGGCCTTTCCCTGAACCAGGGAGGTCTTCCCCTCGAGCGTAGGTGCCTTTTTTGTTTTCGGTCCCGTCGGTCCTCCGTGAAACCTACTGTGTGATCTAGTATGCATGTTAGGAAGTTAGGTCTATATACGAATCTCCATCGAGTTTGAAATCCCTCGTTTTGGTAGCGCACGCCAAGTGCTTATGAAAACGTTTCTGTCGGATCCGTGACCACCTCCTCTAACTTTGTATTGCTCTTGAAGTGCTGGTTATTGTCTCGTTTATTTTTTTTTCTCCTTCGTTGAGGGTCAGTTTGTGCGAGTCCTGACCCCATCCATGGGGTGCTCTGCCGTGTTTTGGTTTTGCAAATCAGTTGTTAAATATTTCGGTGCATTTGGAGTCTCGGTTGATCATGTGTCCTCTCTTCGGTTGGTGATGTTCCTTAGGTGTTCGTTAAGATATTTGACTGAGCTCGCGTTGACTCTCTTTGATTTACGCTAGCTTCTGTACATCGGCTTGTCATTTGATGCGGTCTGTCCATGAGGTAGTGGTTGGCATAACGTGGATGGCATAAGGTGTTAGCCGAAGTGGGCATGGTTTGTTCGGTTTTGGCTCGACGAAGGAGATGATCGGCAAATGAGGCATATGGTTTGGGTGAACTTCGGTGAATATGTTGTAGAGAAGGGGGCCTCTTCGGAAAGAGGCAATGTGTGGAGAAGAAAGGAATAAAATAGGATTAAAAGAAAAAAAGAAGAGCAAAAAGCAAAAGCAAAGAGAAAAAAAAAGAATAGAAAACGGAATGAAAGAAAAGAGAAAATGGGCTGTGGTTTGTCTGCTGGGGCTGTCGATGGGCTGGTGTGTATGGACCGCAGTGAAGCGGGTTAGAATCTAAGTGGGCTGCGGGCCGCCCCTTTTGTAAAAAATCTGCGTGGGCCCTCCTTTTTTCTAAGTGGACTTTGAGGCCAGCCCGGTTTTAGCCCAACCCGCACCGATAAGGTCCGGGTCGGTTTAGTAGGGCCGGGTCTCTTGACCCTGTCCGAATTTTTTTAATATTAAAAATATAAAAATATAAAAAGTCCCGAAAATTCTAAAAAACTAAAAATTCAGAAAAATTTAAAAAATTCAAAAATCCATAAGAATTCTTAAAAAAATTAAAAGATTCGAAAAAATGAAATTATTTTTCGAAAATTCAAAAATATTTTAAAAAACCTAAAAATTTCAATTGATCAAGAAAATTTTCAAAAATGTTTAATTTCTTGGAAATGACTAAAGAAGTTTTTTTGGGTAATTTTTTCTTTAAATGTGCGAAAATCCTTGATAAAAACCATACTCGATTGAACAAGTCTTTAGGGCTCTACCATAGGGTTCTAATTACTATTAAAGAAAGATACCCTTGATTGACTAGGACTTCTCTTTAGCTTAGATAGGAATGACACCTAATTACTCTTAGTTGTTAGATGATTCTTTTCCCTGCGATTTATTCAATGCCTTCTTTGGTTATTGCTTGTTATTTTAATGATTGCACATTCGCATAATTATCTCATTTATTAGTGGATAAGTCTAAAATCAATTGAAATTACTTGACAAAAATTTTCTTGAAATAAACGAGATTAGGTACTGAAATGGTTCTAATTATTTAATTAGTGTAATTAAATTCCCGACTCTAAATTCTTTAATTGCATAAAAAGTGAGACACATTCCCACGCCTTACTTGGTTTCTAGCTTAGTGGCGATTCCTTATTTCAAAATTCTTTGAACACCCCAATATTGCGTGAGGTATGGGCTTGGGAGAAATTGTGCCTATCATGAGCGGTAGACCCGTCCTTTAGGCAATACCCCTAAACCTATTCCTAAGAAAAAAAGAAAAAGAAAAAGAGAGAGAGATAAATACATTGAAAGTTTTAAAACTTATCGCAATTGGATATTAAGACTTTCAAAAAGTATAATTAAATTCTAAAAGTTATCATAAAAGTGCAATTTAGTACTAAGGGTGTGTTTGTTTTGCAAAATACATTTTTAAGGAAAACATTTTCCTTATTTTTCGACATTTGGTTTGCTCGAGAAAAATGAGTCAACGGAAAATGTTTTCCTAATCAACAAAAAAAGATTTCCTAGCAAAGTTTTGATTCAAATAAATGATTTCTCCTTTGAAAGAACTAGAAAATGTTTTTCGAATCTACCAAAGCTTAGATTTGGTGCTTGGTTTACAAAAAATTATTCTTATAAAAATATATATTTTAAAAAATTCAAATTTTAATTTTTTCTTATTTTCTAAAAAATCATTTTTTTAATGTTAATTTTTCTTTTATTTTCTTATTTTCTTACTTTTTTTTTTTTTTTTTTTTTCTTCTTTACCACATGTTGCCGACTGTTGGGTGAGCTCATGATCTCCAACAATGAAGCTCGAGCTTGCCCGAGGCTGATGAGCCTCAAGCCTCGCCAAATCGAGCGATCTTGTGGCCTTCGAGGGCAAGGCTCGAGTCTCGCTAGATCGAGTGAGTTCTTAGCCTCTTACGGTGAGTTGGCAAGCTCGCGGCCTCGAGCAGCGAGGCTCAAGCTCATAAGCCGGCCGAGGACGAATCACTAGAGGAAGCAGAAGGGATGGCACAATAGAGGAGCGAAGGAGGAGGAGGAGGAAAGGAGAAAACAAAAAAGAAATAAAAAGAAAGAAAATAAAAAACAGGAATAAATAAAAATTCGATTTTTTTTTGTTACGATAGAGCATGAAATCATTTTTTAACAGGATCCAAACAGCCAAAAACATTTTCAATTATGCATCACCAAAAGAAAACAAAATATATTCTTAGAAAATGCTTTCTTGGAAAGTATTTCCTTTATTATTGAGTTTTTCACAAAACAAATGCATCCTAAAACTTCTAAAAAGTACATTTAAGTGTTAAAATTTGTCAAGTTGATACACACGAGTCCTAAAACTCGTTAGCATTTTCCATTTATTAAGTTAGACGGAATTAATAAAAGAACTTGATCGCACTAACTTAATAAGTTTTTAAGATTTGATTGCACTTTTTGAAAATTTTATAATTCAATTGTACTTTTTTGCGATAGATTTTAAAATTTGGAGTACACTTATCCCTTAAAAAAATTAGGTAAAAAGAGGAGAATATTTTAGTCGTGCTCCATGCGTGATCAAGCGAATTAAAAATTAAGCCGTTTACGCTGGAGGAATAAAAAAAGGAAGGGCCTCGATTAAGCGTCACTGATGACGCCTTTGGACTAAAAAAAAAACTCTCACGTCCCCATCGACTGATGAAAAAAAAAAAAAAAAAAAAAAACCTCTTACATCCCTTGACCTGCGGTTGTTCCGAATACCTCTCAACTTCTCCTGCCATGATATATTAATCAAATACATCAATTCTGTGGCTTTCATTTTCTGGGTACGCGCAATTTTTTATTGCCCGATTGGGATACCAGTAGTAATAATCCGGCGATATCATATTGGCGCTCACACTGTTTTTATCTGTTTCTTACAATAAAACTAAGAATAAAGAAGTTACCTGTTATTTTTCCTTCTAATCTGGCCGATTATCACTCTTAGGGCGCTCGTCAATTTCCCTTAAAAACGTGCTTTGAAGATCTGACTTCTTCTAGTAAATGCGATAGATGATCTTGCCAGTATAATACATGTATTATTTGATGGTCCAAATACATTTTAAGTTCTAGCGTATGGACCACGCTGACTGAGCATGGATCGTTTGATGATTATGCTTTTTCTTGCAATGCTCACTTCTTATATGTTTTTCTGAGTACTTTTCTTTTATTTTATTTTTTATACCTAGAACTACTCAGTGCCGTAAAATGACAATCGTTGGCATCTTTTGTCCCGAATCTCGAGATCAGTTGACCTTTTAAGCTCTTAGGATACCAACCGATACAGTTTAATCGATCTTCCCTCTTCCCGAGCAGGCTATATAAAGGTTGCTCTTGGCCAGAGGAGACACCACCAGCCCCTTTAGCTTCGGTTCTGATCTTATCCTTCATTGTCATTCTAAAACGTCACAAGGAAAGCAACGTTTCGATCAACGGAAGTAAGAGTTCAGAAGCTTTACGTTGCTGTTCCTGAAAGGAAACTTGGGAACAGAAATGGGAAATGAGAGACAGAGCAATGTAGTGGAGGAGAAGAAGAAGGGGTGGTCGTCAATAGGCTCCATATTCATGCACGCAGATGGAGTGGACAAGTGCTTGATGGGTCTCGGCTTCTTCGGAACCATCGCCGATGGCTTCTCCACTCCCCTCGTGCTCTTCGTCACTAGTCAGCTCATGAACAACATCGGCTCTGCATCTTCTATGGATCCTGCTTCGTTTCGTCACAGCATGAACAAGGTACGCACAACCATCTCTCTCTGAGGTCGTAACTAGGCAATAATGAATATCTGTTTCCCTCACTCTGGGTTGTATTTCTGCAGAATGCACTGGTTCTCTTGTACATCGCCTGTGGATTGTTGTTTGCTTGCTTTCTAGGTGGGTCACGCCGTTTTTCTTTTCCCTTATGTGTTTTTTTTGGGAAAAAGCCCATCAAAAATCCCAAATTTTGTCCAAAGTGATAAACCTACTTTAAACCTTTTTTTGTGACATAAAAAATCATAAACTTTGTTAACCGCAACGCATTTACCCAAACTCTATGGCCAACGGCATTTTTGTCTCTTTCTTTTCCTTTTTTTGTTTTTCTTTTTGTTTTTTTTTTCCTTTTTTCTTCTTCCCTCTTCCCTTCGCCGGCCATGGCAGAGGGAAGCCAGACTCAGGCGAGGCGGTCCTCACCAGGCGTCGAGCCGCCCTTGCCTACGTCGGGCGAGGGGTGACCTTGCCAAATCTGGCGAGGGCCGTCCTCGCCTGACACCAATGAGAGCCACCCTCACCTGTGTTGGGCGAGGGCCGCTCTCGCCTAATTCCAACTTCCCTCTATCATGGCCGACAGAGAGAAGAGAATAAAAAAAAGAAGTAAAAGACGAAAATGCCCTATAGTTTGGGGTAAATGTGTTACACAAATATAAGTTTACGATTTTTTATGTCACAAAAAAAGTTTGGGATAAATGTATCATGATTAGCAAAGTTTGGAGTTTTTTATGTCACAAAAAAAAAGTTTGGGGTAAATTTGTCAACTCGGGCATAGTTTGGGATTTTTGGTGGCTATTTCCCTCTTTTTTATTTTTTATTTTTTTACTCTCGGCAAGGGTAAGAATTTGGATTTAAGTTGAGATTTTGTGAGTACTGGTACATCTCCTTTCAATGGCATTTATTATGTACCCACCATTTTGGAGGAGGTTGCTTTCATCCATGTAGAAACTCTTGTGAGTGTCCTCGGCTGGAAATACTTGTAGGACTCGCCTAATATTTTCTGATCGTGCTGGTGATGATGATGATATTCAGAAGGGTACTGTTGGACCAGGACTGGTGAGAGGCAAGCGGCAAGAATGAGAGCCAGATACTTGAGAGCTGTGCTCAGGCAAGACGTGACCTACTTCGATATGCATGTGACAAGCACATCCGATATCGTCACCAGTGTATCCAGCGACAGTCTCGTGATTCAGGACGTCCTGAGCGAGAAGGTCCCCAATTTAGAATCTTAATCTCTCTGTCATTTTAATGTTTCGTTTATGTTTTTTGATTCCTGGCATATTAGCTAAGTTTGACTACATTGAAACTATAGGTCCCTAATTTTCTTGTAAACATATCGCTGTTTGTCGGGAGCTATATAGCAGCATTCGTAATGTTGTGGAGACTGGCCGTAGTTGGATTCCCCTTTGTTACGTTTCTCATCATTCCGGGCATGATATATGGGAGGACTCTTATAATGCTTGCGAGAAAGATAAGGGAAGAGTACAGTAAGGCTGGCACGATTGCAGAACAGGCGCTTTCTTCCATCAGAACAGTATATGCCTTTGCCGGTGAGAGCAAAACACTTTCCGAGTTTTCTAAAGCTCTTGAAGGCTCCGTGAAGTTGGGGCTGAGGCAGGGCTTGGCCAAAGGCTTGGCGATCGGAAGCAACAGTATCGTGTTTGCCATTTGGTCTTTCATGGCATATTACGGAAGTAGGATGGTCATGTACCATGGTTATAAAGGTGGAACGGTTTATGTTGTTGGCACGGCCATTACTTTTGGTGGAGTGTAAGTAGCGTCCGGCTTTCTTTTAAATTTTTGATTTTAACTTGCACTCTTGCTGATAATACATTCAAGAAACCTGAAAAGTAGTCCTGTGGGTAAGCTGCTTTAAGATTCAGGGAATCGCCTTGTCCTAGAAGCAACTGACCCTGACTTGTTTGGTGTTATCTTATGTGATATTAGGGCATTGGGTACTGCTTTATCCAACCTCAAGTACTTCTCGGAAGCGTGTTCTGCAGGCGAGCGTATAGAGGAAGTGATAAAGAGAGCGCCCCCTATTGATCCAGAGAATATGGAGGGGGAGACCATACCAAATTTGGAAGGAAACCTCGAATTTAGACACATCGAGTTTGCATATCCATCAAGACCCGAAAACATCATCTTCAGGGACTTCTCTCTCACGATCCCATCAGGAAAGACTCTAGCTTTGGTTGGTGGCAGCGGCTCCGGAAAATCCACAGTGATATCGCTCCTGCAGAGGTTCTACGACCCACTTAACGGACAAATACTCCTTGATGGGATCGCCATTAATAAGCTGCAAATTAAATGGCTTAGATCACAAATGGGACTAGTGAGCCAAGAGCCGACACTCTTTGCGACTAGCATAAAGGAGAATATACTCTTTGGAAAGGAGAATGCTGAGATGAAGGAGGTGATTGAAGCTGCCAAGGCTTCCAATGCTCATAACTTCATCAGTCAGTTGCCTCAGGGGTACGATACGCAGGTCCGATCTTTCTTTTTCCTCAAATTGTATATATTTTTAATGCATTAAGTGCCTGTTCACTCCAGTTCCATACCAACGACGTACCAAAGGTTTTTGATAGGAAGAATCTTGCATCTATCTATTATTGTGTTACATAAACCATGTGAAAGTAGATGGGCTTACATTTGTCACCGCAGGTAGGGGAAAGAGGCATCCAATTGTCAGGAGGGCAGAAGCAGAGAATAGCGATCGCGCGAGCAATTATTAAAGCACCCAGAATCCTCCTCCTAGATGAAGCGACGAGCGCGTTAGATTCTGAATCGGAGAAAATCGTCCAAGGTGCGCTCGATCGAGCTTCCATCGGTCGTACAACTATCATCATTGCTCACCGGCTATCTACTGTACGACATGCCAATAATATCGCTGTCATTCAGAATGGGCAAGTGATAGAGACTGGCAATCATGAAGAGCTCATCCAGAATGAAGACGGCCTCTACACCTTCTTGGTCAATCTTCAGAAATCAGAGAAACAGAAACCGACAGATCAAGTTGAGAAACCCGAGAACCAAATCACATCGTCCATATTAAGCATGGATGGATATAGTACCAGTGGCCGCCATAGCCTATCTAAGGTGAGTCGCTCCAGCTCAGCGAGGTCAATGGCGGCGGTTGGTTCGGATGATCAGAAGATCCCCATTCCATCTTTCCGAAGATTGATAGCTTTGAACAAGCCAGAGTGGAAACAAGCCACCCTGGGGTGCATCGGCGCTGTCTTATACGGTGCAGTTCAACCGGTGTATGCTTTTGCCATGGGCTCGATGATCTCAGTTTATTTTTTGAAAGACCACGAGGAGATAAAAGCAAAGATAAGGATTTATGCATTCTGCTTTCTGGGTTTGGCTGTGTTCTCACTCGCAGTCAATGTGATCCAGCATTACAATTTCGCTTTTATGGGGGAGTACTTGACTAAGAGGGTCCGAGAGAAGATGCTCTCTAAAATCCTGACTTTCGAAGTCGGATGGTTCGATCAAGATCAGAACTCCAGCGGTTCGGTTTGTTCTAGACTTGCTAATGATGCCAATGTGGTAAGTACTGTTCCTCACCGCACTTCGCTCATTCTAGTCCTCTATATCTTCAACTCGCTGCATTGACAATTACATCTAGGGGAATGGCCTCGTATTGATGACTAATGCTGCTTCGACATTTCTGTGCAGGTGAGATCTTTGGTGGGGGACCGAATGGCTCTTATCGTGCAGACATGCTCGGCTATAATAATTGCGTTCACCATGGGTCTGATCATCGCCTGGAGACTCGCCCTCGTAGTGATAGCTGCGCAACCCCTTATTATAGTCTCCTTCTACATGAGACGAGTGCTACTAAAGACCATGTCTCAGAAGGCCATCAAGGCTCAAGAGGAAAGTAGCAAGCTCGCGGCAGACGCAGTCTCCAACCACCGAACCATCACTTCGTTCTCTTCCCAAGAGCGCATCCTCAAAATGCTCGAGAAAGCCCAGGAAGCCCCAGAACGAGAGAGCATCCGGCAGTCGTGGTATGCTGGTATCGGACTAGCTGCCTCGCAATTCTTCATGAAGTGTGTTTGGGCTTTAGATTTCTGGTACGGAGGCAAGTTGATATCTCAAGGGAAAATCACATCAAAAGCGCTCTTCGAGACGTTCATGATCTTGATCAGCACAGGCAAAGTGATTGCGGACGCCGGAAGCATGACCACAGACCTTGCTAAGGGCTCAGACACGGTTGGGTCCGTGTTTGCCATATTGGACCGGCAGACTAGAATAGAACCCGAAGGCATGGAAGGTTACCGACCAAAAACAATTACAGGCCACGTAGAGTTTTGCAGGGTAGATTTTGCATACCCCGAAAGGCTGGATGTCATCATCTTAAAGGACTTCTCATTCAAAATCGAAGTGGGGAAATCGACCGCCTTAGTCGGACAGAGCGGATCTGGAAAATCGACCCTCATTTGCTTGATCGAAAGATTCTACGATCCAATCAGAGGTACGGTAAAAATCGATGGACGAGATCTGAGGTCATACCACCTCAGGGCCTTACGGAAGCACATAGCATTGGTTAGTCAGGAACCAACTCTATTCGCCGGCACAATAAGAGAGAACATTGTCTATGGAATATCACGCGAGATGAGTGAAACGGAAATCGTTGAGGCTGCTCGGGCTGCAAATGCTCACGACTTCATTGTGACATTAAAGGATGGATACAACACATGGTGCGGGGACAAAGGGGTCCAGCTCTCGGGGGGACAAAAGCAGAGAGTCGCCATTGCAAGAGCCATACTGCGAAACCCGACACTGTTGTTGCTCGATGAGGCGACTAGTGCGCTCGACAGCCAATCAGAGAAGGTGGTGCAGAACGCGTTGGAGCGCTTAATGGTTGGACGAACCACGTTAGTAGTGGCACATAGGTTGAGTACCATACAAAGATGCGATGTGATTGCCGTGCTAGACAAAGGGAAAGTGGTGGAGAGGGGGAGTCACTCTTCCTTGTTGGCTAAGGGTCCAACCGGAGCTTACTACTCGCTTGTGAACCTCCAGAGCGTGCTGAGCGTCCCAGAATGTGTTGAATAATGCACAACGTGAATCTGTTCAAATAATAGCTTCCTTTATGTTTCAAGTGAGAGAATAGGACAGGTTTATGGTTTGTTTCCTGTAATTACCTGAAGATGCGATTGCAATTTTGGAGAAGGGCAAATTGGAGGAGAAAGGATCAGTCGTCCCGTCTTTCTTCCAGGTCAGTAAAATTCGTCGCGTCAGAATTCACAATTAGTTTGATCGATTCTGGATTCCATGCGAACTAATTATAATGTTACGAGCGGAACGAACAAGGCGTGCACTTTTGGAAGAATCAATGTCAAGCCCAAACCTCGAGCATGCGCACATCCCTTGGTGGTCGATAAAATTTGCAACGTTCCCAGGATGCGTCACTAACCAATCGATTATGCACACGTGGAAGCGAATTAACTAATCCCCTCACAACAACATACATGGGATAGAAAAGCAGAACAACTAATTTAAAATCAAACACACTTTTATAAACAATTTGGTTTACACACAGAGGCCAACTCTAAGGTCTATGTACAAGAGGTTTATCTCCAAACAAAACTACTAAGCCACCTATGCTCCTGACCTTTCCGCCTCAAGCTCCGGGTTCTTCACACTAAGAACCTGAAAATGGTAACCCACGACGGGGTGACATATAAATCTCAGCGAGTTCACGTCATAAACTCCGATTAGGAAGATAATACACTTCATTATAGTTCATAAAACATATGCATATAATCAATGCACTCATCAATTGGAACATCTTACTATCAAACCAATCAAACATAAGACTTATGACACATCACATTTCGTGTCACATAATTTCGTCTCATAATCAGGTGCGAATAACTCATATCGGTACCATCGGCCGCGGTGGCTCCACTGGATAAGGCCCTGCTGATCCTCAGCCCAGAGGTGAAAGGTTCAGAACCTAGGGGAGGCGCTAGGTGTATTAAGTGTGACTCAGGGGTGGTGAGTCATCCTGCTTAAGTGTCACTTAGGGGTTTATGGCGCGACTGTCGGTTGCAAGCCGGTTCCTCCAATACCAAAAAAAAACTCATACTGGTGGTTTAATCCACACCCGATATTCACTCTCAATATTCCAATTCCCAATTCAAACTCAACATCCCCACTCAATATTCCAATGCCACATTCCAACTCAATACTCACTACCAGGCTCAAGGTTCTAGAGGTGCCCCTTCCCATGAAGTTTCGATATCGTGTGGCACTTAGTCCCTAACTACGATTTGCAATAGCTTGAGATACTAGAGGTGGCTCCAACAAATTCACACTATCGTGTAGCATTTAGTTTTCAACTATCATAAGCAATAGCTCAAGGTACTAGAGGTGGCTCCCATGAAATCACTCTATCGTGTAGAACTTAGTTCTTGGCCTCGAAAGGCACTAGTACAATAGATAACTCACATGAAGTCTCGCTATCATGTAACACTTAGTTCTTGATTATGCATGATAGTATTGCAAGACTTCTAGATGTGGCTCACATGTGACCTATGTCGCCATGTAGCACTTAGACCTTGACTATAATAAGCAATGATACAAAATACTAGAGGTGGCTCACACAAGGTTTCATTATGGTGTAGCACTTAGTTCTTTACCGGCTCACAACCCATTGGGTTCCCTCAACAAAACGCATGTCATCTCAACTTTCAATAGTCATCTTGCCATGTCTATAAACCATCACTTGATCATTCAATCACGTTCAATTGGTTTATTTTCTTCATACTAAAAACACTCAATAAAATAATCGTGTGTGGATATACGATCAACTCAAACTTTAAAAATCGATATCATTCATTTTAAAAATCCCACTATTTTATATAGTATTTAAAAATATTTTTGGCGTAAAAAACCAACCTTCGTATTTTCTAATTAAATACCAAAATTTCATAATTTTGAAATAAATACTCAAAACCACAATCACCACTCAATTTGCATAAATTAACACTCAATTGCATAAACTAAGCACATCACACGAAATTCCGATCACTGGCCATCCCGATATAATTTTCGAAAAATATTAAATAATTACAAAAATTACAAAAATAATTAAATAAATGCAATTTAGTTCAATACATACATACTTAGGCCTAATAATGCTAATCTAACCACCTATTGGGCTAATTAAATTATCCTAACCATTCTAACTACAAAGCCACATAATAAACTAACTAACTACAATTCCTGACCACCTAATTCACTAATTTAACTAACCTAAATTAACTAAACAAGCTAATAACTACACTAATCTAATCTTAATCTAATATAAACACTTTAAGCATCATTATCACCCTAATGAGAGTTTAGTGCAAAAACTCACTAATTTAGTGCAAAAATCGGTTCACAGTGATGGTGGCACGACGGCAGCCGAAACTTGGGCTTACGGCGGCGCCAAAGGAAGCTTGGACGGGGTTTAAAAATAGCCCGCAAGGCTCACGGTTACTGCTAGTCTTGAAGGGGGTTGCTGGTTGCGGCTTGGCTCAGCTGATCGGAACTGCAACATGTAGTGGCAGCTTGGTGGGGACACGGCTGCTGGCTGTGTTGTAGCGGCGCAAGGATGGAGGGAGCTACGGATGGTTGCAAGCGGTCAAGGTTGTTGGACGTGTGGCCACGAATGAAAGGGGATAGAGCTTGCGGAGTCAACTTCGGGGGAGCTTCGCTGAAAAGTTTGACTAAATGGTGTTGACACCTAAATTTCGCCATTTTATTTAGGATTTAATTGTGTACAAAATTAGGAATTAGTCGCTAAAAAAAAGAGGAGGAAAAGAGAAAAAGAAAAAAAGAAGAAGAAAGAAACAACAAAACAACAAAAATAAAAATAAAAAAAAAAAGCCTAGAGGTCGGGTTGGGCCGGATCTAGCATTGGCCTAGCTCATCGCCCACCTCTCTTTCCTTTGCACAGCCTTGAGCCTGTTTCCCTTTTGGTCTGGCTCACGCCAACCTTCGTCCTCCTCTAGCCTGTCTTGCACGATGACCTGCATAAGAGAAAAAAGTAAAAAAGCAGTAGGGAGCACAAGAGCAGGCACAGAAAGAAAAGGCAAGAGCAACACAAGGAAAGAGAAGAGAGAGAGCTCGAGAGTGAGAGAGGGGGAGAAACCAAGAAAAAAAAAAAGAGAAAAAAGAGGAAAAAACAGGGGGGCCACTGTTCTTCTTGGCTAAGCTCCTTCGCCTCCAAATGCCAGTGTCTCCTTCTGCCAGCCACCGTCGCTCCGCCTATAACCCTATGTCGCTGCAGCAACCTGCAGCAACCGGTGAGTCCTCTCACCGAGCCTCCACCGCATCTCCGCCACTGACCGTTCCCCTGCGCTGACCACCACATCTCCTACGAGTAGCCCCGATTGCGATTCTAAACGCTGCTCCTACCGTGACTCGCCTTTGCCAACCTTGCACCAAAGAGCCACCCACCTTCTGCTGCGAGATCTACAATGCCGTCGTTGCTGCTCCTGGCCACCACCTCTATGTGCCCACTTGCTGACCCACGACGACCACTAGGCGTTGTTCACTGGTCTCGATGAGTTGCTACTATTTGCCGCTTCTACCCGCCACTGTTGCTACCATTGACCTTGCAAACTAACGCCTTCGCCCATGACGCCTCCTTTGCTCTGGCCCTGTCCTTAACCTAACACCAACGCCCGCCATTGTTGCCTTGCCGCTCTGTCTCTACTTGCACTATCGCCAGAGTTCCCCTCACCCATAAGCTTGCTCCATTGCTCCGAACCTCTGCCCGAACCTGTGATGCCGCAATGACTGCCAACAACTCGATCCCTCTACCGTTGTTGCAGCACCAGTTCGGCCCCGTTACGGCACCAACACCGCACTATTGCCACTTGTCCTCACAGAAACTGCGTCACTGCCGCTGCCCGCCATGTCGCCGTTGCCACCCGCCACGTTGCCACCACCGTCAACATAGAACTGCCGCTTGGTCTCTCGGCCATTCTCCTTCGGCGCTGCGAAACAGCAGGAGAGAGAGAGAGAGAGAGGAGGCACGGACCGAGTCTTGGCTAGGTCGGGCGAAAGCCTCATCAGGTAGAGTTTTGAGCAATCCGAGCCAAGTTTGGGCTATTTTAGTACATTGGGTTTGTGGGCTTTTTTAAAATGAAAAAGCTTAGAATAGATTAGGCCCGCTGGTTAGGTCCAATCCAAACCAAAAATTGGTTAGGCCTTGTATTTCGGGCGAGCCGATTAGCCCGACCCCATCCAGACCGAACCCAGGCGGGTCTGACTAGCCCGCCTTGACCGAGTCAGACTTGGGTCTAGGCTGACCGTACCCGACCTAGTCCGGCTTGAAAAAAAAATTATTTAATTATTTTTGAAAAAATTTAAAAAATGTAGGGTTTGGTTAAGAATTGCCATATCTTGCCTTCTTAGTATAATTAGGTTTTTACTTGGTTGTACTTTGATTATATCGTATGTTTAATTTACATATTTAATTATATTTAATTACATGTGTTTAATTTTACTGCAACTAAGATCTTGGTAGCTATGATTGTTACTTTAATGATTGCACAGCTGCATGATCACTTCATATATTAGTGGATAGCTATAAAATCAATCAAAACTGCCTAACAAAAATATTTTCTTTTAAAATAAACAAGATTAGGTACCGAAATAGCACTAATTGGTCAATTAGTGTGAAATCAAATCCCTGACCCTAGATTCTTTGATTGCATAAGAAGTGTAGCATGTTCCCATGCCTCACTTGGTTTCTAGCTAACCTTAATAGGCTAATAGCGACTCCTTTTTGCAAAACTATTAAAAATACCCCAATGTCGCACGAGGTATAGGTTTGGGAGAGCCCGCACCTAATCATGATCCTTAGGTCAATCTTTTAGGCAATACCCCTAAACATGTTCCTTCCCCCTAAGGGTAGGTCACAACAGGTGGAGATGGGCTAACGGTTGGCAGCATGAGAGGAGATCATGGGGCTACTTTGGTGGAGTGATGCAGGAAGAGAAGGGAGTAGGCTGGTGTCAACATTGGGGAGGGTCATCCGTTGGGTTGACTGGTGGGGGTGAGTCACGGACGTGGCAGCAAAAAGGGAGAATGAAGGGGGTTTTGGTGAGTGGCAACGAGAGAAGTGATTGTGGGGTTGACGTGGAGGGAACAGGTGATGGTGGAGAATGGAGCTTCGAAGGAACAATTGAAAGAAAAGGTAGAAATAGAAGGGTCGGGGGGAGAAACTGGCGCATGAAGAAGAAGGGAGGGGGGGAGCAGCAAACGTGCGAGAGAAGATGGATGAGGGGGGCAAAAAGTCAAGATAAAAATCTAAGCACTTGAGTGTCTGTTTACCCTTATCTTCAGCCCATCTTCAGCCAACAATATCAATTGGTCACCCAAGGCCAATTTCAACACCAACTTTCCCCAATTGAAGCCAAAATGAAGACCAAAATGCGACAACCTCTCTAGCCTATGAATTTCATCCAATGGGGCTTCAATTCTTCACAAATTCCCTTCACCAATTAGCTCACTTGAAGGCCAAACATCCCCTTGAAAATGGCTAATTGAATTTCCTTTCTTTTCCGAATCGTCCGAAATTGATTTTCCGTAAAAATTCCGAACTCGCTGAAAATTCTTCGAAGAATGAGTTGACATTCCTAAAATAAATCGTGACACGCCAAAACTTTCGATTCCTGAAACCGGATTCAATTTTGTGGTTAATTTTAACTGAACGAAATTTTAGTGTAACTTAACCTACCGGGTAAATTTTAGAAATTTTTAGCACAATTGACCTGTGGTCGATTATTTCGAACCACATTGTACATCTTCGACTCATCGGCAACTCTTAGTTGTCGTGAAAATCTCGAGGTTTCAAATACAGATATAGGATACCAAAACGATAGAAAAATCGGTCTAGTGTAGATTGACAAGAATTTTGCAATTAGGAACTTAATCACATGGTTTGGTCAAATCGACCTATCTGCGGTTTTTAATCGATTTTTAACTGTGCCATAGTAACCCTTAAAGATTAGCACGGTCGAGCAATCGATTTTTAATCGAATTCTCAAGTCAGTCGCGTTTAAATTCCTTAACGGCTTCACCTAATAGGCTAATTATCTCGTGAGTGGCCAATTCTGAGAAAAGAACTATAAGCACGTCGATGAAAAGCCCATTTCATTTAGTCGAAAGCAGGGTTTGAAAATTAGGATGTCACAATCAATCCCCATGCTCACTCGGACTTTCAGTTTCATTACTGATTCTGTTGGTTAATTCACAAATTTAAGGTTTTTTAACTTCTTGTTTTCTTCAAAATCATGCAACGCTAATTCCAAAGTAGGGCTAGGAATGGAGTCAATTCAAAAGTATTCCATGGGCTGAACTTCTCTAAGCTTTGGCCAAACAAGATCTAATTTAATATGATGAGTGCATACTCTTACCCTTCGACTGTGGTAGCACTAACTTATTCTTTTGTTTCTTAGCCTAACCACTAACGTGTTCCATAATAATAATAATAATAATAATAATAATAATAATAATAATAATAATAATAATAATAATAATAATAATAATAATAATAATAATAATAATAATAATAATAATAATAATAATAATAATAATAATAATAATAATAATAATAATGATGATGATGATGATGATGATGATGATAATAATAATAATAATAATAATAATAATAATAATAATAATAATAATAATAATAATAATAATAATAATAATAATAATAATAATAATAATAATAATAATAATAATAATAATAATAATAATAATATGCCATGGACCGTAAGCATCTATTGTGATTCCAAAAGAGATCACCCCCAGTGTTTTACTCATGACAGATTATACATCAACCCACGCATACTTTGATCTCAAATCATATAGTGAAAAATTTCTTGACGGTCTTGCAATTTTCAAAGTTGGAATTTAACTAACTTTCAAGAACATCCCTCTTCCATCTAGATTCTAGGGCAAGCTGATATGGGCTACTAAAGACAATTCTACAACAAGCAAACTGTAAATACAGAATGCAAATATAATAACGATAAGAACCAAAAAGAAAAAAAGAAAAAAAAACAACAGAGATAAATGCATTGAAAGTTTTGAAACTTATCACAATTGAATAATAAGGGTGTGTTTGTTTTACGAAAAACAATTTTCGGGAAAACGTTTTCCTCATTTTCCAACGTTTGGTTCATTTAAGAAAATTAGTCAACGGAAAATGTTTTCCTAATCAACAGGAAATGTTTTTTTTTCCAAAGCTTAAATTCAGGAAAACAATTTCCCCTTTAAAAGAACCGGAAAACGTTTTCCAAAATGTTTTAAGATCCTTGCTTAAAAAAATATATATTATTAAAAAAATTCTAATTAAAAATTTTGAATTTGTTATTATTATATGTTTTCTTTTCTTTCTTCTTTTTTTTTTTTCTTGTTTTCTCTTTTCTTTCTTTGCCTATGAATGTAAACCCTAACTCCTCCTCCCCTATGTCCTTCTCCTTCGCCCCCTCCCTTTCATCACCACCGCCTCCTCCAACCCTAGCCCCTCCTACGCTCCCATTGGCTTCACTCCCTCCTCTTCCTCTTCATCAGTGTCTTCTACACCTTCAATCATTTTTCAAATGCAATCCAAACACCAAAAAATATTTTCGGTCACGTATCACCAAACAAAGGAAAACTAACCGTTTTCTTGGAAAATGGTTTCCTAAAAACATTTTCCAAAAACATTACATTTTTCGTGAAACAAACACACCCTAAGGCACTGTTTGGTAACCATTCAAAGTGTCTGATTCCGATTTTTTGTTCTTGGGATCGGTTTGGGAACAAAATTGCATTTGATAAAATTTTTGTTCCTAGGAACAAATTTCTATTTTTTTGTTCCCGGAAGTAGATTTGGAACAAAATCAAGAATAAATAAAAAAAGTTGATTCTTGTTCCGGGAACAAATTTAAGAATCAAAACAAATTCTTCTTCTTCCATTTTATCTTCTTCTTCTCTTTTCTTCTTTTTCATCGACCGCCATCCCACGGTTGATGTCCACCGCCGTATGCTACCGCCTGCCGCCGTACGCCGCTGTCACCGCCGATCGCTGGCAACTAGTTCAGCAAGCTCACCGGAGGCTTGCCTAGCCACCCGTGAGCTCATCGAAGGGCTGGGCAAGGCCTGCCTAGCCTTGATGAGGCCCACTTGGCCACTAGCGAGGCTTGGCAAGCCTCGCATAGCCTCAGCGAGGCCATCCTAACCACCGACGAGGCCATCCTAGCCACCAGCAAGGCTTGGCGGGGTTGGGCGAGCCTCACCCAGCCACGATGAGGCTCCCCTAGCCCCACCGGTGACCAGGTGAGTCTCGCCCAGCCCCAGCGAGGTTGACCTGACCACTGGCGAGCCCTACCTAGCTGCCGACGAGGCTCGGGCCGACGAGGGCCAGCCTCACCGAGGGCCATCGGAAGAAGAAGAACATGAGAGAGAAAGGAAAAAAAGAAAAGGAAAAAAAGGAAAAAAGAAAAAAATTATTTAAAAATTAAAAGAAATTGATTTAGAACATAATCAATGAGCACGGTACCAAACATAATTTTATTCCAGAATCAGAAATTTTGAACAGTTACCAAACGGCTTAAAATGCTTAAAAATTATTTACGATAACAGAATAAAAAAGAATTATTTCTTATCATAATCTATTTCCGAAAACAAAATCGTTACCAAATGTAGTTTCAAAACTTCCCGCAATTGGGTAGAAAGAGAATATTCAAAGTAGTGATCCATGCGTCACCCGGCGAATTAAAAATTAAGCCGCATGCGCTGGGGAAATTAAAAAAGGAAGGGCCTCGATTAAGCGTCACTAGTGACGCCTAAGCAGTAGCACCGACGGTGAAGTCAACTCTCGCATCCCTTGACCTTTGGTTGTCCTGCATGCCTTGCAACTTCTTCTACCATGATATGCTAATAAACTACATCAATCCTGTGGTTTTTATATTCTGGGTACATAAAAAATTTTATTGTGCAATCTAGATAAAAAGTAGCAATTGACCGGTGATACCATGTCGGCGCATCACGCCATTTTTATCTGTTTCTAATCTTGCCGATTATCGCCCTTAGGGCTCTCGTCAATTTCCCTTAAAAACGTGCTTTGAAGATCTAACTTCTATTAGATGCCATAGATAACCTTGCGAGTGTAATGCATGTATTATTTGATGGTCCAAATACATTTTGTGTATGGACCGCGCGTATTGAGCATAGATCATTTGATAATTATGCTTTTTATTGCAATGCTTACTTCTCATTTTGATTTTCTGAGCAATTCTTTTTTCCTATTTTTAAGTACTTAAAACTACTTACTACCGCAAAATGACATTTGTTGACGTCTTTTGTCCCGAATCTTAAGATCAGCTGACGTTTGATGCTGTCAGGATATCAATCGATACAGTTTAATCAATCTTCCCTCGCCACGTGTAGGCTATAATGGTTGCTCTTGGCCCATAGGAGACACCACCAGCCCCTTTAGCTTCGATTCTGATCCCATCCTTCATTGTCATTCTGAAACGTGACAAGCAAAGCAACATTTCGATCAACGGATGTAAGAGTTGAGAAGCTTTACGTTGCTGTTCCTGAAAGGGAACTTGGGAAAACAGAAGTGGGAAATGAGAGACAGAGCAACGTGCTCGGAGGACAATCTTCTATGGATCCCGAAGGAGAAGGTGCGCACAACCATCTCTCTCTCGAGCTCGAAGAATAGAAGGGCCGGTCGTCAATCTCTTCATATTCATGCAGCAAGAGAACACAAGGGAACAACAAAAGAAAGCTTTTTTTATTTAGTTGTAGTACAAAGAAAAGTGGAAGGGGAGGAGCTTACCTTTTGCTCTGCTTTCTACGCTCCCCCCTCCTTCCCTATTTATAGGGACATTCCACCGACATTAGTACTTCTAGGTGCTTCTCCATTTTTCCTAATTATTCTATTCTCAACTTTACAGCTTTTGTTGACTTGTTGACTTTTTCTTTTGTTCATTTGCTGTCCACGTCTGCTGCCCACGTTCCAGAAAAATCTTCAGCATTTGAGAATCTTCTTTAACTTGTTGCTGCTTCTCCATTAAGCACGAGTAGTCTAGTGAGTTCTAGAATTTTCACAAAATGGATCATATTTTAACACTCCTCCTTGATCCATTTTTGTGTTACTCCGAGCATTTCCCGCAATATCTCGAACTTGGCTCGCGATAGTGCTTTAGTGAAGATGTCGGCAACTTGTTCCTCGGTTTTGCAATATTTCAGCTCGATCTCTTTGTTATTTTGCGCCTCTCGTATGAAGTGATATTTGATGTCTATATGTTTGGTTCTTCCATGGAATATTGGATTCTTTGATATAGCAATTGCGGACTTATTGTCGCAAAGTATCGGAGTTGATTCCGTTTGTGCTTCTCCAATGTCTTCTAGAATTCTTCGAAGCCATATTGCATGACTAGTAGTTGTAGCAGCTGCAACATATTCTGCTTCTGCAGTGGATTGTGCCACTGAGTCTTGTTTTTTTGATGCCCATGAAAATATTCCAGAACCCAAAGGTGAAGGCATAACCAAAAGTAGTACTTCTCCTATCATCACCGAACCAGCCCGGGCGCTATCGTGTAGCCAATGAGCTTGGCATTAGCACTTGGGCGATACCAAATGCCATAATCAGTGGTTCCTTGTAAGTATCTTAGAATTCTCTTGGCTGCTCCAAAATGAATTTGACTTGGGTTCTGCATAAACCGTGATAGTAAACTTGTCGCGTACATAATATCTGGCCGTGTAGCAGTAAGATATAGTAGACTCCCAATTAAACTTCTATAGAGGGAGGCATCGGCTTTTTCTGCTCCATCTTCCTTCAATAGTTTTTCATTTGTCATGAGCGGGGTTGAAATTGCTTTGCAATAGTTCATCTTGAATTTCTTTAGGAGATTTTCGGTATATTTCTTTTGCGAGATGAAAATTCCTTCATCTTGATTGACTTCAATACCGAGGAAATAATTCATCAAGCCCAAGTCCGTCATCTCAAATGTCTTCATCATTTCTTCTTTAAATTCTCGGATCATTATCTCATTGTTTCCTGTATATATAAGATCATCTACATATAGAGAGACAATGAGAGTGTTGGACTTACCTTGGGTCTTGATGTAGAGTGTCAGCTCACTCATACTCCTCCTGAATCCTTGCTTGATGAAGTACTCATCGATTCTACTATACCATGCACGTGGTGCTTGTTTTAACCCGTATAGGGCCTTCTTAAGCTTTAAGACTTTTTCTTCTTGGCCTTTGAGAATAAAGCCTTGTGGTTGTTCTATGTATATTTCTTCTTGAAGATATCCATTTAAGAATGCTGATTTTACATCTAGTTGATAGATCTTCCATTCTTTTTGTGCCGCCAAGGCTATAAGTGCTCGAATAGTATCAAGGCGAGCAACGGGAGCAAAAGTTTCAGTATAGTCAATACCTGGTTGTTGCAAGTATCCTTTCGCCACAAGCCTTGCTTTATGCTTCTGGATTGATCCATCTGCATTGAGCTTTGTCTTGTAAACCCACTTAACGCCAATAATCTCTTTGTCTTCTGGACGATCAACAAGCTCCAGTGTTTCATTTTTCTGGATCATCTTAATCTCTTCTTCCATGGCTTTTATCCAAACTTCATCTTTGGATGCTTGTTCATAATTTTCTGGTTCCAACATAGCAAAGTTGCACGTGTCATAAATTCTTTTAAGGGCTTTTACCCTTAGTACTGGAGACTCTGGAGTAGATTCTTCTTGCGTTACCCTTGGAGAGCTTGGTGGAGTTACATCGTGAGTGGTGGAATCCGCTACTTCTTCTTCTTCTTCTTGTGATGTTGACTCTTCTTGAGCAAGTGGTGTATCTGGCAAGGTTATGTACTTCTTCACGATTTTCTCGTCTTCCCAATTCCAGGCAGCATTCTCATCGAACTCGACATCTCGACTAATCATTAGCTTTTTAGTTCTTAGGTTGTAAACCCGATAGCCTTTTGATTGGTCACTATAGCCAAGGAATATTCCTTTTTCTGTCTTTTCATCTAGCTTACTCCTTTTCTGAGTAGGGATGTGAACGTAGCAAATGCATCCAAACACTTTGAGATGCTTTGCTGAAGGCTTCTGTCCACTCCATGCTTCAACTGGTGTTTTATTTTGAACAGCTTTAGTTGGACACCTGTTTAATAGGTATACAGCAGTATAAACTGCTTCTGCCCAGAAAGTGTTGGGAAGGCCTTTCTCTTTTAGCATAGACCTTGCCATCTCCATGACGGTTCTATTTTTTCTTTCAGCTACTCCATTTTGTTCTGGGGCGTAGCCAACAGTTAGTTGATGATGGACTCCTTCATCTTCACAAAATTTATTAAACTCCTTTGAATTGTATTATGTGCCTCTGTCACTCCTTAGGACTTTGATTCTTTGGCCACTTTGATTCTCGACGTGGTTCTTGAATTTTCTAAAGATAGAGAAAACCTCAGATTTTTCTCGAAGAAAATATACCCACGTCATTCTTGTGTAATGTCAATAAATAGAATGAAATATTTATTTTGACTGGGTGTAGGTGTCCTCATCGGACCGCACACGTCCGTGTGGACAAGTTCCAAAGGCTTCTTAGCTTTCCATGAAACTCCAGATGGGAAGGACTGTCTCTTTGTTTTCCAAGAAGACAGCCTTCACAAACATCTGAAATTTCTGTGATGGCTGGAAAATCTCTCATCATATTTTTCTGATGGAGAATTTTTAATCCAGCAAAATTGAAGTGGCCAAATCTTCTATGCCATAGCCATGAATCATCAAGTTGAGTTTTCATGGCTATATCTTTGACCAATTTCCATTGAATAGGAAAATTGTTATTTTTCATCTTAACAGAGGCAATGATATTTTTATATTTATCATAGATAATGCAGGCATCTCTATTAAAATATAGAGAATACCCACTTTGTATCATTTGGCCCACACTTAAGAGATTTTGTGCAAGACGAGGGACTAGATATACATTACGTATATATTTTGGGCCTTTATTTGTTTCCACGGCGATGGTGCCTTTTCCTTTGACATCTACTAATGCACCATTGCCTAACTTTACTTGAGATTTCACCAACTTATCAATATGAGTGAATATAGATTCGTCCCCGTCATGTGATTGCTACACCCACTATCGATGTACCATGTTTCATTTTTATTGTCATTTGCCGCTTGGCCCGCGTAGAATGTATTTTCTTCACTCTCTTTTTTTCTACATAGTTTGCTCGATTATTTATTTTCGAGCGACAATCTTTTTCTACGTGGCCATATCTTTTACAAAAGCGGCATTGTTTTTTATTTTTAAACCAACAATCCTTCTCCAAATGATTTGTTTTCTTGCAAATACCACAAGGTGGATAATTTTCTTTTTTTATAATTTCTCCTCCTCTTTTGTTTTTCCATGAGCTCCTTCAATCATTTTTAGTTTGATGAGACCGTATATTTACTTTAGACTGAAAGGCACTTTCGACCGAATCTTCGTCTTGTGCCATTAGTCTTTTCTCATATGCTTCTAGAGAGCCAATTAATTCACTTATTGATAGGGTCGTCAAGTCTTTAGTTCCTTCTATAGTTGTAACTATAGAGTTGTATTTTTTGGTAAGTGACACCAATATTTTCTCAACAACCCTTTGATCAATCCCATCTCCATAGGCATTTGATTAACGTTCCTTTAATTTTCCGAATATTCTTGTTCTCATAATTTTTCATTTTAGAATTCTCAAAATCTCTTCTTAGTGTTTGAAGGCGAATAATGTGTTCTTCCGTAATATATCCCAAGCCTCTTTTGCAGTCCTCGCTCCAATAATTCTTGCAAATACAGTTTCCGAGAGCGCTGATAAAATCTTTGCATCCTTTTGTAGTTGATCCTTTGAAACACTTGCACCTTCTGGCGGAGCCTCATAACCTTTTTCCACGATGTCCCATAAGTCTTGGGCCATCAAAAATGTAGTCATTTTTATGCTCCAAAAATCATAGTTGTTCCCATCAAAAATGGGAATGGGAAATGAGGATGAGGTTGGGTTGGCCATGGTGTAGTTAGTGGGTATTTGGAAATGGTAGTTTTAGGAATGGGTAGGTAGGACAAACTTGTTTTGGTGTATTGCGGAGGTGTGCAAGTGTGTATGTGTGAAATATGGGCTAAGGAAATAATTTGGTCAAAGTACAAAGTACAAAGGAAGGGGAGGAGCTTACCTTTGCTCTGCTTTCTACGCTCCCCCTCCTTCCCTATTTATAGGGACATTCCACCGTTTCTCTAGGTGCTTCTCCATTTTTCCTTATTATTCTATTCTCAACTTTACAGCTTTTGTTGACTTGTTGACTTTTTCTTTTGTTCATTTGGTTCTTTTGTTTATCTTGGCAAGAGTTGAAAATTGGATTAAAGTTGAGATTTTGTGAGTACTAGTACATCCTTTCAGGCATTTATTATGCACCCACCATTTTGGAGGAGGTGGCTTTCATACATGTAGAAACTCTTGTGATTGTTCTAGGGTGGAAAAGCTTGTAGGACTCGCCTAATATTTTCTGACCATGCCGATGATGATGATCATTTTCAGAAGGGTATTGTTGGACCAGGACTGGTGAGAGGCAACCGGCAAAAATGAGAGCCAGATACTTGAGAGCTGTTCTCAGGCAGGACGTGACCTATTTTGATATGTATGTGACGAGCACATCCGATATCGTCACCAGTGTATCCAGCGATAGTCTCGTGATTCAGGACGTCCTAAGCGAGAAGGTCCTTAATCCAGAATCTTAATCTCTCGGTTATTTTATGTTTCATTTGTGATTTCTGATTCCTGGCATATTAGCTAAGTCTTACTAAATTGAAACTGTAGGTTCCCAATTTTCTTGTCAACGTATCGATGTTTGTTGGGAGCTACATAGCGGCATTCATCATGCTGTGGAGACTGGCGATAGTTGGTTTCCCCTTTGCTGCGTTTCTCATCATTCCGGGCATGATATATGGGAGGACTCTTATAATAATTGCGAGAAAGATGAGGGAAGAGTACAATAAGGCTGGCACAATTGCAGAACAGGCACTTTCTTCCATCAGAACAGTATATGCCTTCGCCGGTGAGAGCAAAACGCTTTCCGAGTTTTCTAAAGCTCTTGAAGGCTCCGTGAAGTTGGGGCTGAGGCAGGGCTTGGCCAAAGGCTTGGCGATCGGAAGCAACAGTATCGTGTTTGCCATTTGGTTTTCATGGCATATTACGGAAGTAGGATGGTCATGTACCATGGTTATAAAGGTGGAACGGTTTATGTTGTTGGCGCGGCCATTACTTTTGGTGGAGTGTAAGTGGCGTCCAGCTTTCTTTTAAAGTTTTGATTTTAACTTGCGCTTTTGCTGATAATACGTTCAAGAAACCTGAAAACTAGTCCTGTGCCTAAGCTGCCTTAAGATTCAGGAAATCGCCTTGTCCTAGAAGCAATTGAACCTTACTTGTTTGTTATTATCTTATGTGGTATTAGGGCATTGGGCGCTGCTTTATCCAACCTCAAGTACTTCTCAGAAGCGTGTTCAGCAGGCGAGCGTATAGAGGAAGTGATAAAGAGAGTGCCCCTGATTGACCCAGAGAATATGGAGGGGGAGACCATACCGAATTTGGAAGGAAATATTGAATTTAGACACATCGAGTTTGCATATCCGTCAAGACCCGAAAACATCATCTTCGGAGACTTCTCTCTCACGATCCCATCAGGAAAGACTCTAGCTTTGGTTGGTGGCAGTGGCTCCGGAAAATCCACAGTGATATCGCTCCTGCAGAGGTTCTATGACCCACTTAGCGGACAAATACTCCTTGATGGGATTACCATCAATAAGCTGCAAATTAAATGGCTTAGATCGCAAATGGGACTAGTGAGCCAAGAGCCGACACTCTTTGCGACTAGCATAAAGGAGAACATACTCTTTGGAAAGGAGAATGCTGAGATGAGGGAGGTGATCGAAGCTGCCAAGGCTTCCAATGCTCTTAACTTCATCAGTCAGTTGCCTCAGGGGTAAGATACGCAGGTCCGATCCTTCTCTTTTCTCAAATTGTATATATATTTTCAATGCATTAAGTGCCTGCTCACTCCAGTTCCATACCAACGACGTACCAAAGGTTTTTGATAGGGAGTATCTTGCATCTACCAATTATTGTGTTACATAAACCATGTGAAAGTAGATGAGCTTACATTTGTCACCGAAGGTAGGGGAAAGAGGCATCCAACTGTCAGGAGGGCAGAAGCAGAGAATAGCGATCGCGCGAGCAATTATTAAAGCACCCAGAATCCTCCTCCTAGATGAAGCAACAAGCGCATTAGATTCTGGATCGGAAAAAGTCGTCCAAGACGCACTCAATCGAGCTTCTATT
This sequence comes from Eucalyptus victrix, assembly GCA_016097545.1. NCBI lineage: Eukaryota > Viridiplantae > Streptophyta > Magnoliopsida > Myrtales > Myrtaceae > Eucalyptus > Eucalyptus victrix. The sequence continues at coordinate 18,677,694 of CM027843.1, read as the reverse complement.
TGTGACGACCCGAGCGGCGGTGCGCGAGGAGGAGGGATGGCGGTGCGTCCGCGCCTCCGGTCCTCGGACGCGCGCAAGGAAAGGAGCGCGAGGGAAGGGGAAGGGATTCCTCTCCCTCTTGTCCCACATCGCTTAGGGAGGGGTCATGGGCCTTGTATATAAGGCTTGGGTTCCCTTAAACTTGTGAGACGCGTTTTAAAGCCGTGAGGACTCAGTGTCCAAAGCGGACAATATCACACAAGTGGGACCCGGGATGTTACAAATGGTATCAGAGCCGACTCCCGACAGCGTGTGGGGCCACAGCGTCCCAAGGGGGGGAGAGTGTGACGACCCGAGCGGCGGTGCGCGAGGAGGAGGGATGGCGGTGCGTCCGCGCCTCCGGTCCTCGGACGCGCGCAAGGAAAGGAGCGCGAGGGAAGGGGAAGGGATTCCTCTCCCTCTTGTCCCACATCGCTTAGGGAGGGGTCATGGGCCTTGTATATAAGGCTTGGGTTCCCTTAAACAACGATCATCATTGCTCACCGGCTGTCTACTGTACGACATGCCAATAATATCGCTGTCATTCAGAATGGGCAAGTGATAAGAGACTGGCAATCATGAAGAGCTCATCCAGAATGAAGACGGCCTCTACACCTCCTTGGTCAATCTTCAGAAATCAGAGAAACAGAAGCCGACAGATCAAGTCGAGAAACCCGAGAACCAAATCACGTCTTCCATATTAAGCACGGACGGATATAGTACCAGTGGCCGCCATAGCCCATCTAAGGTGAGTCGCCCCAGGTCAGCAAGGTCGATGGCGGTGGTTGGTCCGGATGATCAGGAGATCCCCATTCCATCTTTACGAAGATTGATAGCTTTGAACACGCCGGAGTGGAAACAAGCCATCCTGGGGTGCATCAGCGCCATCTTGTTCGGCGCAGTTCAACCGGTGTATTCTTTTGCCACGGGCTCGATGATCTCAGTTTATTTTTTGAAAGACCACGAGGAGATTAAAGCAAAGATAAGGATTTATGCATCCTGCTTTCTGGGTTTGGCCGTGTTCTCGCTCGCAGTCAATGCGATCCAGCACTAAAATTTCGCTTTCATGGGGGAGTACTTGACTAAGAGGGTCCGAGAGAAGATGCTCTCTAAAATCCTGACTTTCGAAGTTCGGTATGTTCTAGACTCGCTAATGATGCCAATGTGGTAAGTACTGTTCCTTGCCGCACTACGCTCATTCTAGTCCTCTATATCTTCAACTCGCTGCATTGACAATTACATCTAGGGGAATGGCCTCGTATTGATGACTAATGCTGCTTCGACATTTCTGTGCAGGTGAGATCTTTGGTGGGGGACCGAATGGCTCTTATCGTGCAGACATGCTCGGCTATAATAATTGCGTTCACCATGGGTCTGATCATCGCCTGAAGACTCGCCCTCGTAGTGATAGCTGCGCAACCCCTTATTATAGTCTCCTTCTACATGAGACGAGTGCTTCTAAAGACCATGTCTCAGAAGGCCATCAAGGCTCAAGAGGAAAGTAGCAAGCTCGCGGCAGACGCAGTCTCCAACCACCGAACCATCACTTCGTTCTCTTCCCAAGAGCGCATCCTCAAAATGCTTGAGAAAGCTCAGGAAGCCCCGGAACGAGAGAGCATCCGGCAGTCATGGTATGCTGGCATTGGACTAGCTGCCTCGCAATTCTTTACAAAGTGCGTTTGGGCTTTAGATTTCTGGTACGGAGGCAAGTTGATATCTCAAGGGCAAATCACATCAAATGCGCTCTTCGAGACGTTCATGATTTTGATCACCACAGGCAAAGTGATTGCAGACGCCGGAAGCATGACCACAGACATTGCCAAGGGCTCCGACACGGTTGGGTCCGTGTTTGCCATATTGGACCGGCAGACTAGAATAGAACCCGAAGGCATGGAAGGTTACCGACCAAAAACAATTACAGGCCACGTAGAGTTTTGCAGGGTAGATTTTGCATACCCGGAAAGGCTGGATGTCATCATCTTAAAGGACTTCTCATTCGAAATCGAAGCGGGGAAATCGACCGCCTTAGTCGGACAGAGCGGATCTGGAAAATCAACCCTCATTGGCTTGATCGAAAGATTCTATGATCCAATCAGAGGCACGATAAAAATCGATGGACGAGATCTGAGGTCATACCACCTCAGGGCCTTACGGAAGCACATTGCATTGGTTAGTCAGGAACCAGCTCTATTCGCCGGCACAATAAGAGAGAACATTGTCTATGGAATATCCCACGAGATGAGTGAAACGGAAATCATCGAGGCTACACGGGCCGCAAATGCTCACGACTTCATTGTGGCTTTAAAGGACGGATATGACACGTGTTGCGGGGACAGAGGAATCCAGCTCTCCGGCGGGCAAAAGCAGAGAGTAGCCATAGCGAGAGCCATACTGCGAAACCCGGCGTTGTTGTTGCTCGATGAGGCGACCAGTGCACTTGACAGCCAGTCGGAGAAGGTGGTGCAGAACGCGCTGGAGCGCTTAATGGTTGGACGAACCACGTTGGTGGTGGCCCATAGATTGAGTACCATACAAGGGTGTGACGTGATCGCCGTGCTAGACAAAGGGAAGGTGGTGGAGAAGGGCAGCCACTCTTCCTTGTTGGCTAAGGGTCCGACCGGAGCTTACTACTCGCTCGTGAACCTCCTAAGCGCCCCAAGCGTCCCGGAGTGTGTTGAATAATGCAAGATGTGTATATGTTTGAAAGAGGGTTAACAAAAAAAACACAAGAAATACAGTTAAGACCCTAAGAGTACAATAATAGCTCTTCTTTTATTTTAGGAGAGAACAAAAGGACAGTTTTATGCTTTGTTTCCAGTGATTACCTGAAGATGCGGTTGCAGTGTTGGAAAAGGGCTAATTGGAGGGGAAAGGATCAGTCCTCCCGTTTTTATTCAACATCGATAAAATTCGTGGCGTCGGAGTTCACAGATAGTTCGATCGACCCTAGATTCCATGCAAACCAATTGAATCATTACGAGTGGAACAAACGAGGCGTGCGCTTTTGGAAGAATCGATCCCCATGTTCACCCGGTGATTCACGAATTTAAGTTCTTTTTTCAACTTTTTATTTTATTTAAAATAACGTGACCCTATTTCCGTGGTTGGGTTGGGAATAATCCCCTTTATGTTTTGGCCAATCAAGACCTAATTTATACTGATTGCGTACTCGGTACCCTTTGATAATGGTGCCAACTTATGCTTTTGTTTCTAAGCCTCGCGTTGGCGATAATTCCAACCACTTAGGTTGCGCATGATAAATTTTATATTTCTTGATTCATCCGTTTTTCTATTCCCCATAATAGGTTTAAAACAGAAATCCATTTGGTAACGTAATTTGATTTCTCTATTTCTAAAACAGATTTCTATTTTAGAAATAGATTTGAAGAAGAAATCAGAAACTAAAATTTTTACCTTCTCAGTTTTTGAAATGGAAATCAAGAAATCAATTTCTGTTCCAGAAATTTTATCATGCGCACTCTTAAAGTGTTCCATAATAATAATTAAAAAAAAATGCTTTGGACTGTAAGCATCTTTGTGATTCTGAAATAGACCAACGCAGCCGGCAATTTTCAAAGTTGGACTCAAAACAACGATCAAGTAAGTCACTCAATCATCTAATTTCTACGGCAAAGGTGACGTGGACTAACCAGAAATAGTCCATATAATGCGAACTGTAGAATACAGAAAGCATGCAAATGTAACAACGATAGCCAAACCAAACAAAAAATAATTGCGTAAGAAGAGGAGAAAATTTTAGCGCCGTGATCCAACCTCATCAATCGAATTAAAAAATAAGCCGTATGTGCTGGTGACACCTTATCACGGCCGTTGAAGTCAGCTCCTGTATCCCTTGACCTGCGGCCGTCCCGCAAACCTCGCAAACTTCTCGTACATATACTAAACGCCACATCAATTCTGTGGTTATTATTTTCTGGGTATGTGCAATTTTTTTCTCGGCTGATCGGGGCATAAGCGTTAATTATGCGGCAATACCATGTTGTCACATCATGCCGTTTTTATTTGTTTCTTAAGATAAATTAAAAACAAAGAATTTACTTGCAACTTTTCCTTCTTCTCTTGTCAATTATCGTTCACAAGGCGCTGGTTAATTTCCCTGAAAAACATGCTTTGAAGGTCTAAGCTCTTCTTTTAGATGACACAGATAATCTTGCGAATGTAATACATGTATTTTAGTTTCAGTGCATGGACCGCGCGCATTTTGCATGGATCATCCTCTGATGATTATGCTTTTTCTTGTAATGCTCACTTCATATTTTGATTTCCCGGGGACTTCTCTTCTATTATTTTTAAGTACCGAAAACTTCTCGGTGCCGTAAAATGACATTTGTTGGCAAGATTTAATTATTTTTTGCCCCCAATCTTAAGATCGGTTGACTTTTGATTCTGTCACATCAAGCGAAACTATTTAATAAAGCTACCGTATCCGCTGATACAATTTTCTGGACAATGATCATCTTCTTTTGGGATAATATGATGACATGCTTTCATAATAAGTAGTGTCAAAAACATCCTAAACCTTTTGTATTGTGTCAATTTAGTTATAAATATTTTATTGATACAAATTTAATCATATGATATCAATTTAGTCTTAATTTTTTTTTTCGATACCTATTTAGTTATTCTAGTTAATTTTGATAAGATTTTGCTAATATGGACACCGATCAATTGATGTGGCATGACCAGCGTTGAAGTAGACAATTTTTTATAATATTTTAGTAGTTTTCAATTTCTTTTTATTTTATTTGTCCTTTTCCTTTTCTATTTTTTTTTTCTTTTTGGCTTCTCCTCCCCCTTATTGCAAGGTCTAGCGACCGGCTCTAGTGAACCTCATTAGACACTAGCGAGGCTTGAGCCCTTGCCAGAGGCCATGAGATCGAGGCTGGCTTGAGGCCACCCAGGCTGCAAGGGTTGCCTCCATTAGGCTAGCGAGGCTTGTGTCACATATCAACCTGCTTCTAACGTACGGCAACCCTCACTTACTCTTTCACTTAGGTCATTTGCTTGCAACATCTCACGAGGCGTCACTGACCCATTCATAATTTCAATTATATATACGCAAGCGGGAGCAGAAACAATTCACCCAACCAACAAATAGGAATAGATAGGAACACATCAACAAAGTCTTTCATAAACACATCTATTAGCCAATATAAATTAACTTTAATTACACCCCCATAAAGTTTAGCCATACACGCGCTTCCAAAAAGGATTTGGGGATTCCTAGCACCTCTATGCTATGAGACGACTTCAAAAGAGTGGTATCTACTATGCGTCTAGGTTATAAAGCCCCGGCTTGGGCCCAATGTCCAGTGTCCATCTCTAGATCTGGATCTACCTCAAGGTTAATGACATCATCATCAATGGTATCCCTATCCATGGGGCCCCGACTAGCATCCTTGGATCCCTGACCTAACAGTCCATCAAATCCTCAGAGAGTGGCCCAACACCCCCCTCTAAACCAAAAATACTAGGCTTTGAACCTATGGGGTAGTAGGTTAAGCAACCCTTCATCCACCCAAATGATAGTTACATGCTTCTTGTATCTAGCGTCCGTGCCCTTAGTCAGAGAGAGGGTCACCTCGGTGTGTTGATCCATGGCACCCTAAAACGAATGAGGTAGTACAACTTAGACATGCTTAGGACCTGTAAAACATTTGAATCACCACAATGAGATAAAACTCAGCGAGTGAACTTCCTAGACCTCATGCAAGGGAGTGCTTCACCTCGAAGTTGCCCTAAACATGTAACTTATCTATCAATGGTAGATCAATAGCAAAGCAACTCCTGCTTTGCCTTAACTACAAGCAGGAACAATTATCTCACCCTTTTCATGCCATCATAACATAAGTACGTATGCAAATCTCACTCTAGTTCACATACTTATAAGGCAAAAATAAGAACAAGCAATGTCTCATACTTGCGCACCAATGCCATTTAATAATTCAGACATAATCGAATATCATTCTCATGCAACTCATATATCTTCATTACATACAAGTGTAAGTCATATCATCATTCTCAAAACATGCATTAGTACTCATGCACTTTGCACACATGGTATCTTGAGAATCGCATGACATCTCATACTACCACGCTATTCTCGAGACCATGATTTCATATTATTACAATCCCTTAGGGCCCAAGGCCAACCTGAAGGTCAATAGTCATCTAGTGTAACTGAGTATCATCTCGCCCTATTGAGCACAGCATCATCCCATGTAAATTGTCACGCCCCGATCCTCGAGCACGCGCCCATCCCTTAATTGGTCAATTAATTTGCGACGTCTCAGGAAGGTCGCCGACCCATTCATTTATATACACATGCGGAAGCTTAATAAAATCCCCAGACAATCAAACAATGTGATAGAAAAGTAGGATCATATTTTTCAAACCAAAACAAGTCTTTATAGAAAAATTAGTTAATTACAAACTTATGTTGTCTGCAAAATTGTCGGCTTATCAAAAAGGGGACTGTCTTAACATCCACTAGTCAAACCCATTTGCCGATTATTCAGCCTCCACCTTTCAAACTCCAGGACTTCCTGTCCTCCATGATCGTCATCTAGGGACCTAAAATATTTTCCCCAAACCGGGATGAGACTATGTCTCATCAAGTTCTACCCCCACTAAGAACTGATTAGGAAGCCAATACGCCATAAGGGCTGCTTAAGCACAACACAGGTTAAAGGGCTTACATTGGCATTAGTTCCTTCCTGCACATCAGTTCAATCAATAATATTGATAACTACAGCAATCAATCACATTCCACCAATCAAATCGACTCAGCAATCAATCGACTTAATTGATTACATGTCACCATGACCTTTCCCTAGTCGGTACATTCAATATTATCTATAAAGTCCGACCATAGTCTATGACTGCTTGCCCAAAGCTGATAGATTAGGGCCCATAGGCCAATTTTGTACACTATATATATGTGCTCGCCCAAAACTAATAATAAGGTATACTGCTCACCCAAAGCTGACAAATCGCTTGTAGGCTGATATAGTATACTTGTATTCCACTCACCTAAAGCTGACATATCGCCTATAGGCCAATATAGTATACCACTCCAACCATATAGTCAATTTATCATTTTTATCATTCACGATAAATAGCCATGTGTGGTTACACGGTTAGCCTTAATCAAAATATAATAATTTCACTTACAAATATTCCACCAATTTCAACAACTCATTATATATTTTTTCCGCTGTAAACCGACGCCCGGTTATTTTTCCATTAATAACCAAAATCAAATAATTCAGGAATAAATCATAAATTCACAATTAATTCAATTCAGCACAAAATAACGCTAAAATAAAAAAAAAAAAACAGATTGCACCATGATAATTAGTATAAAATTATGGTCATCGACTATCCCGGTCAAAATTTCCAGAAAATAATAAATAATTAAATTTATTCCAAAAAGTAAATAAAATTATATTAAATTATAATAAATAATAATATAATATAATAAATAATAATATAAAATTCGAAATAATTATTTAATCTAAAATAATTAATTAAGGTTTAAATAAAATTACTTTAATCCAAACATTTACTTAGCCTTAATTAATTATCCACTAAACTAATCATATCCCTTAATCCACTTAACATTTAAATAAATTAATCTAATCACCTAAACCTACTTAGTCTAATCTAAACACCTCTTAAACGTGATTAATCTACTAAGTGGGGATTAGTGAGTTAAACTCATTGGAATCACGCGCAACTCGGATCAATCCGACAGGGACGGCACAAGGATCAACTCTTCCCAAAGCACGGCTTGGGTTCGGGGCTCAGAAATGGCCCAAAAGTGGGCCCAAAGGAGCTAGAAACCCACTTGGCAACTTGCGGAGTTGTTGTAAAATAAAGGGGAAAACGAGTTTGTTGGGGTCGGTAAGGGGTCGAGAGAACAGGCGGAGCTCCGGGAGGGCGGACGGTGGCCGGACGGAGCTAGGCGGCGGCCGAAGGTGGTCGGATCGAGCTGGACAAAGGCTGAACAGAGCTAGGGTCACACGGCAGGGACAGCAAGGCGCGAAGGGGCGGTGGATGCACAAATGGCGGGGTGCATGAGCGGCGGCGGTGGCTGCTCCAATCCTAGGCAAGCTTCTGCTTCAGTTTTACTGGCTTCACTGGTTTGCATAAAGAAGAAAGGAGAAGAAAGGGTCGGTCACGAGGGAGTAGGGGGGAAGGAGAGAGAGAGGAGAGGGAGAGAGAGAGAGAGAGAGAGGATAAGTTTGAATAGTCAAAAAGAAGAAAAAGGGAAAGCAAAGTGGAAGCTAGCCCACAATTCGGTGGAGGGGGAATCGCACAAGGGAAAAGGAGGGAAGGAGAGAGAGAGAGAGAGAGAGAGAGAGAGAAAAAAAATAAAATAATATTATTATTCTTATTTTTTTCTTTTCTCTTTTCCTTTCTATTTTCTTTCAGTCTTCAATTTTTCCTCCGATAATTTCTTTCCCAAAATTTCGAACTCGTCAATAATTTGACGGACGATGAGACGAGATCCTAAAAATGAATTGTGACACGCTCGAATAGTCGATTCTCGAAACCAAATTAAATTTCATGGTTAGAATCGATCATACGTGATATTAGCCCAATCCAACTAATTAGGTAGCTTTTAGGGATTTTACCGCGGATAACATCCCTTAATGGCTTCACCCAATAGGTTAATTAACTCATGAGTGATCAGCTCAGAGAAAAAGGATCATAGGCACGTCGACAAAATGTCCATTTCACTTTATCAAAATGGGGTTGAATTTCAGGATGTCACAGCTCTTCCCCTCTTATAAAAATTTCATCTTCGAAATTTAAACCATTACACACTTTGATCAAAAATGTAGGGGTACAACTATTTCATTGACTCTTCAGTCTCCCAAGTCACTCCTTTAGTACCGTGGTGTTGCCATACCATTTTGACCAATAGAATGGTTTTGGTACGCAGAACTTGCTTTTGTGATCGACAATCTGAACCGGACTTTCAACGTATGATACCCAGTCATCCACGTCCAATTCCTCGAAATTGAGTACGTGGGTCGGGTCAGGTTTGTACTTCCTTAACATCGACACGTGAAAAACGTCATGTATTTGCGCCAATCTTGGCAGCAACGCAAGTCAATACACTAGGTTTTGGATTCTTTCAAGAATCTTAAACTAACCTACGTACCTCGGACTCAACTTGCCTTTCTTACCAAAGCATGAAGTTCCCCTCATTGGAGACACTTTCAAAAAACGTGATCACCGACTTGGAATTCCAAAGACTTTCGACGCTTATCTGCATAACTTTTCTACATGCTCTACGCTGTCTTTAATCTACCTCTGATCACTGCCACGGCATCTGCTAACTGCTGAACTAACTCTGGGCCCGTGATTTTTCTTTCCCCGACTTCATCCCAACACACTAGAGTTCTACACGCTTTGCCATATAATACTTCAAATGGAGCCATCTGAATACTCTACTGATAACTGTTATTGTAGGCGAATTCTACAAGATGAAGCTCATCTTCCCAATTTCCTTTGAAGTCTATTACACACGCTCTTAGCATATCCTCGAGGGTTTGAATTGTCCTCTCGGACTAGCCATCCGTTTGAGGATAATATGCCGTACTGTACTGAAGCTTTGTACCTAAAGCACTCTACAAGCTCTTCCAAAATGCAGCCGTGAACCTTAGGTCTCTATCTGAAGTTATCGTAACCGGCACTCCATGCATTAGAACCACCTGACGCACGTATGAGTCTGCGTGCCTATCAAGACTGAGGTCCTTTCGAACTGCGATGAAGTGAGCCAACTTTGTCAGCCTATCGACTATTACCCAAATCGAATCATTCCCTCTCTGACACCTTGGTAGTCCGGTCATGAAATCCATCGTATATGCTCCCATTTCCACTCTGAGATCGCAAGAGGTTGCAGAAGTCCTCCCAGCTTGCAATGCTGGGCTTTTACTTGCTAACAAGTCAAACACTTGGCGACATGCTTAGCAATGTCTACCTTCAAACCTGATCACTAATAGTATTGACGCAGATTCTGATACATCTTAGTTCTTCCAAGATGAATGCTATAACTGCTACGATGTGCTTCAAATAAAATTTCTTCTCTAAACTCTACATCGTCAGGTACAACCAAACGTCCACGGAGCCTCAGTACCCCATCATCAGAAACCTGAAAATCAGCCTTTCTTTTATCGGTATCCTTTTGAAGAATTTTATGAACGTTTGGATCTGTCGGTTGGAGTTGCTTGATTCTGACCTGGACATCCGGTTCAATTCTGAGGACGGCCATAAGACTCAAGAGGTGGCCTACCTCAAATTCGAACACCTCATCTCGCACTTTCGATTAAACTCCACTCCTTAATCAATATATGAGCTACTAAAGACTTTCGACTCAAAGCATCGGCAACCTTATTCACCTTTCTTGGGTGATATAGAATATCACAGTTGTAATCCTTCAACAATTCCATCCATCAGTGCTGTCTTGTGTTCAACTCCTTCTGAGAAAACAAATACTTGAGACTCTAATGGTCCATGAAGATCTGAGACTTTTCTCCGCACAAGTAGTGCCTCTAAATCTTTAGTGTAAATATGATGGCTGTGAGTTATAAGTCATGTGTCGGATAATTCAATTCATGAGGTCTTAACTGATGGGAAGCGTATGCAACCACTCTACCATGTTGCATCAGCATGCAACCCAATCCCCCGAAAGACGCATCACTATAGATCTCGAATCCTCTAGGACCAGATGGAATTGTTAGCATAGGTGCGGTAGTCAGCTTTTCTTTAAGCTCCTGAAAACTATTCTTGCACTTGTCTGTCTAGCTGAATTTTTCTTCCTTCTTCAGGAGCTTTATCAAGGGTGACACTAACGATGAGAAACCTTTCACAAACCGTCTGTAATAACCTGCCAATCCTAGAAAACTTCTGATCTCCGTCACTGTCGTCGGTCTCGGCCAATTGATCACGACTTCTATTTTGCTCAAGACCACTGAAATTCCTTCACCTGAAATAACATGGCCTAGGAACGCAACACAAGTTAACCAAAACTCACACTTACTAAACTTGACATACAGCTCATGGCTCCTCAGAGTCTGTAGCACTATCCTTAACTGTCTTTCGTGTTCCTCTGGACTTCTTGAATACACCAAGATGTTGTCAATGAACATGATCACAAACTGATCTAGATACTCCTTGAACACACAATTCATCATATCCATAAAAGCAGCTAGGGCATTTGTCAAGCCAAACGACATTACAGTAAACTCATAATGACCGTATCGAGTGCAAAAAGCCGACTTCGGTATGTCCTCCTTCTTGATTTTCAATTGGTGATACCCTGTCCTCAAGTCGATCTTAGAAAATATCGATGCTCCTTGCAACTGATCAAACAAATCGTCGATCCTCGGCAGTGGATACTTCTTCTTGATCGTCACTTGATTGGGTTGTCGATAATCGATGCACAAGCGTAACGAACCATCTTTCTTCTTTACAAACAGAACTGGTGCTCCCTAAGGTGATGCACTAGGGCGTATGAATCCCTTATCCAGTAACTCTTGCATCTGCACCTTTAGTTCTTTCAACTCAGATAACGCCATCCGATAGGGAGCCTTAGAGATTGGCTCCGTCCCGAGTACTAACTCAATCACAAACTCAATCTCTCTCTTAGGCGACAAACCTTGCAACTCCTTAGGAAACACATCTGGAAACTCTTGAACCACTAAGATGTCCTCGATCTTCAGCTCCTTAACTATCGTATCTACGACATTTGCCAAGTAACTTTGACAACCCTTATCTAATAAACGGGTTGCCTCAAGCAACGAGATCAAGGCAATCGAGGGTCCTCCTCGACTCTAGTAAACTCGAAACTTTCACCCCTTAACGGGTTAAATTGAATTGATTTATGATAGCGGTCCATCTTAGCTCATTGCTTGGTGAGCCAATCCATACCAATTATCACATCAAAATCATACATGGTTAGGACTATCAGATCTATTTTCCCCTCTCGCTCACCAATCACTAACTCGCAACCAAAACAACCCAATGCAATTAACACCTTATCCTTCAATGGTGTAGATATGCTAACCACTGACTCCAACAATTTAGGACTTAATCTTATCATCTTAACAAACTACTCAACTATAAAGGAATGAGTGGCGCTAGGGTCAAGCAAAGCATAGGCAGCATGGTCGTTCAACAAAACCATACTTGTAATCACATTAAGCGCATCCTCAGCCTGTCCTCTCATGATGGCATACGTCCTTCCCTGAGTTAGAGGTCTGTTCAGTCCACCCTGTAGTGCCATCTACGGCGCGAACCCCTTATTCTGACCCAACGGTGGCGGTGGCAGTGGCGGTGGCGGCAACTATGGTTGTCCTCTCGGTGGATTAGGACAATCTTTGATCATGTGACCCTACTGGCCACATCCAAAACAAACACCCGACCTTCGAGGACACGGCGATGTACCATGTCATCTTCCACAAAGGCGACACTGGCCATTCTGACTTGGCCCTAATTTTCCGATTACACCCTTCCTATTGGGCAGGATCTGGAATCTACCTCCAGTCATGGGTCTCTTTCCCTGACGAATTACATCTCTGCTTGGAACAAACCTCAATCCAGAAGAGGCGATTCTTTCGTTCTGATCCTTCTCAATCTTCTGAGCTCTCTGGTATATGTCGTTGTAAGTCTTCAGATCTAGGGAGACCAATATGCTCCTCAAGTCTGGTCTGAACCCATCCCTAAATCTTATCACTCAGTTTACTGGGTTCTCAATTAGCTCTGGGGCATATCGCGAAAATTCATCAAACTTCACCTCATACTCATCAACAATTTGGGAGCCCTGGTGAAGACGTTGGAATTCAGCCATCTCCACCTCTTTAGCAGTCTCAAAGAAATACTTGTCATTGAAGGCTTCAAGGAAAGTATGCCACTACTGGACAATGCCTTGTGGGAAGATAGTTTCACGAGCAGTCATCCACCAAGTGTTCACAACTTCCTCCAGCTGGTAAGTTGCTAAGATTACCTTCTCAGTCTTGTTGCACATCAGCAGTGCAAACGCTTTCTCGAGCTTCTGAACCCATGCAGACGCAGCTTTGGGATCTCCTGTCCCGGTGAACAATGATGGGTTTAATTTCAAGAATTGCTCCACTAGCTTATGGATTGTTCTTGCAGCGACCACAACCTCCAATGGACCTTCAACATTCATAGCAGTGGGAACAACGACAGGTGCGGCAGCAGGGGCAGCTCTAGTGGCGACGGCAACAGCGGCGATTGCGGCGGCCTAAGCGGTGGCTTCAACTGTAGTAGCTTGCTATCTAACCTTATGCTCATTGCTTCCAATACACGCATGATCCCATCAAACCTAAGATCACCGGGGGCTTCTACCCCAGCACCAATAGGAAGTGGTGCTTCACCACTAGTGCTAGCCACAACTGGTGCTCTACCACGGCCACCTCGGGCACTACCTCTTGCCGACGTTCTAGCCCGAGTCACTGAGGATAAGGTCTTATGCCTAGGAGTTCTCGGCTCCTGATCGCTCATGGTGTCGCTTTAATCTATTGACACATGTTTCCAATTCAACACCGAATTAGAAATGAAGCGATTCAAACAACAAACAATTCTAGCATCTAGCTAACACAAACATGCACCAGCATGAATTTAAAGGCATTTCCTACCAACTATCCCATAGTCAACACTCATTATCACTCCAATCTTGAACTTCGCTATGATACCACTTAAATGGAGATGTCACGCCCCGATCCTCGAGCGCGCGCCCATCCCTTAATTGGTCGATTAATTTGTGACGTCCCAGGAAGATCACCGACCCATTCATTTATATAAGCATGCGGAAGCTTAATAAAATCCTTAGACAATCAAACAATGGGATAGAAAAGTAGGATCATATTTTTCAAACCAAGACAAGTCTTTATAGACAAACTGGTTAATTACAAACTTAGGCTGTCTGCAAAATTGTCGGCTTATCAAAAGGGGACTGTCTTAACATCCACTAGTCAGACCCATTTGCCGATTCTTCAACCTCCACCTTTCGAACTCCAGGACTTCCGGTCCTCCATGATCATCATTTATGGACCTAAAATATTTTCCCCAAACTGGGATGAGACTATGTCTCAGTTAGTTCTACCCCATTAAGACCTTATTAGGAAGCCAATACGCCATAAGAGCCGCCTAAGCACAACACAGGTCAAATGGCTTATCTTGGCATTAGTTCCTTCCTGCACATCAGTTCAATCAATAAAATTGATAACTACAGCAATCAATCACATTCCACCAATCAGATCGACTCAGTGATCAATCGACTTAATCGATTACATGTCACCACGACCTTTCCCTGGTCGGTACATTCAATACTATCTATAAAGTCTGACCATAGTTTAGGATTGCTCACCAAAAGCCGACATATTGATAGCATAGCTCGCCCAAAGCTGATAGATTATGGCCCCCAAGCTAATTTAGTATATTGTGTGTGTGTGTGTGTGTGTGTGTGTGTGTGTGTGTGTGTGTGTGTGTGTGTGTGTGTGTGTGCTCGCCCAAAGCTGATAATAAGGTATACTTCTCACCCAAAGCTGATATATAGCCCGTAGGTTGATATAGTATACCGGTATACCACTCACCCAAAGTTGACATATCGCCCGTAGGCCGATATAGTATACCACTCCAACCATATAGTCAATTCATCATTTTTATCATTCACAATAAATAGTCGTGTGTGGGTACACTATTAACCTTAGCCAAAATATAATAATTTTACTTACAAATATCCCACCAATTTCAACAGCCCATTACATATTTTTGCTATTGTAAATCGACGCCCGGTTATTTTTCCATTAATAACCAAAATCAAATAATTTAGGAATAAATCCTAAATTCACAATTAATTCAATTCAGTGCAAATTAACACTCAAATAAATAAACAAACTGCACCACGATAATCAGCATAAAATTCGGACATCGACTATCTAGGTCAAAATCGACTATCTAGGTCAAAATTTTCTAAAATAATAAATAATTAAATTTATTCCGAAGATTAAATAAAATAATATTATATTATATTATATTATAATAAATAATAATATAAATTAGAAATAATTATTTAATCTAAAATAATTAATTAAGGCTTAAACAAAATTACTTTAATCCAAACATTTACTTAGCCTTAATTAATTATCCACTAAACTAATCATATTCCTTAATCAACTTAACATTTAGATAAATTAATCTAATCACCTAAACATACCTAGTCTAATCTAAACACCCCTTAAACGTGATTAACCTACTAAATGGGGATTAGTGAGTTAAACTCATCGGAATCGCTTGCAACTCGGATCGATCTGACGGGAACGGCGCAAGGATCAACTCTTCCCAAAGCACGGCTTGGGTTTGGGGCCCGGAAATGGCCCAAAAGCAAGCCCAAAGGGGCTGGAAACCCACTCGGCAACCTGCCAAGTTGCTATAAAACAAAGGGGAAAACGAGTTCGTTGGGGGCGGTAAGGGGTCGAGAGAACAGGTGGAGCTCCGGGGAGGGTAGACGGTGGCTGGACGGAGCTGGGTGGCAGCCGGAGGTGGTCGAATCGAGCTAGACAAAGGTCAAATAGAGCTGGGGTCACACGGCGGGGACGGCAAAGCGTGAAGGGGGCGGTGGACGCACAAATGGCGGGGTGCGTGGGCAGCGGCGGTGGCTGCTCCAATCCTAGGCGAGCTGCTGCTTCTATTTTGCTGGCTTCGCTGGTTCGCACAAAGAAGAAAGGAGAAGAAAGGATCGGTCACAAGGGAGTTGGGGGGGGGGAGGAGAGAAAGAAGAGAGAAAGAGAGAGGATAAGTTTGAATAGTCAAAAAGAAGAAAAAGGGGAAAGCAAAGTGGAAGCCAGCCCACAATTCGGTGGAGGGGGAATTGCACGAGGGAAAAAGAGGGAAGGAGAGAGAGAGAAATAAAATAAAATAATAATATTATTCTTATTTTTTTTCTTTTCTCTTTCCCTTTCTATTTTCTTTCGGTCTTCAATTTTTCCTCCGATAATTTCTTTCTTGAAATTTTGAACTCGTCAATAATTTGACGAACGATGAGACGGGATCCTAAAAATGAATTATGATACGCTCAAATATTCGATTCCCGGAACCAAATTAAATTTCATGGTTAGAATCGATCAAATACGATTTTAGCCCAATCCAACTAATTAGGTAGCTTTTAGGGATTTTACCGCGGATACATCCTTTGACGGCTTTACCAAATAGGTTAGTTAACTCATGAGTGATCAACTCAAAGAAAAAGGACCATAGGCACGTCGACAAAATGCCCATTTCACTTTATCGAAACAGGGTCGAATTTCAAGATGTTACATAAACGCATCAATATGACATTCCTGTGAGGAGCTCGTTCTAAAATCCATCCGCAATCGGCATCCCATTGACTTGGGGGCATTCGATTTGATACGAGTATCATCTCTCGTAAATGCGTCAAGATGGAATCATTACCCCGTGTAAACGCATTAAGGTCATTATGTGATCACATGAGCACATCACCACTCAAGTTCGTTGTTATCTTTCTCATTAGTCTAGTATGAATGCCTTAATGGCATGCCAAGTGGAGTGTGTCTCATGACCTATTAGAAGTACATCAAAAAAATATGCTGAGCACAAAACAAGAATCCATGCTTTGACCTGTTAAGTTGAGCATTGGCCTAAGTCCAACTCGAATCTGAAACGATAGCCTCAATATGGCACTAAGACCAAGGAAGGACCAATCCGCCGTGACGTGATCACCGACCTAGTACTAAACTTAACTTGAGAACAATACGTCTTGGTATCGCACCAAGACCAAGAAAGGACTAACCCGTCGTGACATGATTACCGACTTAATACTAGACTTAGCTCAAGAACAATACATCTCAGTATCGAATCGAGACTAAGAAAAGACTGACCCGTCATGACATGATCACCAATCTAGTACCAAACTTGGCTCGGGAACAATACATTTCAATATTGCCGATCCCAAGAGAGAGACTTAACCCACCGTGCTTCCTTGTTTGTCCAAGAACCATCGAATATCTTGTCTCGGAGGCTCAAGGTGTTCTCATGCATTGACCATAGACAAGGAACATAACACATGTATAGTGACTACTTCCAATGAACACGTATAATACATTGCCATTGATATTAAACAACATTACCTAGGACCTGCACATCCAACAACACCACGAGATTTTCATTTTCTTTCTTTCTCATTAATAAAGTATGATGCCCATGCAATTTGCAATAACCTTAGCCACACTCCATCATTTCACACTCGTATCTCATATCATGTCATACAAATGCACCAACTAATTTACAAAGCCATGGCACATAAATCACTCATCAAGTAAGATAAGTTGTGGCAATTGAACATGAGTCATTAAAATCATCTACCACATGCCATCATAATCTATCCAATAACTCATCTCTCATTCATATAACATATCTTATAACCATCACTTATTTCATTAACGTACATAATCACAGCATCATGTCATATAACATATATTACCACATAATAATTTATCACTCTAATATAGCACATCACATTAACATACGCCACACTTCACTTATCATATCTTAACAACTTATTATATAACTACTTATAACATATTGACAACTTATTGGCAAAACTTGATAACCTATCACGATAGTCTATCGATAAAACATGATAACTTATTAGCAAAACTCGATAACCTATCGTGATAACCTATCAATAAAACATGATAACTTATCAGCAAAACTCGATAACCCATCATGATAACTTGTTGACAAAATATGATAACTTATCGACAAAATTCAATAACCTATCATGATAACCTATTGATAAAACATGATAACTTATCATCCAAACTTAATAACCTATCGCAATAACCTATCGATAAAACGCGATAATCTAGCCCAATAACTTGTCAATGCCCTATGATAACTTATCATTTAAAACCCATTTATCACACCATCAAAGTATCATTTAACCTTAATCTAGCCTTACACTAATCTCTAAGTGCAATAACAACCCTATTCAAGGGCTATAAAGCCACTCACACCCAAGTTCAAGCTTTAAAAAGCATTGGGGGAGGAGCAGCAAGACCTAACAGTGGCTGGGGCTACTGGTCACACCCCAACAACTCACGTGGGTAGGCTGGACGGTGTCTTGAGCTGCGGCATGGCAACCGCTCGATGGCAGCTCGATGGTGGATGGCCTCCCTAAACTAGTGGTGTCCAAACTGCCAACAAAGAGGGAGAGAGAGGGTTGTTGTTAGGGCTGGAGAGTAGCTTCCTCGTCTCCAAAATTTCGACTTAGCAACAGGAACGACAATGCAAAGGGCAGTTCAACGACAGTGGTGTGACGAACGGTCGCCGATGAGGGAAACAAGAGGAAAAGTGAGGGAAAAACTTGAGATGAAGATGAAAATGGAGGTGGGGGTTTTGGCAGTCCTTGAAAGAGAGAGAAAGTGAGATTGAAAGCAAAAGGTGAGAAAAAATGAGAGTGAGCAAGAGAGAGAGAAAAAGCAAGGCCAACGATTCTAGGGGAAAAGGAGAGGGAGAAAGAAAGAAATCTTTGCCAAGTATTGCCTTGTACTCCAAATCTCTCAAATTCATTAAATCTAGGATTCACTTGATATGGGAACAACTTCTTGAAGGGGGGCAAATCCAAGGCAATTAATGAAGGGATTTGCACAAGAGAATTAGGGGAATAGGTTAGGCTTGTAGGAATGATGTCATTCCTCTTCTTCAACTGCACATGAGCGCCCAACCTTCACTAATTCCACCTTTGCCCTTTTGTCTTTAGTTGATTGAGGGGGCAGTTTGGTCATTTTACCAAGATTGTGCACTATTCACACATTATTCATGTACTTGAAGGTAATAAATGCCGAGATCTTGTAATGATGGCCCTAAAAGACTAGGAGAGCCCATGGCCCTGCCTTGGGCTACGTGTGGTCCTTGGGCTGCCCAATGCGGGCATGGGCCCATTTGAGCCTTCCTCCATGGGTTTGGGCTCATTGGGCCATCTAATGTGGACTTGGGCTCACCCGAGTCCTTGTTCGTGTCCCATTCCCAACTTTTTGAATTTCCGCATTCCATTGATGAACATTCGAGTTTTTACCCTAGAATGGCCTTCTTGATATTTTCATAGTCTAACGATCCCCATTGAAATCTCATTCAAAGATCTGTCATTATTTTAATTTCGTGATAAAAATCAAGGTCAAATCGAGAATGCTACAGCTTGCCCACGCCGGCCATGGGCGAGGCCCAACCTTGCTAGATCTGGCAAGGTCTTGCCCAGCCATGGGTGAGGGCTCAAGCCCTTGCTTGTGCAAGTGAGCAATGGGTATGAGGCTTCGAATTTGAACAGCTTGCTTTGAGTCTCCAAGACCAAGGATAAGACCAAATAAGGCATTCTTGTGACAGATGAGTGAACAACGACTATACGCACTCCAAGGAAGGCAACGATCGGCAATGAAGAGCTAGGAGGGAGTTTGGTGGAAATCACCGAGAAAGCCACTTCAACAAGCTCCAAAGTTTCATCAATCTAAGCCACCAATGCCCTCTACCCTAGTTCTCTCCAACGTATAGGCTTAACAATTATGGGTGATGATAAACTGATAGCATTCAATGGCCAATTTTAAGGGCGGCCCCAACTCTAAGCATCACCTTTGGACCCAACTCCGAGCATCACCTTTGGAGTCCCCTCTCTCTCTAGCCCTCTAGCCCCTGTTCTCTTCTCCATGCATCCTTAACTCCTCACACAAGCCCCCAATCTCCGTCAACTAGACTCGAAGACAACCAAATCATATTGCCATGCTCGCACCACTGGCAACAAATCATCCGCCACCATGCCCATGAGTGACTGAGACACGGAGTTGGGCCACATAGCCAACACCCGAAGCCTCTGTAGGAACATTTTTCAGCGAATTATTGCACAAATAATTCCTTAAAATTGTTGGGAAAATATAATGAACGATTGGGAAGATCAATGAAGTTGAACTTTAAAGCGTGATATAACTTTTTTAAAGAAATTATTTTCCCCACAACTTTATTAATAATCACCGACAAAATTCTTGTAGAATACAATAAAGTCTCAATTGAGAATATTATATAGCAATTCAAGTATTTATTCAGAATCTCTTAAAGGAAACAATCGAAATGATAGTTGTAGTTTTTGGAAAGAAATTTCTAAAAGTCTTTATCATAATTGATCCCATAAACGATGTACTTATTTGTGTCTTTTGAAAAATAAATGAGTATGTTTTCAAAGGTTATCTTGAAAAGACATAAAAAAATGGAATTAAATAAATAATAAATAAAAAATAACTATAACTCATTTATGAATAGTCGCATTGTTTCAACATAACACTATGATTAATTTTTTATAATCATAAATCTAAATTTTTCAATAAATAAAAATAATGATCATTGGTTAGTCTCAAATCTCGTCCATATGCACACTTATATCTTTTTGATGTGGGACAATGCACCTTTTAACTTATTTTACAAATAAACACCCAACAATAAGTGGCTCAATATCCAAGGACAAAGGGGACAATCTTTCAAACAACTTACCAAAGTCAAACAATTAGACTCCAGCATTAGTTTCCGATGAGACCAATTAGCAAAGTGTTAGAGAGCATCATGATAGTTAAGGGTTTCGGCTTGAAGAGTAGAAGAAGAAGACACACGGGGTGGTCGCGCAAGGCGTTCCATCAATCTTCCTTCTAAATTGTGGCTGTGACATCCTAAATTCTCAATATACTAAATTAATCGGGCATTTCATTGATGCGCCTATAGGGCTGTTCTCAGAGCTAATCATTCATGAAATAACTAGACTATTTGGGGAAGCTACTAAGGACTTTAAAGCAAATAGACTTGAGAATTCGACCAGAAATCAGCTTCTTAATCATGCTTATCTTTAATGGTCATTACGGCACAGTTAAAAATCTATTTGAGATCAGAGATAGTCTGTTCGACTGAGATATGTGGCTAATCGTGGGTGACTCCACTAAATTGGAAAATTCTTGTCGACCGGCACTAGTCTAATTTTACTGTCGTTTTGGTACCCTATGTCCGTAATTGAATCCTCGAGATTTTCACGATAATCGAGAGTTGCCATTAAGTCAAGTGAGTTTATTGTGGCTCGAAAAAAATCGACCACTAGTCATTTGCCTAAAAAGTTCTGAAAACTACCCAGTAGCCTAGGTCACGCTAAAAATGCGCCAAGAGGAAATTAACCATCAATTCAAGTCCGATTTCAGAAATTAAAGTTTCTGTCATGTCACAATAAATTCTAGGATCCACGACTCAGTCTCATAAGATTTTTCTGATAACCGACACTTTTTGAGAAAAGGTCGTCGCCGGGTCTTTTTTTGCAGAAAGAGTCGAGGGTTATTTTTTACAATAAATTGGAAAGCAAGATAGATACAGGGGATTGATGATCAATTGAATTTATGGGGGCCGATTGAGATGAAATTAAGTGGAATCAAGTGTCCAATTGAGAGAGACTCATGCCAAATTCATAGCTCCCCCACCCCCTAGCCAAATGGACCACTTGAGAAGTTGTGAGGAGTGCCTATGTGGCTCAATGTGAGCCAAGGAGATGTGCTTGGCCTAGGATGTCTTGAGATGATATTTTTGTGGAAATATCAAGCTCGGTGGAGCCTTCCACCCTTCTCACTTATCCTCTCCATCCCTCTCTCTCTACCCCCACCATCCATCCCTCTCTCCCTCTCCCCTCATTGTGCGACGCCAACAGCTGAAGAGGAGAACTGGAGTAGCTCGCCGCACACCAAGCCGTCGCCACCGTCCCCTGCCCGTGTACCACCTTGCCGCTCGCCGCCACTCCCTTGGCCGACTTCCTTGCTCACCTCTCCTTGCCATCTCAGTAGTTGTGACGTGACCAGAGGAGCTCAACCGAAGCTACTCTTGCCATTTCTTCACTAGTAAAGTCCACATTTAGGCCCAGTTTGGCCTATTCTTGTATTCCCGGTCGATCTTCGCTTGAACTGAGTTGTTTTCTTCAATTTCCAGCCAAGAACATATTAGGTTCTTAGTGGGTTTCCAGCACCTTCGAGGCTTGATTTGAGGTGTTTGTAGGCCTCGGTTCCTAGGCTTGCTTTAGAGAAAAGCGTTCCTTGCGCTGTTCCCGTCGATTTGATCCAACTCGCGCGTTATTCCAGAGAGTTTTGCTCACTAATCCTTGCTTAGTTTGCTAATTATGCTTAATGGTTTATTAGATTTAATTAAGTGCAATTAGGTGGTCAGATTAGAGTAGATTAGTGATTATTAGATAATTGTGATGCATGTTAGGTAATTGAATTGTACAATTAGCAAGTAGAGACGTACTATTATTTATTGAATGTATCTCGGGATTTTTTTTTCTCAATTTGTCTCATGCTTCAATTAGGCATTACGAGCCTAAATTGGATTTTTAGTATTTATTTATTAATTTTTGAAATTAATTTAATTATTTATTTATTTTCCTGAAGTTAGGCAGGAATAGCCGACCAAAATTTTATGTTGATTGTCATGGCGCAGTCCGTTTATTTAATTGAGCTTTATTTCATGCTGAATTGAATTATTTGCGAAAGTGAGAATTATTCTTTAATAGGATAATCTTTGGTTATTAATTGAAAAATAACCGGGCATCAGTTGATAATGCCAAAAATATTTGAGTGGACTACAGAAAATGTGGGAGTTATGGAAAGGAAAATATTATATTTTGGCTAAGGCCAGCCGTGTGCCCACACATGATATTTTATTAGGTATGATAAAAGATGAGAAGAAATGTTGTGTGGCGTGGCTCAGCGATTATTACATCGCTTTGGCATATAGGATGCCTTAAAGAATGCACTTAAATTGTTGAATATATATCATGCCTATGTAATGATAATTGATCATGCCCGTGTGGCGATAATTATCCGTGCCTGTGTGGTCGTATTTTTGTATGTCGAGTATCGTGCCCGTGTGGCCGAAAGTAATTGGAATGCCTAAAAGAGAGAATACACATAAAGTGTTTATTGTACATCACCTTAACAAAAATGGCATCTTAGAAAATATGTGGGATGGGTGATTGGTACATTGTCTTGGTGAAATCGATGCCAGAGAGCATTACTGTGGCTCTATGACTGAGTGTATGATTGGAGGTTATATAGCGAGGGGTGAAATGCTCTAAAGATTGTCTGACTGACATGTAATCAACTAGGTTGATTGATCATTGCTTTGATATGATGTTGTGAATTGATTGACTTAATGGAAATGATCAATAAATGGTCCGACTGACATATAATCGACTAAGTCGATTTGATCAATGTTTCAATCCGTGATATTATGATGGGTGCCTATTTGAACTATGTTAATTTGCAAGTGGAATCTAAGGCCAATAAGTCCTTTGACCCGTGTGTGCATAGGCAGCCCAAATAGCGTATTGGTTTACTAATTGAGTCTTAGGGGTAGAACTCGCTGAGACATGGTCTCAATGGTTATTGTATAACCATTTTAGGTTCCTAGATGGCAGCACCTCCACCTCATCGTCGTCCTATACATTATGGCATCCCTGAAGAGATTATTAAGATAGAATACCACTTCTCGATAAATCCCCACCTAGAGGGACTAGAGTACGTGCTGATAGAGTCCAAGATTTGGGTTGATGTGGGTTATAATGCTCTGGTGCCCTATGAATACTGATCGCAGTATCGACACTACCATGATGGATGACAAGAGGGTCCCGTCCCGAAAGGCAATGTGCCTTTATACATCCTTGAGGTAGCATTTGGGCTAGGGACGACAGACCCTAAGGATGGGTCGGTAGTGGATGCTAAGGATCGCAAGCTTGAAGGCGATCCTAAGTCACCAGTCTACTCAATTGAGGGTGCTAACTAGAATGAGGAAGAATGGTAGGTCATTGAGCAAGAGGAGGGGCAAGAGGAGGACCAAGAGTGCGAAGAGCCTAAAGAAGAAGAGCCAAAGGAGGATTACCTGTTGGACAAACCTATTGACGAGCCAGCAGAAGACGAAGAGCCTAAAGAAGAAAAACCGAAGGAGGATTACCTGTTGGATAAACCTATTGATGAGCCAACAGAAGACGAAGAGCTTGAAGAGAATGAGATTGATTCAAAGGAGTCTGAAGAGGATCGGGATGATGATCTCGAGTACGACCCGGATGAAGACTAAGATTGCATCATGTTTTGTCAGACCTTATCTATATGTGAATAGACATTAGATCAGACCTATGTTAATAGTATGGTATGATACTATGAGGTACTTGTATAAAAGAGTGATTGTGAATTTTTAGTATAAAAAATATGACTCTGCTTTTTTATCTCATGGTTTTATTGTCTAGAGATTTATAACGGCTTCCACATGTGCTATTGAAAATGAAAGGGTTAGTAATACGTAGTCCTGAGATATCGCATTCTAAAATCAACCAAGGCAAGGGATGTGAGCATGCCTGAGAATCGGGGAGTAACAATGGCACACGCTCACAATTGCCCCTACCATGGTCCATGAGAGGTTTGTTGGTCTTTATCTTGGTTATAAGTTCAGCAATATAGCATCATGCTTTAAGAGTGCATTTAGTAACCATTCTATTCCCGAAAATAATTTTTGTTTATAAATTATTCTTTTTTATTATGTTCCCTGAACGAGTTTATAAGTATTTGAAGACATTTGGTAATTACCTAAAAATTTTATTACTGAAATAAAAATGCATTTGATATGACCTTTAATTTTATTTTTTTAACTTAGAATTTCTTATAATTTTTTGATACTTTGATTATTATTTTTTTTTCTATTTTTTGTCTCTTATCTCTTTTTTCTTTTTCTTTTTCCTTCCCTCTTCTTCTTTTCTAGCCGATCATCAACCATGACAATGGCCAGTGACCAACTGGGCGATTTCCAGCAACCTCGCCAAGGCCTCGCCCTAACCTAGCAAGGCTTGACCTCACCCAGCCAGTGCGAGGCCGATTGGGCAAGTGGAGACCAAGCGAGCCTCGCCAGTCAATTGCTGGCCACGTTGGCGGCCGGCAATTAGCAATGAGGAAGAAAAGATAAAAGGAAAGAAAAGGAAAAGAAGAAAAGAAAAGAGAAAGAAATAAAATGATTTGGCTTGATTTTGGAGTTGTTTTCGGAAATAAAGAATCGACTTTTTCTACTTCTTGATTTTGTTTCAAATATATTCTCAGCAACAAAAAAGTTATCAAATAGAATTCTATTCTTTTTCTTACTTCGGAAACAAAACAATAAAATCAAACACTGTCTAGCACGTTACCAAACAAACTCCTAAGTTTCTTCTATTCCACTTTGCATGATTGCAATACATGTCAAGAGCAAAGTCGCTTATGCCAATCGGGTCCAGCTGCTTGTGATGGCAGACGAGGGAGTTACGCACTAACCAGATTTTCCAGAGGGTGACTGCGATTGTTGTGTTGGAGAAGGGCAAATTGGAGGAGAGAGGATCAGTCCTCCCATTTTTCTTCATTGCCAATGAAATTCGTTGTGTCGGAATTCATAAATAGTTTAATTGACCTTAGATTCCATGCGAACAAATTGAATTATTGACAGCGGAACGAATGAGGCGTAAGCTTTTGGAAGAATCGATCCTTGTGTTCACTCGGATTTTCAATTTCGTTACTTATTCTGTCAGGTGATTCCCAAATTTAATTTTTTTGAATTTTCTATTTGCTTGAAAATAACTTGACCCTATTTCCGTGGTAGCGTTAGGAATGGGGTCAATTCAAAGGTATTCCGCGGGCTTAGCCCCTCCACGTTTTGGCCAATCGGTACTTAATTTATAATGGTGATTGCAGACTCGTAGCCCTTCGATTGTGACTTATCCTGTTTTTTTCTATAAGCCTCGCATCGGCGATCGTTCTAGCCACCAACGTGTTCCACAGTAATAATAATAATATGCTTTGGACCGAAAGCATCTTTTCTGATCCAAAACAGACCACCCCGGTATTTTACCCACGACAGATTATACATTAACCCACGCATACTTTGATCTAAAATCATATATTGATAATCTTCTTGACGGTCCTGCAATTTTTAAAGTTAGAATTAAACTGAACTTTCAAGAACTTCCTCATCCATCTAATTAATGGGGGCAAAGGTGACATGGGCTACCAGAAATAGTCCATACCAAGTGAACTGTAGATACAAAATGCAAATATCATAACGACAACAAAAAATAACGAATAAATACACCTAAATTTATCAGCAAAATGTAATTGAGTCCTAAAATTTTTGAAAAATGTAATCGAGTCTTAAAACTTATCAAGTTGATGTACAACTTGACAAAAAAAAAAGAGTATGCTAATAGGTTTTAGGATTTGATTGCACTTTTTAAATAAAACTCAACTACACTTTTATTATAAATTTTAGGACTTGATTGCAAATTTTGAAACTTTTAAGATTCAATTACACTTTAATGGCAAATTTGAGTACTTCCCATACATTTATCCCTTAAAAAATGAAATTTTCAAATAAGAGAAACCATTTTCTCAAAATGGGAGTTAAAGTTGACCATGTCTCAAATAAAGGTATAAAGCGATCATCTTAATCTCCAAAAAAGAAGTAAACTTAAAAATTAGCCAAATCTTATTTGCAACTAGGGGTTTTTTCATCTAAGGACTTTTGTTGTTAACTTTCTCTTTCTTTCTTTATTTCTTTTCTCTTTTTCTTCCTTTCTCTTTCTCTTCTTCATCATCCTCATGCCTCCGTCTTCTTCACTTTGCGGATCGCCTTCTCTAGAGCCATCTCCATCTCCCTGCCGACCTTGCCATCAACGCCCTAAACCTCGTCCGCCAACGCCCTCAACAACAGTTCCAGTACCTTCATCAAAAGATGGAGGTCAACCAAAGCCCTCGGTCGAGCATGAAAAGGCCAAGATGTGACGCTCTACTTGATTTGACCCCCACATCTCGTGCTCATGGTCGTGATAGTGGTAGAGCACGATGAGGTGTAAGCTGTTAGCTCATTGTCCTCGTCATCGTCGATGTTCAAACTCAAATTCGTCCTCAAGCAAGCTATGATCAGTCTCAACGATGAAAAGCTGGATTGAAATCCCTACGCCAAATTTATTAGAGGTTTTCGCAGAATCGCTGTGATATTCATAAGCACCAATTCGCCCAATGAAATGGGTGGTTTTGGGGATTTCTGAATGATTTTACATTTCTTTTTTGTCTTGTTATTCTCTCTTGAATATGTGCAAATAATATGTCAGAGTTACATAGGCAAATTCATTTGCACATGCGTAGAACCAAAGTCATCCATTTTCGAGATTGAATGCTCCCGCTATTTTGATTTGAATCAATACTGGCGGTGAATATCTTCAATCACAAGTCAAGATGATTCAGCAACCTTTGGACATAACCAGCATAGCCAATTTCATTAGCAGGGAGCACATGAAACTGTTAATTTAGGGCACGTTTGATAACGATTCTGTTCCCGGGAGCTGATTCTGATTAGAAATTATTATTTTTTATTCTGTTCCCGGGAACTAATTCTGAGTAAAAAAGCCCGTTTGGTAACTGTTCAAAATTTTTGATTCTAGAATAGAATTGCGTTTGGTACCGTGTTAATTGATTTTGTTCCAAATTAATTTCTTTTGATTTTTAAATAAATTTTAAATAATTTATTTACTTTTTTACTTTTTTCTTTTCTTTTTCCTTTTTTTTTCTTTTTCTTTTTTTCATTTTTTCCCTTTTTTCCTATTCTTCTTCTTCTTCATTTGGCCGGTCGCCGAGGGCCAGCGACGCTCACTGGAGCGTCGCCAACCTCGGCAAGGTCGGCCTTCGTCGGCTGAGCCTCGCCGGTGGCCAGGCGAGCCTCGCCGGCAGCTGGGCGAGGCTTGACCTCGCCCGATCTGGCGAGGCGCGCCTGCCACCAACGAGGCTCGCCCAGCACCGGCGAGGCCCGGCCTGGCCACCGGCGAGCTCCCCGAACCTCGCCTTGGCCTGGCGAGCCTCCGACGACCTCGTCGGATCGGCGATCGGCGGCGGACGGCGGCAGGCGATGGCGAACGGCAACCGAGATGTTGAAAGAGAAGAACAAGGGTTTTACCGTTTTGATGCTTTTTCTGATTCTCGGACGTAGAATCTTTTTTTTTTTATTCTCAAATCTTGTCCAAAATCGTTCCCGGGAACAAAAAGTTTACCAAACATGATTCTCGTCCCAAACTGATTCTGAGAACAAAAAATCAAAATGTGGCACTTTTGGCAAGTTGCCAAATAGGCCCTTAATCACCAGAATAAGTTCTTACAAGCAAAAAGAATAAAACAAAACCCATTTATCGATATTTATAGATTATCAAGTTCATCATCATCGCTAGTCTCTTTGTGCCTATACTTGAAAGCCAATCTTCAAGTGGCAGCTCAAGAGGCTGTTCGACCGAGATTTCCTATGCGTCCTCGTTGAAGATACCGTTGCCCACGACTAATTGATCTTGCAGTTCTAAATTGATCCTCATGCTGATTCTATTTGATGCTAATTAGTCTATTGATGGAAAAATAGAACATTGTGTATTAGAAGATCATTTTCTTTTATTCTGTATACTTTTTCCTAAGTTAGTTTTGTCCTCTGTATTATAAATAGGATTATGAGTGTACATTGTAAGATAATTCATACAATTCTTAATGCGGAAATTCATAACAAATCAAGGATCTTTGATCTTCATGATTCTCACAAATAGATGAAGACATACCTTTATCCATAACGCCACGCTTGAACTTGATCCAAAAGAAGAAATCCGATTTCTCTCCCTTAACCCACTAAATCTTAATGTATTCAATTGATGGAGGAGAGAATAAGTTCTTTCTGTTTTTGTTTTTGTTCGTATGTGGGTGGAGAGAGGACCGGACTCTATTTATACGTTCGTTGAAAGGGTGCCTTCCATCAAAGCGATATACCCTTTCGTTTTATTAGAGTCGTACCTTCTCGTAACAAATAATCATTTATAGCATTTCAATAATTATTAAACCATATAATAAATCACATAATATGGGCCACAATAATTCTTACATTCTCCCACTTGGCCCATATGATTCTCCTTTCATGGTTTAATAAAGACCATAATGTGCACAATAAGGTTATGCTATAAATTTCAAAATTTCATTAAATTGGTAATCACATAATAATCACAATTAAGTAAAGAAAACTAATGCGAGTCATAGCGGTTATATGTCATTAATCGACATAATCCCTTCTATGTACTACAACTATAGCACTTTACTTAACATGATCCATAAATGAGAAGTACAGTAATAGTCCAACTATAATGTTTCTTTAGAAACTATCCTATTTAACATTCGTCTATTTCTATAATGTATACTAAATAGAAAACAGGAAATATCAGAAACATGTAAGTGAGCTCAAAGTGTCAAATACATAAACTTAATACAATCATAATACAAACATTAATGACGTCCAATAACGCCCATCCTTTCAACATGCTCATTAAATGTTTTGGGCGGCAATCCTTTTGTTAAGGGATCTGCTATCATAAGATTGGTGCTAATGTGCTCAATTGACACTCTTTGTTTCTGAACTTCTTCTTTGACAGACAAGTATTTGATCTCCATATGCTTAGCACCCTTAGAATACTTGTCGTTCTTAGAGAAGAAAACTGCTGCGAGTTATCACAATAAATTTTCAGCGGCTTGGCAATACGTCGACGATCACAAGTCCCGAAATAAAATTCCGCAGCCATAATCCATGAATTGTGGCCTCAAAGCATGCCACAAATTCAGCTTCCATAGTGGATGCAGCAATAACTGACTGCTTCGCACTCTTCCATGAAATTGCCCCTCCAGCTAGAAGAAACAAGTAACCAAATGTTGATTTTCTTGTATCGACACATCCGGCTAAGTCTGAATCTGAATATCCAATCACCTCAAGATGATCAGATCTTTTATAAGTGAGCATATGATTCTTCGTTCCTTGCAGGTATCTAAGAACCTTCTTTGCAGCTTTCCAATGATCCATTCCAGGATTACTTTGATATCTGCCCAGCATTCCGACAGCAAAACTGATGTCTGGTCTGGTGCAAGTTTGTGCATACATTAAGCTCCCCACAACAGATGCATAAGGAATATTTTTCATTTGTTCTCGTTCCAATTCACTTTTCGGACATTGCATAAGGCTAAATTTATCACCTTTCTGAATTGGAACTATTCCTGCTGAACATTTACTCATATTAAATCTCTCTAAAATTTTCTCAATGTAGGCTTTCTGAGACAATCCTAATAATCCTTGTGATCTATCACGGAATATTTCTATTCCTATCACATATGTTGCCTCTCCCATATCCTTCATTTCAAAATTCTTAGAGAGAAACTTCTTGGTTTCATGTAACAAACCAAGATCATTAGCAAAGCAAAATATCATCAACATACGAAACTAGAAAAATAAACTTGCTCCCACTAATCTTCATATATATACACCGATCAACGGTGTTTTCCTTAAATCCAAATGAAGTTATGGTATCGTTAAACTTAAGATACCATTGTCGGGAAGCTTGTTTAAGTCCATATATTGACTTCTTTAATTTACATACCATGTGTTCCTTTCCTTTAACTGAAAAGCCTTCGGGTTGGTCCATATAAACTTCTTCCTCTAAATTCCCATTAAGAAAAGCGGTTTTAACATCCATTTGGTGTAACTCCAAGTCATAATGAGCCACCAAAGCCATAATGATTCTAAGTGAGTCCTTCTTAGAGACGGGTGAAAATGTCTCTTTATAGTCAATGCCTTCTTTCTGAGTAAAACCCTTTGCAACAAGTCTGGCTTTATGTCGTTCAATATTGCCTTTTGAGTCGCGCTTGGTCTTAAAGACCCATTTACACCCGACCTTCTTACATCCTTTAGGCAATTCAACAATATCCCAAACTTGATTTTGATGCATGGATTTTAACTCTTCTTCCATGGCATTAAACCATTCGTTAGAATCTTCACATTCCATGGCTTGGGAAAATGAATTTGGATCATTTCCAATTCCTAAGTCAATTTCTGACTCTTGTAAATAAACCATATAGTCATCAGAAATAGCCGATCTCTTTTCTCTTTGAGATCTCCTTAATGCTATTTCTTGTGACTCGGCTATTGGAGGTTCATTATTGACATCTTTAGAAGCTTTGGGTATAGGAACTTCTACCCTTACTTCTTGAATGCAAGCATCACGCATTCTTTCACTCCCACTGATGTCACCATTCTCAATGAACCTAGCATTTCCAGATTCAACAATTCTTGTACTATGATTAGGACAATAAAATTTATACCCTTTGGATTTCTCTGCATAACCAATGAAGTAACCACTGGTCGTTCTTGAATCCAGTTTCCTTTCATGTGGATTATAAATTCTTACTTCGCTTGACAACCCCAAACATGCGAGTGTCGTAAACTAGGTTTCCTTCCGTCCACAGTTCAAAGGGAGTTTTTGGAACTGCCTTACTAGGAACCCTATTTAATAAGTACATAGAAGTCTTCAAAGCATACATCCACAAAGATAAGGGTAAAGATGAATGACTCATCATACTCCTAACCATTTCCATTAAAGTACGGTTACGCCTTTCTGCCACACCATTTTGTTGTGGTGTACCTGGCATTGTGTATTGAGCACAAATGCCATGTCTTTCAAGGAATTTAGCAAATGGACCTGGACATTGTCCCGATTCATCATACTTTCCATAATATTCACCGCCTCTATCAGATCTTACTATTTTCACTTTTCTATCTAATTGCCTCTCAACCTCTTTAATATACACTTCAAGTACATTCACTGATTGAGACTTATCATGCAATAGATAAATATAACCATAACGTGAAAAATCATCAATAAAGGTTATGAAATAGCTTTCCTTACCAAAAGATGGAACATCAAAAGGACCACATATGTCAGTATGTATAATTTCAAGAAGCTCGTGCTTCTTGTGACACCTTTCTTAGTGTGTTTTGTTTGTTTACCTTTAATACAATCAATACACACTCCAAGGTCGGTAAAATCCAAATTTGGAAGAATTTCATTCTTCACTAATCTTTACATTCTTTCTTTGGATATATGACCCAACCGTTTATGCCACAAGTAAGCAGAATTTTCATTCACCAAACTTCGTTTAGTGCCAACATTATGATGCAAGGTCATTAATGTCTCAACAAAAGTATTATCAAGTCTAAATTTGTAAAGACCATCACATAAAGTTCCAGTTCCAATAAGAGTATCACTCTTAAACAAACTAAAAGATCCAGATCCAAACTTACAATAAAATCCCGCCACATCAAGTCTTGGCAAAGAAACTAAATTGCGAGAAAATGTAGGTACATAAAGGGTTCGAAACAAATCCAAATAATGCCCAGTATCTAAGATCAAACGATAAGTGCCAATGCCTTCAACTGGAGCTTTGTCTCTGTTCCCCGTAATCACATAACTTTCATTTGGCTTTATAGTTTGGATCGTAAGAAATCCCTGCATCGTATTTGACACATGAGTGGTGGCACCAGAATCAATCCACCAAGTATTATAAGGAACTTCAGTAAAGTTTGATTCAAAACATACTAAAGCACAAGGCTTACCTTTCTTTTCGAACCAAGCCTTACATTTCAGACAATCTTTCTTCAAGTGTCCAATTTTGTTGCAAAAATGACACTTAATGAGATTGTGTTCCTTCTTGTGGATTTGAGAAGCCTTCGAAGAGTCATTCGGATGTGTAGTCCTTTCTTCTTGCTCCTTCCACCTTTTCTCTTAAAATTCTTTCGAACTCCTTGATGACTTGAGAGATGAACAGAATAATGAGCCTTTTGATTCTTTATCCTTGTTTCCTCTTGAACTAGCATACTTGGCCAATTCGTTTACATTCCACTTATCCTTTATAGTGTTGTAATTCATTTGAAATGGCCCATATTGCTCATGAGGTAAGGAATTAAGTATAAATTGTACTAAAAAGTACTCATCCACATTCATTCCCAAAGTCCTTAACTTTGCTGCTAAATTGGTCATCTCAAGTATATGCTCATGCATAGTACGCGAACCATCATATTTCATGGTGGTCGGTGTGCTCATCGATGTACCAGCAAGTGACTTATCGGCGGTTTGAGAACGCTCTTCCACAAATTTCATAAATTCCTTAGCATTGTTAGTCTTGGGAAGAGAAGTCTTTAAGTTGTTTGCAACTGTCATTCGCATGAACATTAAGCTCGATCTTTCGATCTTTCCCAAGCTTTATGGAAAGATTTTTCATCATTGCTACTTTCATCAGTAATAGCAGCTGGTTTCTCAGCTTGAAGCGATAAATCAAGATCCAGAACACCTAAGTGAAACTGGACTTGCTCACTCCAATCAGGAAAATTTATCCCATTGAATAGAAGAACAGATGAGGCGTGCGAATGGAGTGAAACAGGTACAGATACTGCAAATGTGCAAGAAAATACTCATACATTAATGCTTTGAGAATATCAACTAATCAGATTCAAACTAAACTACACATGCACATCATAGTTCTCCTTTGGGCGATCCTATGATATACAAAAATATATAAACCATAATGATGCTAATAACTTTTATTTGATAATTGTAAATATATCTTATTAAAATTTATTTGTTATCTTTGGATATACAAATAAATTTAACAAGTCATATTAATTATCAACCATCATGTTCATGAATTATAAGAAAATAATTAACCTTTGGGTTAATCCCTAAGTTCTTATAATAAATGAACTTCAATATACCCATAACTCCAATAATGATATAAAACATATCAATTTCATGTATAGCATCAATTAATCATGGATAATTGAATAAAATAATTTACAATATCAAAATTCATAAGACTTTAAGGTTCGGCCACTTTGGTGACTAACAAACCTTTCATAATATGAATTTTTTTTTTTTAAATGTAAATATTTACCAAATTGCACACAAGGACATAAAATGCAATTAAGGCATAAGGGCAAAATCGTAAAATCATAATTCCATAAGGGTAGAACCATAAAATTATAATCCAGGGGCAAAATGGTAAATAATTAGCAATGGCAGAATTGTAATTATAAATTAAACAGGGGTAGAACAGTAAATAACCATCAAAAGGAGGGCAAAACGGTAATTAGGAGCCTCGGGAGGGGCAAAATCGTAAAATTACGCGCGGGGACGTCAGGCACGTGCCGAGCACGTGCCTTCGTCCTCGGCGGGCGCGTGCCGAGCACGCGCCCTCATCCGCCGCGGGCGCGTGCCCCGCACGCGCGTGTCCAACGCGCAGGCGCGTGCGTTGCACGCGCCTGCAACTGCGCGGGAAGCCCGCGCGCGTGAAGGCACGTGGCGCGTGGGTTCCACACGCATGCAACCGCAGCGCGCGCGTGGAGTCCACGCGCCTTCTTCCTCGCGCACAGACGCGATTCTTCGTCGGTTTTTTCGCCGTTCTACCGCCGTTTCGCCGCCCGTTTCTTCTCCGACAGCCCATTCCAGACACAAATAATTAATGGTTTTTGAAGAGCATGCCGGCACGACCATGTGGGTCCAAGTTTCGGAGAAAATGACCAAAAATTGGCCCCAAATCAAACCAAAGTTTCTCAGAACGCAAAACCTCCACCACCGCCGCTTCCACCGCTCGATTAGCCTCCGGCGAACACCGATATGCCGGAAAAAATCATGGCTAATGTTCCTCATGGTCTTGCGACGTTGTGGGTCCGAAATCAAGTGGTGGGTCGCCGGATTTTGCCCGGAATCGAAGAGTTTCTACCTTGCCCTCAAAATTCCGAATTCCTCCATTTTTGTCCTTAAAATTCCGAATTACTCCATTTTTTGTTCATTTTCACCCGTGCACACACAGTAACTTTTCTTCACCATTTTAGTCCGTGAAAAACGCTCAATCATTCGGATTTTCTTTAACAGAATCTTCCAGAATATTTCAACAACAAATGCTACGAACAGGATCATTCAACAAATCATCATGCATAAATCATAATATTTATTTAAACGGAAAAATCATGAGATCATAAACCAAGCGCTCTGATACCAACTGTAAGATAATTCATACAATTCTTAATGCGGAAATTCATAACAAATCAAGGATCTTTGATCTTCATGATTCTCACAAATAGATGAAGACATACCTTTATCCATAACGCCACGCTTGAACTTGATCCAAAAGAAGAAATCCGATTTCTCTCCCTTAACCCACTAAATCTTAATGTATTCAATTGATGGAGGAGAGAATACGTTCTTTCTGTTTTTGTTTTTGTTCGTATGTGGGTGGAGAGAGGACCGGACTCTATTTATACGTTCGTTGAAAGGGTGCCTTCCATCAAAGCGATATACCCTTTCGTTTTATTAGAGTCGTACCTTCTCGTAACAAATAATCATTTATAGCATTTCAATAATTATTAAACCATATAATAAATCACATAATATGGGCCACAATAATTCTTACATACATCATTAATCAGTGAAAAATGAATACACAGTACACTTTCCACGATATCCTTTCTTCACTCAACTTTCTTTTATGGTATCAGAGCAGCCTTCTTTTTTGACCTAGCTTCCGCGCATTTTTTGCCCAGCATCAGAGTTACTCTTTCCTCACCATTCTTCATTGAAAACCTGTGAAGAAAATTTTGCTTTTACCACCCGCACAAAGTAAGGGAGACCATGACCAAAAACCAAACTTCAAGATCTGGATCACACGATGATTCAGAAACTTTTTCCAACAGTCAAGGAACGGAAAACTTCCCTTCGGATCCGAGATCAAATCTGGCGGATGAAAACCAAAATAAAGAAGGGAGCTAAACACGCCCCAATGGACTTCACGACTCGGTTCAGCCCAACCCAGGGCAATTTTTTCAGGATCATATGTACAATGGATCCCCGTTCAAGTTCAAACCAACCAGAGTGCCGAGGGCTATACGAAGGAGCCCATGGAGGAATATCGGGCTAGGAGGAGGTCCAACAATTGCCACCGGACACAACCCATGATCCGGATCTGGATTTAGTCAGTCATACCCGAACCATTCTGGTTCGGGTCCAATGGGTTTTCCCTACCTGGGATTTGGACCCGGTATTTTACCTCTTGTACGTATCCCCGACGGCCGACCAGAACCATACGACCCCCTGCACGCGACCCCTTGTACACGACCGTCGCCGATGGTACCAAACTCCCACTGATCTCACAACAACTCAAAGGGCTGGAAAACTACTCCATTTGGTCCCGAGAACTCCAATGGGCACTCATCACCGAAGGATAAAGATGGGTTCAATAACAGTCCGTACCTATCTTGGCCAATGAACACCTCGCCCAGAACTGGAGGAAGTGCAATCAATGGTCTACATGGTAATATTTCTATTTCTCCTGATTTATGTTCTTTTGTTTCTCAGAAAAAAAAAGAACAAAAATTTGTCTGATAATGTCAACTAATTTTTCTACTCCTCGGAATAGAAAAGTGGTCCGGAAATAGATTTGGAACAAAAACAATAAGTTAAAAAAAAAAAAAAAAAAAAGTAGCTTCTTATTCATAGGAAAAATTTCTAGAAATTAGCTATTTTTTTTCTTTTTTTTCTTCTTTTCTTCTTCCTTGCCACAGCCGTCACCCTTGGATCCGCCACCACCCATGGCCACCATTGACCGCCGACCACCTACCCCTGCCCACCGCTAGCTGTCATCGGCTGCTCGATCGTCACCGACCAGTCGCCACATGACCGTCGCCAACTGACCACCACCCTTCGTAGCTGTTGGCCACCTCCATCTGCTGCCCTCCACCAGCACCAGCCATCCACCACCACCAACCTCCCGCAACAGTCGGCAATCACGTTCAACAGTCGGTGAACAAGAAGAAAAAGCAAAAAAATTCAAAAAGTTTTAGATTGTACCAAATGCATTCCTATTCTTTTTCTATTCAGAGAATAGAATTTTTTTTATAGTTACCAAATACGTTATTTTACTTAGAAATGGTTCCAAATAGTAGAAATAGAAAAGAATTATTTTCAAAAGAAATTGTTCTTCATAACTGAAATGTTACCATTCACACCCCAATTGGTCCAAACCTGGATCGGAAACTACCCTACGCCACAAGTCGTCACCAAACTTCCTCTGACCGAAGATGCCCAACAATTCTGGGAAAACATACGGGAAATGCATGGTAACATTGATAGGGCGAAAATTTTCTCAATAGCCCAATCTTTGTCGGAACTAAAGCATGGGAATCTATCTATTTTAATGGTTTACAATCGTCTCTCGACACTATGGAATGAATTGGAAGAAGCCGAAGAAAAACTACATGGGCCAGAGGAAACCCTAGCTCAATACCGAGCAATTAGAGAGAGAAAGAAGGTAACGCGCTTTCTATTAATCTTAAACAAAAGCCACTTACCATTCCGCAGCCAAATCCTCGTCATGGAGCAGATTCCTTCACTTGGTCGTATATGCTAGCTAGCGGTACAGGAGGAGTCGCAACGGCTAGCCTCATCGGAAGTATCTCAAAGTCAAGGACCGGGAGGTCCTTGCAGCCATGGCAATGTCAGACCAATGCCTACTTGCGATGAGGTCCAACCATGTAGGTTTGAGAAGCTCCGAGAAGGAGAGCTCGCGAGACTTAAGTTTCTGCAATGAAGAAGACGAACCCTTGTCTTCTTTCCAAACGGAGAAACGAGATGGGCTTCGGCCATCAGACGGCACAAATTACCCTGCACGATCGATCGGCCCAAGTTTTATTCTTGCAACTCCAAGATGGAATGGCTCATAACGAGCCACATTAGGCCCAACCTACAGAGGATCCAATGGACAAAATTTTTCCTCATCTTCTAACAAATTACATGCCCAAAATTCCAACAAAGAGAAAAGTAAATTTTGTGATTATTGCAAACGCCTTTACTCTACCCGAAAAAATTGTTGGAAATTGCATGGAAAACCAAGAGACAATGAAAAGAAAGAGTGAGATATTTCTATTGCAGCACATGCCAAAGCTCATCAGCCTGTCAATAAGGATAAATTATAGCAAATCATGAGAGCTTTGAGCAAGCTAGGAGTAGAAGAAAAAGTAAATAGCTACACAGGTATTTCTCACTAGTTAAGCTCCATTTCAAGCAAAGCATGGGTTATTGATTCAAGTGCTAGTGATTACATAGTCTGCAATAAACATTTCTTTTCCAAAATCATAAAACATCCCATCATACCTTTGTGCGTCTTCCAAATGGACAGGATACTTTTGTCACCAAAATCGAGGAAATTTAGCTTAACCCCTCCATCTCTCTCGAGAATGTCTTAATAATTCCCCAATTCCAATTTAATCTCATCTCTGTGTCTAAACTTAGCAAAGACAACCCCTATCGCATTCTTTTTTATGCTGAAATCTATTTCTTTCAAGCCCTTTCGACTAAGAAATTGATGGGCTTGGATAATAATCACAAGGGACTTTATTTTTGGGCCAATCTTTCCCAAAACCTTGATGTTTCGCATTTTGCCTTGAATAAGGGCACTCTATGTAATGCAAGCATTAATAAAAACATTTTATATCATCAGCATTTAGGCCATAGCGCCTCCTTTCCTCATTCAAAATGTTCTATCTGCCGTTTAGCTAAACAGTCATGGTTACCCTTTCCATAGCTTTCTCACATAGCTTTCCGTGCTGACATAGCTTTCTCTCTTTTACATATGGGTATTTGGGGACCATAGCACACTCCCCACCGTGATGAAGCTTGTTTCTTTCTCACAGTTGTAGACAATCATACAAGAGCAACTTGGGTTTTCTTGATGCAATCCAAGGCCCAAGTCCTCTCATATCCGAGAGATTTTTTCACCCTTATTCAAAACTAGTTTCATAAATCCGTGCAGCCCATCCACACTAGTAATGCTCGAGAATTTTTCAATCATGAATATTCTACATTATTCATTACAAATGGCATCTTTCACGAAAGTTCTTGCACATATACTCCTCAGCAAAACAATGTTGTTGAAAGAAAACATTGTCACCTTCTAGAAGTTGCTTGTGCTCTTAAAAAATAAGCTTATATTCCTGAAATGTTCTAGGAAGACTGTGTGATCACGGCTGCATACTTGATCAACCGGATACCATCCTGAATTATCAATGGAAAAACTCCATTCGAACTGCTTTTTGGTAAAAGTCCAAATACTTGCCATCTTCATGTATTTGGTTGTTTGTGTTATGCATCCACCATGGGCCCTCAAGACAAATTAGGAGCTCATGCTCTCAAATGTGTATTCATGGAATACCCTACTCTTCAAAAGGGATATTTAGTATATGATCCTTCCACTGGGTGTTTCTTGGTCAATAGAGATGTTGTCTTCCATGAAGATATTTTCCCTCTCTTGGGGGAGTTGTCTTCTCAACAAACTAACAAAACTACTAAACATCGTCCATTTTTGGCTGATGAAGATATTTTGACTCCTCCACAAATGGTGTTTCCCTATATATCACCTCTCATGGCATCTTTAGTTCCTGAATATGGTGGAATCTTACCATTAGACACACATAATATAGCTCCAAGTGTTTCACAGGAGGTGACGCCAGCATCTCCTATAGCTCCCCCGCCACCGACATCTTCAAATGACACTTCTCCTAAATCACATGGGACTATTCCATCCATCGCACCAGCTGCTCCTTGACGTTCAAATCATACTACAAGACCACCTACATGGACAATAGATTACATTTGTTCTACAATGAAGTCCTCCGGTACATATTATCCCATCTCATCATATGTTAACTTTGTTCATCCTTCCCCAGAGCTTATGTGGTGTATTAGCAAAATATATGAAGAACAAGAACCATCTTCATATGAAGAAGCTATACAAGATCCTCATTGGTAGCAAGCAATGGCAGATGAATTACCAACTTTAATAGAAAATAGGGAAAAAGCCACGAAAAACCCTGAACTTTGCCCAAAGTGACACATTTACCCCAAACTTTTTTTTGTGACGTGAAAAACCCCAAACTTTTCAAACCGTGACACATTTACCCCATCAATGGCATCTTTTTCTTTTTCTTTTTTTTTCTTTTTTTCTTCTTCTTCCCTCTGCCGGCCATGGCGGAGGGAAGCCGGCGTCGGGCGAGGACGGCCCTCGCCAGATCTGGCGAGGGCAGGGACACCTTCGCCCGACGCAGGGGAGGGCAGCCCTCGCCAGCGACGGGCGAGGATGGCCCTCGCCAGATCTAGCGAGGGCAGGGACACCCTCGCCCGACGCAGGCGAGAGCGGCCCTCGCCGGCGTCGGGCAAGGATGGCCCTTGCCAAATCTGGCGAGGGCACCCTCGCCCGACATAGGCGAGGGCGGCCCTCGCCTGCGTTGGGCGAGGACAGGGACACCCTCACTGGCGTCAAGCGAGGATGGCCCTCGCCAGATCTAGCGAGGGCAGGGACACCCTCACCCGACATAGCCCTCGCCGGCGTCGGGCGAGGGCAGGGACACCCTCGCCCGACGCAACCCTCGCCATCGGGCAAGGGCAGGGACACCCTCGCCCGACGCAGCTCTCGCCAACGTCGGGCGAGGGCGGCCCTCGCCCGACGTCGGCGAGGGCCGCCCTAGCCCAAGGCCCACGAGGGTGACCCTCGCCCGACGCCAGCGAGGGCAGCCCTCGCCGGACGCCGGCTTCCCTTCGCTGGCTAGCCGGTGGAGGGAAGAAAGAAAAAAAAAGAATTAAAAAAATTTTAAAAAGTAAAAAAAAATTAAAATGAAAAGACCAAAATGCCCTCTAATTTTGGGGTAAATGTGTCACATAACGAAAGTTCGAGATTTTTCACTTCACAAAAAAAAGTTTGGGGTAAATGTGTCACGGTTGGCAAAGTTCGGGATTTTTCACGTCATCAAAAAAAGTTTTGGGTAAATGTGTCACTTTAGGCAAAGTTCAGGATTTTTCGTGACTTTTTCCCTAGAAAATAATACTTCACACATTTTTCTCAGACCTACTCATCAAAAATCTATTGTTTGCAAGTAGGTATACAAGATTAAATACAAGGTAGATGGCTTCACTGAACATTATAAAGCAAGACTGGTGGCCAAACGGTTTACTCAAGGGAAGGTTTTGATTACACTTAAACATTTTCTCCAATAGCAAAGGGAGTCATAGTTCGCTCTTTCCTTTCTATTGCCATCATTCATGATTGGCTCCTTCATTAGATAAATATTCATAATGCATTTCTTCATGGTGATCTCGAAAAGGAAATTTACATGAATCTTTTTGTCGGGTTTACGCTTACAAGGGGAGAATAAAGTCCGTCGTCTCCATAAATCCCTATACAAACTCAAGCAAGCTTCTCATCATTGGTATGCCTATCGTGACCTAACCTTGGGTGAATCACCTAGGTTTTTAGCTAATAAATTACTAAGTCTACACTTAACTAGGGCTCTCCCAAGCCCATATCAATTCACAACTTAGGTTGAAGTTCATAACATGTAAATAATTTTTCAATTATGAGTCACTACTAATCTATTTTTAATAGGTCGATTTGAAATCCAAGTAAAGTAATAGGAGAATTAATTCACTTCTACAAATCAGAGATTAAATGATTTCGGGGACTTGTTTACGTTATATCACTCTAACACTCTTTTGGTATCTATTTTCTTTTATTTTCAAAAATTAATTTTTGCAAGTGGCTTGGCTCGATTTTAACCTATCCTCTAACAAACAAGGTGATCATGTGGGTGCATGACCATTATTGAACACTTGACGAAACAAGACAATAAAAAAATTGCAAACATGGGGAGGAAATACTCACCTTGATGCAACGCAAGCGTCTACAGGGTTAGTTAGAAAACCACATTTATCAACAAAAATATGACTTCGAATTAAAACGCAATTCCATTCCAATCTCTTTTTGGTTATTTCTTATATAAATGAAAACTAAGCTATATACCATGCAATTTAACTAAATGGCCTAATTCTAATGACGGACAATTTCTAATTAAATGAATCTAACAACAATTACTTAATGACATGCAGTTCATGAACCTAATTTTATATGACATGCACATAATATTTTGGAATAAGTGTAATAGAAGTTCTAAAACTTGTTAGGAAAGTGCAATTGAATCCTAAAACTTGTAAAAAGTGCAATTAAATCATAAAACTTGTCAACTTGATTCGATCGAGTCCTAAAATTAACACCGTCAAACTTATTAATGGAAAATGCTAACGTGGCACGAGACATGACATTTTAAATAAATTTTCATTTTCCACATGGCTTTTTTAATTTTTTTATTCAAAATTAGATTTAAAAACTAAAAAATAAAGCTAAATTTTATTTTTAAAAACTATTAGAAAAACAAAGAAAATGGCAGCTCCTCCGCCGCCGTTGCTCATCGCCGGAGGGGCTGACAACGATTGCTAGCCTTAGGCAAAGGTGGCCAGCCGCCACTCGACTAGGGCGAAGCCTCGCTAGCCCTAAGTGAGGGTTGGCGACCCTTGCCTAGCACAAGTGAGGGTGCCCAAATCTAGGCACATCGGCCCCTCGTGAGGGCCAATGAGGCCTCACCCAAGGCAAGCGACGATTGCCGGCCCCTGTGAGGGCCGACATGCCCAGATCTAGGCGCCCTCACCCAAGCTTGGCAAGGGTCGTCGGCCCTCGCTTGGGGCCGGCGAGGGCCAACCACCCCCACGCAAGGCCAGCAACCATGGCCGGCCCCTCTGGTGTTGGGCGGTGGTAGCGAAAGGGCCTACCATTTTTTTTTTTTGAACTGTTTTGTTTTTTAAACCAATTTTAACTTTTCTTTTCTAGTTTTTAAATCTAATTTCAATAAAAATAATTTAGAAAAGCCACATGGAAAATAAAATTCATTTAAAATGCCATGTCAGCATTTTTTATTAAAAAGTTTAACGATGTTAACTTTAGAACTCGATTGAACTAATTTGACGAGTTTTAGGACTTAATTGCACTTTTTACAAGTTTTAGAATTCAATTACATTTTCTTTACAAGGTTTAGGACTTCTATTACACTTATCCTTAATATTTTTGTATTTTTAAGATGAAAGCAATCAAAGAAAAATAATCACCAAATCATTCAAGCACCTTAAAGATATCATCCAATCAATTCAATCAAGGAAACAATACCTGATCGACTTGAATTTCGTTGATAAAATAGATAAATTGATCTTAAGCCTTAAAGATAAAAATATCAATTTTATT
This sequence comes from Eucalyptus victrix, assembly GCA_016097545.1. Classification (NCBI taxonomy): domain Eukaryota; kingdom Viridiplantae; phylum Streptophyta; class Magnoliopsida; order Myrtales; family Myrtaceae; genus Eucalyptus; species Eucalyptus victrix. The sequence goes on along the minus strand of CM027843.1, from coordinate 18,634,522 downwards.
CCCATGCAATTAATTATTCCATCTAAAGCCTTATAGATAGAATAAAAAATTGATGTGCAGTTGTGGATTAGGAAACGAATCGTAATAGTTATTGCCTATCAATCAAATATGCACGATAGATGTTGACAAATATTTATTAGGCAATAAAATAATCAAAACAAATCAAATTTAGATAAGATAATTACTTAATTTTGCAAGTAATATTGCCAAATTTGAACTTAATGAAATTGACTCAACGGATGACCAATAATGGCTCATGGGTGAGGCTCAACGCAGTGGTGCTCTTTGGTAAAGGATGGCCGCGGTGGGGGTGCTCGTACAGGCAAGCGGCGATGGAAAACGACTCAAGCATGAATCAGGTCTTGGCTTGATGCTCGCGTGTATGGCTAGCAAGGACGGAAACCTGCAAGAGCGAAAATCCAACACCTCTGGCCTTAGTGAGAATTTGCTAAGGGATCGGCCACGAGGCTACGTAGTATTGTTTGACACCACAATGAATCAGTAGGACTTGAGATGAGGCTTTGAAAGATTGCCGCGTCTCTCCGAATGAAGAGACCTCCGAGTAGAACTCTTGTTTTTCTTCACTGTACTTTCCCCCCGCCTTAGATCATCTCCAATTATTGTTCTTTAATCAAACTTCCACCAAGGCCCCTTTGACCACCGTTTAGAATTTTTCTAACGTGCAGAGGCACAAGAACAATTTTATCACGGACCGCACGAGGAGACACTTGGTGCGACGCAAGGCCCTCAATGTCGTCGATCACAGGATGGAGCAACTATAGGTTCTTCGGCGCAAGATCGCGAAGAGCTTTGTCGTCATGATGCTGGTCTTCTCAGATCAGCATAAGCAGCAGCAGGGACGCAACAGGTAAGAGACAGCAGCAACGTCGTCCACATTGATACTGGAAGTGTAAGGACTCGAGAGCTATCACTGTATAATATTGTCCACTTTGGGCCTTCAGCCCTCATGAGTTCAAAATGCATTACACAAAGTAGAGAACCCAAGCATTATAAGCCAGTCCATAAATCCCTCCCAAGCGATGTGGGACAAGTGACATGTGCTTAGCATCACCCGCATACTATCAAGGCAATCTTAGTCTGTCCCTCCATACTGTCCGGGGTCTAGGTCGTCAAATTCTCCACCCTTCATGGCACAGCACCCTCGTTGTGGCCCCACACATCGCAAGAGTCGACTCTGATACCACATATAAGGACTCGAGGGCTACCACTGTGTAATATTATCCACTTTGGATCTTCGGCCCTCGCAATTTTAAAACGTGTTATACAAAGTAGAGAAACCAAGCCTTATAAGCCAACTTAGGACTCCCCCTAAGTGATGTGGGATAGGAGACATGTGCTCAACCTTGCTTGCATACTGTCGAGGTGATCTTAGTCCGTTTCTCTATACCGCCTTGGGTCTGAGTCGACACATTGTAACGTCCTAGGCCTGTCACTATACATATATTGTTTGCTTTGAATACTAAGTCCTCATGGTTTTGCTCTTCTTAACGACGGCCCATACTACCCCTAAAAAATGCATATATACATTTAGAGAACCTAGAACCTTATAAGCTAGCTCAGAACTCCTTCCTAAGCGATGTGAAATAGGATATATGTGCTTAACCTTGCCTGTGTATTGCCGAGGTGCATCCGCCCCTGCCATCCCTCTATACTATCCCAAGTCTAGGTTGTCACATTCTCCACCTTTTATGGCACAATGCCCTTGCTGTGACCCCACGCTCTACTAAAGTCAGTTCTGATACCACCTGGATGGTAGGGGAGGCTACACATCGGCAATGCATGGATAAGGTTAAGTGCATGTCTCCTATCCCATATTGCTTAAGATGGAGTCCTAAGTTCTAGTTCTCTAACTGTACATATGTGTTTTCTTGAGATATTATGGGCTGTCCTAATAAGAATAAAACCATGAAAACTTAGTGTCTAAAGTAGACAATTTGTGTACAGTAGCAAACCGGAACGTTACAAGAAATAGAGACGCAGATTGAAAGCAACAATCTTGCCCGTAGATGGAAGCTCGACGAGGATCAACAAGCAATAACTCGTCACGTACAAGGCTCAGGATGATGATTAGAGTGGCAGCACGGCAAAGCACCAACCTCAGTCGTCTTCCACTCGGGCGGTGGATCAGGAACAGCAGCAATTTGGGTTTGCAATGGCGGCACAAGTAGTGATCGACAACAAGACTCAGCCGCATCGGTGCGAAGCTCACAACAAGAAAACAATGTCGGGCTGTGGAGCTAGAGTAGCTCGATCGCGGTCCTCTGGGGAAGAAGACAACCCACTCCTCCTCCTCCCTCTCTCTCTCTCTCTCTCTCTCTCTCTCTCTCTCTCTCTCTCTCTCTCTCTTCTCCCTTGTCTTTTGTATACTGTAGCTGTGCATTCAGTGTGCGGCCTCTCTTCCTCCCTCACTTGTGTCTTTTCTTTTGCGTTCAGCTTGTGTGTCAGACTTGCAAGAGAAAGCCCACTCCTTTTGATCAAGAGTCCCCGTGTCTATTGAATGTTCTCCTTCTATATGTAAAGGAATGGAGACGACCAAGGAAAGAAACAAATTTTGCTTCCTCTTTTCAATCGCATATTGCACACAATCTCCTTTCCAATTCCATGCAAATATTTTATTTGATTGTGTTTGATCTCTGTCTTTGCCCACTTTCCTTTTACATCAGCAAAAAAAATTCTTTCTCAAGCGGAGGATGAATTGTTCGAGGAAAGAAATCTCATCTGTGAAAAATGTCAAAAGCTTCTCACCCTTTTCCACTTGCTTTGTCCGCACGATTGCATTTACCAGTTCAGCTTAATCCTTTTTCCTTATCTTATTTTCGATATTTCATCCGAAATCATCCCTTCTATTGCGAACTATATCCCATAGTGTATATATTGCATGAATATATGAAAATTTTATGGAATATTCAAAGAACAATACGAATTTTTTCGAATATCGCCATTCCTCATAAATCATTTTCAGTCATCAAAGAATAACGGACCTGAACCAATTCCCTTTCTTCGTGGGCTTAGTCCAACTTGTCAAATTAAAGCTCGGAACCATCAATTCAAACTCATCCATCACCGGTCCACTGCAAATGCAATAATAAAAGTAAATGTTCCTAAAGCTATATGATATACAATTTAATTTTAATATTTTTGTTCAAAGGTTAAAAATTAATCATTAATTTTCTATGTAATAAATGAATGATCAAATCGTCAAAATTTAGGCATCAACAATGCCAAATTTACCAGTGCACTTATAGCTGCCAAATTCCGACAATCCAAACACAACTATGCCTTGTTCACATGGAGTCAAGGTACATCATCAATCTACTTGCTTATATATGTTGATGATATCCTTATCATGGGGAATGATGAAAATGTCATTAAGAAGTTTAAGGGGTATTTACATTCTACCTTCCACATTAAAGATTTAGGACCTCCTAAACACAGCCTCGGGATAGAGATTGCACAATCAAATAATGGGAATTTGTCTTAGCCAATGCAAATTTGTCCTAGAGATCATATCAGAAACCGTACTATCAAGATCCAAACCAATTGTTATCCCAATTGAATAGAATATCAAATTGACAACAGCCGAGTATGATAGGGGATTATCACCTTTGAACAAGGATCCATTACTTCGAGATCTCTTTATTTACTAGAGACTTGTCAAGAAACTCATATACTTGACCATGACCAAACCAAACATATGTTATGGAGTGCAGATTCTCAGCCAGTTCATGCATAACCCAAAGTAGTCTCATGAATGCCACACTGAAGATCATGAAATAGCTAAAAGGATGTCTGGGCTTGGGAAATTATTGTCTCACAATAACAACATGAAGATGATAGCATCTATTGATATAGGCTATGCTACGTGTCCCATGAGTAGAAAGTCTGTCATAGGATTCTACATCAAATTGGGTGACTCATTACTCTCTTAGAAAACAAAGAAATAGTCGACCGTTTCATTATCATGTACTGAAGTGGAATATTAAGCAATGGCGAAAACCAATTGTGAGATAATTTGGATAAGAGGATTACTCCAAGATCTCAGGGTATGGATAAAAGAACCAACAACCCTATTATGTGATAATGATGATGCACTTAAACTTGCAGTGAATCCAGTTTTTCATGAGAGGACAAAACATATAGAGGTTGATTGTCATTTCATCAGAGGCAAGATTCAGAATGGAATAATCAAGACGAGAGGAATAAGAACAACGGAGCAACCCACGGACATCTTCACTAGCCCTTATGTCAGAGACAACATGCCTATCTTTTAAGCAAGCTAGGCATCTTTGATGCATATAAACCGTCAGCTTGAGGGAGAGTGTTGAAGATACTGTTACCCTGGACTAATTGATCTTGTAGCTCTATATTGATACTCATGCTGATTCTATTTGCTGCTAATTAATCTATTGATAGAAAAATAGAATATTGTGTCTTAGAAAATCATTTTCTTTTATTTTGTATACTTTTTCCTTAGTTACTTTTGTCCTATGTATTATAAATAGGATTATGAGTGTACATCATTAATCAGTGAAAAAGGAATACACAATACACTTTCCACAATATCCTTTCTTCACTCAACTTTCTTTCAGTCTTGAAGAATCCATCATTAGAGAAGGAAACTAGTAGCAAATAACTTCAATCCGACTTCTATCGAAATTGATGAGTGCCTATGCGAGCATGCCAAATTGTAGAATTCAAAGCACGCACTTTAAAGTTTGTTGATGTAGAGGCTACAAAACTAAAGCACGAATTTGCAGTTTTGCAAAACTACAAAATTTCTTGAATATCTTTTCATTTTCTCCTTTTCCTAAATTGTTCAAATTGTTTTGCACCTTTGCAAGATCACTAGTAAGGAGTATGATGCAGTTGTAAAAAAAGGAGGTGATGCAAGTGAAGAAATAGGCGTGAGAAGAAAGAAAGGAAAGAAAAACAAAAAGGAAAAAGAAAGATGTCCTTAGACAAAAACACTCCTACCTGCAAATAAGATTTGGAGATAATTCCAAATAAGGGCCTTAAGTCGACCTTATTCTAAATAAGGGCATGAAGTGTCCTTATTTTCTTAAATAAGAACTTGAAGTAGAATTTATTTCATTGAAGACTTGAAACGGCTATATTAATTTTCAAATAATGGCTTAACTTTCCAATTGGTGAAGGATACTTTTGTCCTTAACCTTTTATTAATTTTTTTTCTTTTTCATTCTTTCTTTTTTTCCTTTTTTTTTTCTCTTCTTCTTCACCGATGGCCAGTCTTGGCCACTAGCGATCCCCGAAGAGGGCAAGGCAAGGGATGGCCTCACCCTAGGTGAGGCCGCCCTCATTGGCCATAGGCAAGGCCAACCCTCGCCAACAATCAATGAGGGATGGCCTTGCCTTGGCGAAGCGACCCTCACCCTATGAGATTGCCCTTGAAAGCTATAGGCAAGGCCAACCCTCGCCAGATCCCGATGAGGGTCGCCTCGCCAGTGGCCAACAAGGGCTTGAGAGAGAGAGAAAGAAGGAAAAAAGAAAAATAATATAAAATAAAAATGGTCTTTTGACAAAAATACCTTTTGACCGGTGAGGTTAGACCCTTATTTGAGATATCATAATCACTTCAAACCCTTATTTAAGACTAATATGGCCACTTCAGGCTTTACTTGACACAAGATCCACCTTATGCCCTTATTTAAGAAAATAAGTTCACTTCATACCTTCACTTAAAATTTTCCCTAAGATTTGGCTAGCTTTCAAGTTGAGACCCTTATTTGAAACTTAGTCATTTTACAGGACAAAGTCCACTTTAGATCATTTTTTGAAAAAATTGTTCCATTTCAGGCCCTTTTAAAAAAAAAATTCCAAAAAAATTTGGTGAAAAGAGGATAATATTTTGGAGTCATGATCCATGCCTCATCAAGCGAATTAAAAATTAAGCCGTATGCGCTGGAGAAGAAAAAAAATGAAGGACCTCGATTAAGCGTCACTGGTGACGGCTAATCTCCGTCGTTGAAGTCAACTCGTATACCAGCCAAACAAAGTCAACTCTTATATCCCTTGCCCTGCTTCTGCCCCGCGTACCTTGCAAACTTCTCATACCACGATTTACTATTCTCTTACATCAATTCTGTGGTTTTATTTTCTGGGTACGTGCAATTTTTTTCATCGCCTGATCAGGACATAAGTAGTAATTAACCGGTGATACCATATCCGCGCATCATGTCTCGTTTATCTGTTTCTTAAGATAAATTGAAAATAAATAAGTTACTTATGATTTTTCCTACTAATCTTGTCGATTATCATTCGTAGGGCGCATCTTAATTTCCCTTAAAAACATATTTTGAAGATAGATAATCCTGCGAGTGTAAACATGTATAATTTCACGGTCCAAATACATTTTAAGTTCTAGCGCATGGACTGCGCGCATTGAGCAGTGGATCATCATCAGAGGATTATGCTTTGTTCTTGCAGTGCTTTCTTTTTATCTTCATTTCCTGAGTACTTCTCCTTTAATATTTTCAAGCACCTAAAACTACTTAGTGCCGTAAAATGACATTTGTCGGCAAGTTGACTTTTGAAGCAGCCAGGATGTCAACCGATACAGTTTAATCAATCTTCAATCTCCACAAGCAGGCTATATAAATAATGGTTGCACCTGGCCAAGAGGAGACACCACCAGCCCCCTTAGCTTCGGGTCTGATCTCATCCTTCATTGTCATTCCAGGAGGAAGTGACAAGCAAAGGCAACATTTGAATCAACGGATGTAAGAGTTCGAGAAATATTTACATCTGCTGTTCCCGAAAGGAGACTTGGGAAAACAGAAATGGGAAATGAGAGACATACCAATGTGGCGGAGAAGAAGAAGATGAAGAAGAAGTGGTCGTCGATGGGCTCCATATTCATGCACGCCGATGCAGTGGACAAGTGCTTGATGGGACTCGGCTTCTTTGGAGCCGTCGCCGATGGCTTCTCCACTCCCCTCATACTCTACGTCGCTAGTCAGCTCATGAACGACATTGGCTCTGCAACTGCTATGGATCGTGCTACGTTTCGTCACAGCATGAACAAGGTACGCAAGACCATCTCTTCTGAGCTCGTAACCCTCACTCTGGGTTGTGTTTCTGCAGAATCCATTGGTTCTCTTGTACATTGCCTGTGGATTGTTGTTTGCTTGTTTTCTAGGTGGGTCACGCCGTTTCTCTTGTTCCCTTTGGGTTTTTCTTGTATTTATCTTGTCCAGAGTTGTACACTCTTGTGAGTTGTGAGTGTTCTAAGTTCGAGATGCTTGTGGGACTTGCCCATTATTTTCTGACCGTGCTGGTGATGAGGATGATATTCAGAAGGGTACTGTTGGACCAGGCCTGGTGAGGGGCAAGCGGCGAGAATGAGAGCCAGATGCTTGAGAGCTGTGCTCAGGCAAGACGTGACCTACTTCGATATGCATGTGACGAGCACGTCCAATATCGTCACCGGTGTACCCAGCAATAGTCTCGTGATTCAAGACGTCCTAAGCGAGAAGGTCCCCAATTCAGAATCTTAATTTCTCGGTTATTTCATGTTTCATTTATGATTTTCGATTCGTGGCATATTAGCTAACTCTAACTAAATTGAAACTATAGGTCCCTAATTTGCTTGTCAACATATCGCTATTTGTCGGGAGCTACATGGCGGCATTTATAAAGTTGTGGAGACTGGCAATAGTTGGGTTCCCCTTTATTGCGTTTCTCATCATTCGGGGCATGATATGTGGTAGGACTCTTATAATAATTGCCAGAAAGATTAGGGAAGAGTATAACAAGGCAGGTACGATCGCAGAGCAGGCAGTTTCTTCCATCAGAACAGTATGTGCCTTCGTCGGTTAGAGCAAAACGCTTTCTGACTTTTCTAAAGCTCTTGAAGGCTCCGTGAAGTTGGGGCTGAGGCAAGGCTTGGCCAAAGGCTTGGCGATCGAAAACAACAGCATCGTGTTCGCTATTTGATCTTTTATGGCATATTATGGTAGTAGGATGGTCATGTACCATCATTATAAAGGCAGAACGGTTTACGGCCATTACTTTTGGTGGAGTGTAAGTAGCATCCAGCTTTCTTTTAAAGTTTGTTGTCAACTTGCATTCTTGCTGATGATACATTCAGTAAACCTGAAAAGTAGTCCTGTGCCGAAGCTGCTTTAATATTCAGAAAATTGCCTTGTTCTAGAAGCAACTGACCCTTACTGGTTTGGTCTCGTCTTAAATGATTTTAGGGCATTCGGTACTGCTTTATCCAACCTCAAGTACTTCTCGGAAGCATGTTCAGCAGGTGAGCGCATAGAGGAGGTGATAAAGAGAGTGCCGCCAATTGATCCAGAGAACATGGAGGGGCAGACCATACCAAATTTGGAAGGAAACATCGAATTTAGACACATCGAGTTTGCACATCCATCAAGACCCGAAAACATCATCTTCAGAGACTTCTCTGTCATGATCCTGTCAGGAAAGACTCTAGCTTTGGTTGGTGGCAGTGGCTCCGGAAAATCCACGGTGATATCGCTCCTGCAGAGGTTCTATGACCCACTCAGCGGACAAATACTCCTCGATGGGATCGCCATTAATAAGATGCAAATTAAATGGCTTAGATCGCAGATGGGACTAGTGAGCCAAGAGCCGACACTCTTTGCGACTAGCATAAAGGAGAATATACTCTTTAGCAAAGAGAATGCCAACATGAAGGAGGTGATCGAAGCTGCCAAGGCTTCCAATGCTCATAACTTCATCAGTCAATTGCCTCAGGGGTACGATACCCAGGTCCGATCCTTCTCTTTCCTCGAATTGTATATATTTTCAATGCATTAAGTGCCTGCCCACTCGAGTTCAATACCAATGACGTACTAAAGGTTTTCAACGGGAAGAATCTTGCATCTAGTGTGTTAACCATGTGAAAGTACATAAGCTTACATTTGTCTCTGCAGGTAGGGGAAAGGGGCATCCAATTGTCAGGAGGGCAGAAGCAGAGAATAGCTATCGCGCAAGCAATCATTAAAGCACCCAGGATCCTTCTGCTAGATGAAGCAACGAGCGCATTAGACTCTGAATCGGAGAAAATAGTCCAAGACGCACTCGATCGAGCTTCCATTGGTCGCACTACGATCATCATTGTACACCAGCTATCTACTGTACGACATGCCAATACTATCGCTGTTGTTCAGAACGGACAACTAATAGACTGGCAATCATGAAGAGCTCATCCAGAATGAAGACGGCCTCTACGCCTCGTTGGTCAATCTTTAGAAACAAGAGAAACAGAAGCCGACAGATCAAGTTGAGAAGCCCGAGAACCAAATCGCATCTTCCATATTAAGCATGGATGGATAGAGTACTAGTAGCCGCCATAGCCTATCTAAGGTGAGCTGCTCCAGCTCAGCAAGGTCAATGGCGGTGGTTGGTTCGGATGTTCAGAAGACCCCCATTCCATTGTTCCGAAGATTAATAGCTTTGAACTTGCCAGATTGGAAACAAGCAATCCTGGGGTGCCTCAGCGCAATCTTGTTCGGCACAGTTCAACCGGTGTATTCTCTTGCCATGGGGTCCATGATCTCGGTTTATTTTTTGAAAGACCACGAGGAAATTAAAGCAAAGATAAGGATTTATGCATTCTGGTTTCTTGGGTTGGCTGTGTTTTCACTTGCGTTCAATGTGAGCCAGCATTACAATTTCGCTTTCATGGTGAGTATTTGACTAAGAGGATCCGAGAGAGGATGCTCTCTAAAATCCTGACTTTTGAAGTCGGATGGTTCGATCAAGAGGAGAACTCCAGCGGTTCAGTTTGCTCTAGACTCGCTAATGATGCCAATGCGGTAAGTACTATTCCTTACCGCAATTCGCTTATTCTTGTCATCTATATCTTCAAAATGCTGCATTGATGGTTAATGCTGCTTTGACACTTCTGTGCTGGTGAGATCTTTGGTGGGTGACCAAATGGCTCTTATCGTGCAGACGTGCTCGGCTATTATAGTTGCCTTCACCATGGGTCTGATCATCGCCTGGAGACTTGCCCTCATAGTAATAGCTGCGCAACCCCTTATCATAGTCTCCTTCTACATGAGGCGAGTGCTACTAAAGACCATGTCTCAGAAGGCCATCGGGGCTCAAGAGGAAAGTAGCAAGCTCACGGCGGAAGCTGTCTCCAACTACCGAACCATCACTTCATTCTCTTCCCAAGCGTGCATCCTCAAAATGCTTGAGAAAGCCCGCGAAGGCCAGGAACGAGAGAGCATCCGGCAGTCATGGTATGCTAGTATCGGACTAGCTGCCTTGCAATTCTTTACGAAGTGCACTAGGGCTTTAGATTTCTGGTATGTTGGAAGATATGCGGATTGCCTAATCCGATTTGATCTTAATTGATCATGATTGATCACAATCTTCATGTATATGTAAATTAAATATTGAGATCTAGATTTAGATTGATAGTCAGATCAATTACTTCCTTATTCAAGATAGAGCTTGTATTATATCTCTGCAGAATTGTACATTCAGAATGTATCAGTGATAATACAGAAAATCTCCCTACATTGCTTTACACTTTTCCTCTCCGAACCTTGTTCTTCCTTCAGTCTTGCCTTCTTTCATGGTATCAGAGCATCTTGATCTCTGACTCGCTTCCACTCCAAAGGACTACCGAAGAAAATTCTCAACCTGCAAAAGGATTGATCTCTCGGCAGTAGGCATACTCTCGAAGGAAGAAATTTAAAATTATCTTACCATGGCTTCTCCACAGGACTCCAATCTGGGTGCTGACGACAGGACCACCGAAGAAAGTAGTCCTCAAGTTCCACAGATAATCTCCCTGCAATAATTGTTGGAGAAATCTTTCCAGAATATTTTGAAGCTGACAAAACGTTTCTTTCAGTCTAAAGTCTGGATGTTCGGAGACCGTCAGTTTAAAGTCTGAAGACTTTGTTCTCTCAAGACCCAAGACTCAAGACTCAAGACCCAAGACTCAAGACTCAAAGACTTAAGACTCGTGGACTCAAGACTTAAGTCTATTCTCACCGACAGTCTTTCTACTCCGTGTCGAAGGAAATCCTAAGCCGAGGTTTATGGTTAAGGATTCGATCCTCTCGAATAGATTTCTTGGTTGGATAATCATTTCGGATTCTTTAATTCTTATCTAAGATCGATTGAAGATCCGATGGTTGACGAAATAATCTTGGAATATTCTATTCATGGAAACCGAGATCCCGATTGTATGGGCGAACGGATTGATGGGCTATCATCGATTCCTTAAATAGCTCGGATGATCTTCTTGATTGATTCCGTCCAACGGGTAGATTGGAGGAATTCCTTTGGTAAGTGCCAACGGCTATGATGGCATGAAGGAGTATAAAAGGAAGACGTCTAGCTGTTTTAAGTGAGTGATCGATAGAAAAATTCCGAGTCCGAAGATCCTTGATTGTTAGTCGAGACGAGCGAAATTGTACACGAGAGTGTTTATACTTTGTGACGCCTTGAGTGAGTGTGGTAGATCTTCTACACCTAGAAATCAAGGAAGATCAACACCGTAACATCTCTTTGATCATAGTGGAATCCAGCCAATCGGTGTCATCGGTCTTGAAGAGTGGACGTAGGCTTGAATCAAGCCGAACCACTATAAACCGAGCGTTCAATTCTCTCTTTCCCTTACTCGGTCTTGCGATTGAATTTTTAACTCGTTGCAAATCCTCTAATCGCTTAAATATCGTGCAAGCTTCGAGAAAATTTTTTATACCTATTCACCCCCTCTAGGTACTCGTACTAGCTATTTCAATTGGTATCGAGCTCGTGTTCTTACTTTGTTTGAAGTATTTTACTTCGAGTAAAAGATCCATGGCTAGTATGCTAGCACCGGGGCTGATGGAGGGGCAAAGCAATACCGCACCTCCCTACTTCGATGGAAAGGATTACAACATCCGGAAGAACAAGATGAAAGCTTTCCTGCGATCAAAGGATCCTCGGAGTGGGACGTTGTGGAAAGAGGAATCACTCCCGCTGCATCAATCTCTGAAAGAGGGAAAGAAACTGTTGAAGCCAGCGGAATGTCTCAAGAAGAAATAAACAAGAGACAAGCACTCGATGCAAAAGCAATTTATTCTTTATATTGTGCTTTATCACCCACTGAATATAACAGAATATCTTCTTGTGTTACAGCAAAAGAAGTCTGGGACAGGTTACATATCACTTATGAAGGGACAGATCGAGTGAAGGAGACCAGAATTAATATTCTTCTTGGTCAATATGAATCCTTCAAAATGAAATCGGGAGAATCTATAACTGACATGTTTAGTCGTTTTACAGATATTGTCAATGGTCTTGAAAACCAAGGACAAAAAATTTCTGATCCTATGAAGGTGAACAAGCTTCGTGGACTCTCCAAGGATTGGAATCATATAAAGACTTCAATAAGAGAGACGCAAAGAATCATGCCATTATCTATAGACGAACCGATTGGAACTCTTCGATCTTACGAAGTGGAACGAATTAATGAAGACGAAGATCCAAGAGGTAAGAAATCTATTGCACTAAAATCAAATGATGATTCGATGATGCGATTCGAAAGATGATATGGATGATGAGGAGCTCGCCCTCATGATAAGAAGATTCAGAAAACTGAATAGAAAAGGCGAAGGTTCATTCCAAAGAAACAGAGTTTTCGAGACAATGAGACCAAGTCTGTTGATGATGTGGAACCAAACAAAGATGTAGTTTGCTTCGAATGTAAAAAGAAGGGACACATCGTACCCAACCTGTCCTCTTCGAAAAAGAAAAGAGGAAAAGGTGAGAAGTCTCGAAAAGCTCTCAAAGCCGAGACTGGAGCGATACTGAGTGTGAAGAGAGTGATGAGGAATATGCCAACCGTGTCGATGGCACAATCGACTCGACTGGATCGACTGGATCGACTCGGACGGTGAATTTGAGGTAAGTGATTATAAAATCCCCTGTCAAAGTCTCTAAATATATTGATGAGTTATGTTTCGTCTTAAGACTTCTCTTAAAAAGATTTCCGAACTTAAAAAGGAAAACTCAGTTTTAAAACAAAAGGAAAACATTTTAGAAGAAAAGGTAAAAAATTTAGACTTAAATGTTTCTACTCTTAAAGAGAGTGTAGACAATCTTTCAAAAGAAAATGCTTTCTTAAAAACTGATTTATCAAATATTTCAAAGAAATTTTCAATAGGATCTGAAAAACTTGAAAAAGTTCTTTCAATCCAAAGACCTTACTTCAATAAGTCGGGTCTAGGTATGACAAATGAAACAATCCCTTTGATTGATTTTCCGAAAGTGAAAGAAAGAATTAAGAAAAGACCATCGAGAGAGGCTTATAAAAATCATTTCAAAAGAGTTTTTGTAAAGCACCGTAGGACGAAATGCTTTAAGATGTTCTAAGTGTAACTTCGGGATCATTTTGAAAAAGAGTGTCCTATGGTTTGGAAGCCTGTTAGAGAGTATGGCCTAATAATAATGCTCATCCTACTAACGCCAAAGGACCCAAGAAAATTTGGGTACCAAAGAAAGCTTGAGACTCTTTTTTAAATGCAGGTCTGTCAAAAAGAAGGTAAAGTGGTATCTTGACAGGATGCTCAAGACACATGACAGGAGACTCAAATTGTTTCATAAAGCTTATTCAAGTAAATGGTGGAAAAGTTTCATTCGGAAGAAATAGCAAAGGAAGTATTGTGGGATTCGGAACTGTGAAAATTGGAAATCTCACAATAAGCAATGTCTCTCTAGTGGAAGGACTCAACTACAATTTACTCAGCATTAGCCAATTGTGTGATACGGTTACAAGATCTCTTTTCAAGAAGGCATATGTTCGAGTTAGCAAAGATTCGACTCGCTTTCATGGGTCGAAGGCATGGAAACATTTACCTCCTTGATGTAAAGCTAAATGAAGAACAATGCTTAATCTCAATTCAAGATGAAGCAGTTCTATGGCACGAAAACTTGGCCATATCAACAAGAAGCAATTAGCCAAAATCTCTTCAAAGCAGCTTGTTCGAGGACTACCTAAATTGCCTTACCAAAAGTCGACTTATGCACTCCATGCATTCGGGAAAGCGGGTAAGAAATTCTTTTAAGCAAATAAATCATGTATCAACTAATCATGCATTGCGTTGCTTCATATGGATCTCTTCGGACCTACAAGAACCCGAGCATTGGAGGTAAGAAATATTGTCTAGTAATTGTAGACGATTACTCTCGTTTTACCTCGGTATATTTTCTTGCAAATAAATCGAAACCTTTTCGTACTTTGAAAAGTTTGCTAAAAAGGTTCAAATTGAAAAAGGATGTGCTATTTCAAGTATAAGAACCGATCATGGAAGTGAATTTGAAAATCAAGATTTTACGAGATTCGTGATAAATCAATGGTGTTAATCACATGTTTTCCTCTCCGTATACTCCAGAGCAAAATGGAGTTGTGGAAAGAAAGAATAGATCTCTTCAAGAAATGGCTAGAACACTTTTAATTGAAAGTAAAATTTCTCCTCGATTTTGGGTTGAAGTCAAGTTTCAACTTGCTATATTATAAATAGAGTCTTTCTAAGACCTATTCTTGAGAAAACCCCCTATGAATTGTTCAAAGGTAAGAAGCCTATTGTTTCATACTTTCATGTATTTGGTTGCAAATGCTTTATTTTGAAAAATGCAAATGATCGAGTTGGTAAGTTTGAAGAAAGATCGATGAAGGCATCTTCCTTGGATATTCTACATCAAGCAAAGCCTACAGAGTCTACAACAAGAAAAGCCAGTCTGTGGAAGAATCAATGAATGTCAAATTCCAAGACTCAGTGCAAGATGAATCTAGCAAGACTCGCACGAAGAGATCGAACCCGCTCTAGACCTTCGATGTCTACATCTCAAGAACAATCTCGAGTCTTGAAGCCCATCATCAAGACGCTCATGGAGAATCAAATAAAGAAAGAGATCATCAACCTGGCAAATCAACTAGTAACTGGAAGCACAAATCCAGTCATCCCAAAGATCTTATTATTGGCGAACTTAATGAAGGAATCCGTACCGGATCAAAAAGGCATGAAGAATCTAGTCTTTGTGGCTCTCATCTCGAAATTGAACCAAAAAGCATAGAAGAAGCTTTATCCGATGAAAGCTGGATCGAAGCTATGCAAGAAGAGCTCGACAGTTCAACATCAATGATGTCTCGGAATTGACATCTAAACCAAAAGGTAAAAGCTGTTATTGGAACCAAATGGGTTTTCGGGAACAAGATGGACGAAAAAGGAAAAGTCGTACGAAACAAAGCAAGACTCGTGGCCAAAGGCTATACGCAAGAAGAAGGAATAGACTATGACGAGACCTACGCACCGCTTGCAAGGTTAGAAGCTATTCGACTATTACTTGCGTTTGCTTGTTACAAAAATTTCAGGTTATTCCAAATGGATGTCAAAAGTGCTTTCCTAAATGGATTTATCCATGAGGAAGTTTATGTGGAACAACCGCCTGGATTTGAAGACCCAAAGAAGCCGACTCGGTCTTTAGACCGAAAAAGGCTCGTATGGTCTAAAGCAAGCACCTCGAGCTTGGTACGACGGACTAAGTAAGTTTTTATTACAAAATGGTTTTGTCAAAGGTAAAGTAGATACTACTTTATTTATCAAAAAGGAAAACAAAAACTTCTTACTTGTTCAAATATATGTTGATGACATTATTTTTGGATCCTCTAATGAAAGTCTTTGCAAGAAATTTTCTAAGTCTATGCAGGATGAATTTGAAATGAGTATGATGGGAGAATTAACATTCTTTCTTGGACTTCAAGTGAAACAAATGAAGGAAGGAACTTTCATTCATCAAGAAAAATATGCGAATGATCTTGTCAAAAGGTTTGGATTGGAAAAGTGCAAGAAGACCGACATACCAATGTCATGTTCTCAGAAGATAGACAAGGATGAAGAAGGGAAGAAAGTAGATCAAAAGCTCAGACAGAGCATGATCGGTTCACTTCTTTATCTTACGCTTCTAGACCCGATATTTTGTTTAGTGTTTGTATACGTGCTAGGTTTCAATCGGATCCTAGAGAATCACATCTCATTGCCGCGAAACGTATTATCAAATACGTTGCTTCATCTTCAAGCATCGGTCTTTGGTATCCAAAGAGGGGAGACTTTAATCTTCTAGGATACTCGGATGCGAGATCCGGCGGTTCTGCGAGTCGATAGAAAGAGCACTTCGGAACTTGTCAACTGCTTGGAAACAGGATGTGTCTTGGTTTTCAAGGAAGCAAAGCACTCGTAGCTCTCTCAACAACGAAGCGAGTATGTAGCTCTTGGAAGCTGCTGTTCGCAAATTCTATGGATAAAACAACAGCTACAAGACTTTGGCATTGAAGACTCATGCACGTAAATCGATGTGACAACACAAGCGCGATCAATCTCACCAAAAATCCAATCCTTCATTCAAGAGCAAAGCATATTGAGATTCGTCATCACTTCATTAGAGATCATATTCAAAATGGAGAAATCTCAATTCAATTTGTTGATTCAAAAAGTCAACTAGCGGACATATTCACAAAGCCTTTGGAGAAGAATCAATTCGACTTCATCCGCTCAAGACTCAACATTTTGAAGCTTGAAGAAGTTAAAGTCTAGAGACTCACCAACTCTAAGACTCTGATCTCTTAGACTTTAAATCCTGAGACTCAATCATTCATCGCTAAAGACTGTAAGTTGCTTATTTTATCTCAAAAAGGTGCGTTCTTTTATTCAGATATAATTCGTGTGAAATTTGAAAACTTGTCTTTTTTAGAGGAAGTTATTTTTGGCAGTTATTGATTTTGAAAAAGAAGTGTTCGTACACTTTCCTTGTACCGTTTAAAATTCTATTTTCAAATCCGAGGCACATATAAATACACAGTCATTCTACCCCCAATTTTCAAAACCCTAAAAGACACTCTCCTCCCGATACTGTTTTTACTCTCTGTTCATCGTCGAGAAAGTGGTCATTTTTCTTGGGAAAAGCAAGTGAAGAAATCCTCCAATAGACAAAGGAAGATGTCGTCTTCGAGGAAATCATCAAGAATCGCCAACAGGGGACCACAAAGAATGGAGAAGGGACCGACTCACTTCGATCTTACTGAGGAAGAAGACTTTCCAAGTCAGCGACAAAGTCCGATTCGCTCTCCTCCACGTCATTCAGCATCCCGACCCACAAGGTGCAAGTCAAAATCTAGAAGAAGACATTATCGAGGATGCCGACCAGGTAAGAGTCCAAAAACCCTCTGTTATCTATAAGCTTTATCGTGCGTTGAAAAGCACCGGTTCTTCATTAAAGTATATAGATGACTTTCTTAAGGACAAAAATTATGGGAATGAGTATCTTTTTCTGCGGAAAATGGAAGAGTTGGGAATTGCTCCGAAAGGAAGAGCGAGAAGAGGCTCTAGCGAACATTCCTAGTGATCCTCGTATGCCGGACAGAATCGATTGATGGGAACGATGATGACAAAATGTTCCTTGAATTTAAACCTAGAATGGGTGTGGCTGCAAAGGTGAAAGGAAATCGGATGGATTTGTTTAAATCCAAGGATCGGGAAAAAGTGTATTTCAATCTGTTAAAAGAGGGGTAATCAACCCTAGAAGTGTCGACTTTGACTTCTGGATTCCATCAACTTGAACTTAAGGGAGAAGTTGAATTTGCTTCAACTTGAGACTTTTTGCTCGACTCTGACAGACGGGTATGATCAACGACAGCTTACTTCTATTCAAATCTTAGCTTTTTGGATGCGAATAGAATTTCATTCGGTGTTCGAGACCAAGTCTATGTGGTAGATGTGAATATGTTGGCGGACATAATTGGAGTTGAACGGGACGCTATCTCCCAATCAAAGTCTCACCTGCTCGCACTACTCTCCGATCTTGTCAAAGATAGGGACGTTGATAAGAAAATTATCTATTCCGGGATGAATGCCATCAACATTGTGCTTCATAAGATTGTGATCAATTGTCTTAGACCGAAGTCTACGTCAAAGACTTCGTATCTTTTTCCGAAGCAAAGTTGATGTATGCGATCAACTCGGGACGGAAATTTTCTCTCCCGCACACAATTCTTTTCCATATGTACGGAGCGGTGTCAAAAGACAAAGGACAATTGCCTTATCCTGGTCTGCAGTGACCAAGATCTTCGACATCCGAATATTGAACTGCCACATACTTTTTGTGTTCGACCGTGTGACAAGATGGTGGTAGGGTTGAAAATGTTAATGAAGATGCGTCGAAAGAACTCTCTAAGGCAATGGAGAAATTCAAGGTGAAATCTCCAAATCCGTGCTGCTTCAAAAAGGAAAGGAAAGGAGGCTATTGGTGCCTCTTCGAAAAAGAGGAAAAGAACTCTTATCCCGGAGGATGAGGATGAAGATGAAGATGATGAGGATCCCACTATTCCAGCACGACAAGAACAAGACGTTCGTGTCTCATTCGACGAACTTCAGCAGAAAGCGAGAAGAAGAAGAAGAGAGAAAAGAAGGAGAAAGAAGTTGAGGAAGAAGGAGACGAAGAAAAAGAACAATCTGGCGATAAATCGGAGAGAAGGGAAATTCCGAGCATGATCATCATTCTTCCCCTCTCGATGTCCTAGAGACGGGGGTGTAAGCGTGCAAGAAAGGTCTACACCTCATGTTGCTGAAGATCTAAGACAATCTCCAGAAGACCCAGAAGAAGTTCAGATATCTCAATTGCACGAAGAAGGTGATACATCGATTCCAAATCGCCGGACCGAACGAAGCACCATCGTGCATACACACCATCCGAGAAAGCCAATGCCGGTACACGACGGATGATTCTGCGGATCTTCGTAGTATCATGAATATTCTTCTCGGAAATGCGTAACCGGATATATGTTCGGGTATGAAATCCAAGCTTTGAAGCATGCTTTGGACAAGAATCTTCGGTCTCTATGGAAGATAAATTCAAAGACCTCGCTCGGCAACTCCAAGCCAATGCCAAGGGAGAAGAGGTAGCTCGTCTGCGAGAAGACCAAGAAGCTTGAAGGAGTAGTCCAGTCCATTGGGGATTTCCGGATCGTGCGCATTCCCAAGCGGACATGACTCCTTTCTCACCCTTTTCAATGCTTGACAAAAAGGGGGAGAACCAATTTGAACTTTTATTTTTAAAACTTTAAACTTTGACCTTTGTGGTTATGTTTTTGAGTATGACTTGAGAACTTGAATTTGGGTGTGAATTTGACTGAATTGATCGTGGATTGTGGATTATGAACTTGACTGGTTGCATTTATTATATGGTGTTTCTCATGAAAGACTAACCAATTTTCGTGGATGCGAGTCTCGGTTGTTTTATTAATCTTTATGAGTTAGCCATATTGCTTGAGAAATGTTTTGCGGGTCAAAGTTGTTCAAATCTTCAAGAAAGTTTTGTCACCATCAAAAAGGGGAGATTGTTGGAGAAATCTTTCCGAATATTTTGAAGCCGACAAAACGTTTCTTTCGATCTAAAGTCTGGATGTTCGGAGACCGTCGGTTTAAAGTCTCGAAGACTTTGTTCTCTCAAGACCCAAGACTCAAGACTCAAGACCCAAGACTCAAGACTCAAAGACTTAAGACTCGGGACTCAAGACTTAAGTCTATTCTCCCGACAGTCTTTCTACTCCGATGTCGAAGGAAATCCTAAGCCGAGGTTTATGGTTAAGGATTCGATCCTCGGAATAGATTTCTTGGTTGGATAATCATTTCGGATTCTTTAATTCTTATCTAAGATCGATTGAAGATCCGATGGTTGACGAAATAATCTTGGAATATTCTATTCATGGAAACCGAGATCCTGATTGTATGGGCGAACAGGATTGATGGGCTATCATCAGATTCCTTAAATAGCTCGGATGATCTTCTTGATTGATTCCGTCCAACGGGTAGATTGGAGGAATTCCTTTGGTAAGTGCCAACGGCTATGATGGCATGAAGGAGTATAAAAGGAAGACGTCTAGCTGTTTTAAGTGAGTGATCGATAGAAAAATTCCGAGTCGAAGATCCTTGATTGTTAGTCGAGACGAGCGAAATTGTACACGAGAGTGTTTATACTTTGTGACGCCTTGAGTGAGTGTGGTAGATCTTCTACACATAGAAATCAAGGAAGATCAACACCGTAACATCTCTTTGATCATAGTGGAATCCAGCCAATCGGTTGTCGGTCTTGAAGAGTGGACGTAGGCTTGAATCAAGCCGAACCACTATAAACCGAGCGTTCAATTCTCTCTTTCCCTTACTCAGTCTTGCGATTGAATTTTTAACTGTTGCAAATCCTCTAATCGCTTAAATATCGTGCAAGCTTCGAGAAAATTTTTTATACCTATTCACCCCCCTCTAGGTACTCGTACTAGCTATTTCAATAATACCAGCATCCAACCAACAACTGATTCTAACCCAACCTCAGCAATGACGGCCCACGCAAGCTCAGTTTCAATTGGGGCAACCCACGACGGGTCAACCATACCAGTGGATTCCCTATCCACTCTATTTTGGGCCAAGCCAAAATTCCTCATCGCCATTCTTCGTGGGCCACCAAAATCACGATGGAGGCCTGCTAGCCACAAATGGGGCAAACCCAACCATCGCAAGAGAGCAGACGGGCGGTTCAAGTGAATCGGGTACGAGGCATAATCCCTACTCGGGACATGTCAATGTGGGGTATCCAGTCGGGTCGAGCGAATCGGGTCAAGGGACGAATCCCTACCCAAATTTCACATCAGATTTTCTGCCCGTTCCAGCGGCGGCATTCACCAAACAACCAGAAATAGGCGATCCTCTGTTTGTCTCCACCGCCGACGGACTGGAGCTTCAACTGATAAACCAGCAACTTACCAGATCAAAGACCTATTCGAAGTGGTCACAGGAGCTCCGGCGGGCATTGGTGACAAAAGACAAAGACGGATTTCTCGATGGAACGATTTCCATCCCCTCCGATGAACACCTGGCCCAACACTGGCGGAAATGCAATCAACTCGTCCGAACGTGGATCGGAAATCGCGTATCCCCAGAAGTCACTGCCGGGCTTCCACCCACAGAGGATGCCAAAACCATGTGGGAAAATATTCGAGAAATGTACAGTAAAATGGATCAAGCAAAGGTTTTTAATCTTATGCAGAAAATCAGCGAACTCAAACAGGGAAACTCGCCGATCACGGCCTGCTTCAATAGGCTATTGTCTCTCCTGAATCAACTCGAAGTAGTAGAAGAAAGGCTTGAAGGGCCAAAATCCACCCTCAAGCAATATAAAAAAATCAAAGAGAGAGAAAAGGCCACGCGATTCCTATTGATTTTGAACGAATTGTACCTCACGTTTTGGTCACAGATCCTTGCCATGGATCCCATGTCACCGATTGGGCATATTTTCCAACTAACGATGCAGGAGGAGAGTCAGCGACTCACAATCACGAAGAACAGTGAGAGCATCGCTCTGGCTGCACGCGGAGAGGGGAGAACCCTAACCCTAGCCCGTGAAAAGGAGAAGAAAAACCCCTTGGGGTTCGGCGAACACGATTCGCGCGGCCTTAAAAGGGAAGGGACGAACGGCCAGGATTACATGCAAGGATCGAGCGGCTTAGATTACGCTCGAAGATCTGATAGCCCAGAAAACACACGGAGATCCGACGGTCATCAAGGAATCAAAATTGCGCCTAGATCGGATGGTGGACAGCAGATCGCGATCAAAGGAACAGACGGCCAGATCTTTGCCACGTCATCAAAGAATTTCGCCCGAAATTTTAAAGGAAAGGGTAAATTTTTTTGCGATTATTGCAAGCGTACTAATCATACCATTAACAATTGCTGGAAATTACACGAGAAGCCGAGAGAAAAGGAGAAAAAAATTTCCACGGCTTATCAGGTCACCGGACCGACTGGTCCAAAAATTGACCAACCAATTTCATATGGTCAGTACCAACAACTCATGCAGAAACTACAGAAGATGGAAATGTCCAACAAACTGGGAAGCTTCTCAGGTATTTCACATTGCCTAATTAATTCCATTTCCAGGAAGGCATGGATTATAGACTCTGGGGCAAGTGACCATATTATATGCGACAAGGAATTTTTTTCAAATATAAATGAGAGTTTGAATTTTCCTGTCTCCGTGCAATTACCCAACGAAAATGTTACTCATGTCAAGTTGACAAGGACAGTAAATCTCAGTCCTCAAATTATTCTCCAGAATGTGCTATATGTCCCAGAATTCCAATTCAACCTCAAATCTGTGTCTCAAGTATGCAAAGACAACTTATGCCGGGTAATATTCAATGCTGACACATGTTTATTTCAGGCCCTTTCGATTGGGAGACAAATGGGCTTGGGTAGTCTTTTTGAAGGACTCTATTTTTGGATGAGTTTTCCAAGTAATTTCAATTTTTCATGCAATTCCTTGAATAAGAAATCATTGTGTAATTCAACTGCCAATGATAGAAATTTGACTATGCATATGAGATTGGGTCACAGTGCTTCATTTTCATATCCTAAATGTCCTATATGTCCTCTTGCGAAGCAATCACGCACACCATTTTCTTCTAGTACCTCACGGACTAGTCAAATATTTGCATTACTTCATGTGGACATTTGGGGACCTTATCATACAGTGAATCATGATGGCTCCCGTTATTTTCTTACGATAGTAGATGATTATTCTCGGGCAACATGGATATTCCTTATGCAATCCAAAAATTAGGTCTATTCTCACCTAAAAAATTTCATTCTGCTATCTAAGAACCAATTCAAGAAATCCATTCAGCGGATTCGCACTGATAACGGGAGAGAATTCTTCAGTCATGAATGCTCCCAGTTATTTAATTCTCATGGTATTCTACATGAAAGTTCCTGTGTTTACTCACCACAGCAAAATGGAGTGGTTGAAAGAAAGCATCGCCATCTACTGGAAGTTGCTCGTGCCTTGAAATTTCAAGCATCAATTCCGGAAAGATATTGGGGTGAATGTGTCACCACGGCAGCTTATCTAATTAATAGAATGCCTACTCGGATTCTTAATGGGCAGATACCATTTGAGCTGCTATTTGGGAAGAAACCGAACTTGAATCATCTCAGGATCTTCAGATGCCTCTGCTATGCTGCAGTCATGGGGCCTCGAGATAAAATGAGCCCATGTGCGCGGCGATGCGTCTTTATGGGCTATCCCAATCTCCAGAAAGGGTATCGGGGGCTTGAGATTTCCACAGGCGAATTTATAGTAAGTCATGATGTTATTTTTCATGAGACTATTTTTCCATTTTCTAAAGGGGAATTTTCACATGGTGATCCAGAGATAACTTCCAGCCATCATTTTCTCCATGATGAAGCACCACACCGGGAATTCTCATACATACCAATAGTTCAGCCGAGGAATCCTATTCTTCCTACAATCCCAGCTCCACAAGATTCTAATGGAACTTCGAATCCTTCAGAACATATTCAGGGAGATACCTTGGAGGAACCCATTGTTGATGCAGAAGTTGGTGACACTACAACAACTTCAGTGACATCACAACACACCACCGAAGTTGGGCATCCTAGGAGGTCTGGACAAGCTACAAGACCACCAACCTGGACGAAAGATTATGTCTATGTTGCTCACAACTCTCCAGGTATTCGGTATCCAGTCTCTTCATATGTTTCCTTTGATAGATTGTCTCAGGAACATAGATGTTGTATTAGTCAATTGTCTAAAGAAAAGGAACCGTCCAGTTATAAAGAAGCCTCCAATAACCCAAAATGGCAAGAAGCCATGAAGGCAGAATTGAAGGCCCTTACTGATAATTATACATGGGATCTTGTTCCATTACCAACTCATCGTAAACCAATTGGGTGCAAATGGGTTTACAAGATCAAGTATCGAGCTGATGGCTCCATTGAACGGTACAAGGCAAGATTGGTAGCCAAGGGGTTCACCCAAAGAGGAGGTTTTCACTACCACGAGACGTTCTCACTAGTTGCCAAAGATGTTACAGTCCATTCATTCTTAGTTGTCGCTGCCATTAATGACTGACACCTACACCAGATGGATGTCCATAATGCCTTTCTCCATAGCGATCTAGATGAAGAGATCTACATGGATATTCCTCAAGGCATACGGAGACAGGGGGAGAATAAGGTGTGTCGTCTCCGTAAATCTCTTTATGGATTAAAACAAGCGTCAAGACAATGGTATGCTAAATTTGCCAATGCTCTTACAACAGCAAGCTTCAAGCAATCCAAGCATGATTATGCTCTATTCTCAAAAACTAAAGATATGTCATCTATCTATTTGATGATTTATGTTGATGACATACTTGTTATGGGAAATGATATAGCCTCTATAGAGAATTTCAAGGAATATTTTCATGCTACCTTCCATATTAAAGACTTAGGAGCACCAAAATACTTCTTTGGAATCGAAATTGCCCGATCTGACAAGGGAATTTCCCTTAGCCAGCGGAAGTTCATTCTAGAGATTATATCAGAAGCAGGTCTATCAGGATGCAAGCTAGCTGTAATTCCTATAGAGCAAAACACTAAGTTGACCACCACAGACTATGATAAGGGAATATTTCGAATTATGATTCCCTACTTAGTGATCCGTCAAGCTATCAAAGACTTGTTGGAAAACTTATATATCTGACAATGACTAGACCTGATATCTCATATGCGGTTCAAACACTTAGCCAGTTTATACATCAGCCAAAGCGTTCTCATTTGGATGCAGCTTTAAAGGTCGTAAAATATCTGAAGAAATGTTCGGGGCTGGGGATACTTCTTTCAAAGGAATGTGACATGAGGATGACAGCATATTGTGATGCATACTATGCAACATGTCCAATTAGTCGAAGATCTGTCACTGGATATTGCATTAAATTGGGAGGATCTCTTCTATCTTGGAAAACCAAGAAACAAGCCACTGTGTCTCTATCCTTAGCTGAAGCGGAATATCGAGCTATGGCCAAGGCCACTTGTCAAGTGGTTGGGATGCAAGGATTACTCAAGGATCTTGGAGTAGAAGTGCAAGGACCCACGAGGTTATATTGCGATAATGATGCGGCTCTTAAATTTGCATCCAATCCTATAGTGCATGAAAGAACCAAGCATATAGAAGTGGATTGTCACTTTACACAGGAAAAAATCCAAGAAGGAGTAATTGAGACAAGAGGAATTAGGACAACGGAGTAACCAGCAGACTTGTTCACCAAGCCCCTATGTCAGAGACAACATGCATATCTATTCAACAAGCTAGGCGTCTTGGACATCTACAAGCCACCAGCTTGAGGGGGAGTGTTGGAAGATATGCAGATTGCCTAATCCAATTTGATCTTAATTGATCATGATTGATCACAATCTTCGTGTATATGTAAATTAAATATTGAGATCTAGATTTAGATTGATAGTCAGATCAATTACTTCCTTATTCAAGATAGAGCTTGTATTATATCTCTGCAGAATTGTCCATTCAAAATGTATCAATGATAATACAGAAAATCTCCCTACATTGCTTTACACTTTTCCTCTCCAAACCTTGTTCTTCCTTCACTCTTGCCTTCTTTCATGGTACGAAGGCAAGTTGATTTCTCATGGGCAAATCACATCAAAAGCGCTCTTCGAGACGTTCATGATCTTGATTAGCACAAGCATGGTGATTGCGGACGCCGGAAGCATCACCCCAGACATCGTCAAGGGCTCAATCATAGTTACATCCGTGTTCACCATATTGGACAGGTTGACCAGAATAGAACCCGAAGGCACGGAAGGTTACCAACTGTTGGGAATAACGGATCCCCGAAAATCGGATTCAACACTGAATCGAACCCCTAAATCAATGTGGAAGACGAAGCCCGGGAATAACACGTATCGCCGATCGTAAAGCACACCACGGATTCGAGCGTACCTTGTTAGCCACAGATTAGACACCGACACCGATTAGAGGAAGAAAATCTAGCCCTGTTCGATTCGATGGTGCCTTGAAGGGAAGAAGAACGATGCCTAATGCTTACTGTTTCTTCTTTTTCTTTTTGAGAGGGAATGCGCGGGAGAGGAGAAGACGTACGTCAATTCTGCCAAGAGATATCATCTCTCTCTCTCTCTCCTCCCTTTTATACCTTCCCCCATCCACGGGCCCTATTCCCGTGGGCCGGGCCTTTTGGGCCCAGCATGGGCGGATAGGCCTTAAGCCCATCACCAATTAAAACCATCATCTCCCACTCGCACATAGTGGGCTGAACAGGATTCTCTTTACCTCTCTTCAACATTCATACTGGTGAATAATCCGTGCGACTAACATACTTTGAGAGCTCGTTGCTATACATCTGTTAGGAATATATAGCAGCTCATAATGGGGGTCACACTCCGAGTAGATTTAGTATGCAGTACCCTAGATCGATCGATCACATTTATATCTCTTTTGATCTCTTTTAAACAATGATATATATATATATATATATATATATATATATATATACACAATTATGATTATCACAAAGACAGTCATAATTGGTTAACCGGTGAATACAAAACTACAATGTGATTCTCCAAATTCGATCTTCCTCTTTCCTTCAAACTCTCAATTTCAGTTCAACTTGCTTTTCTAGAAATGTCCCATTAGATCGAATCACTCATGACCATTGGCAACATCCTAAGATAGCAAACACTAAATAGAAATCTTGAGAATAAGTAAGAGTCATGAGGGGACAAAAAAATTGAGGAACTCTCTTCCTCAAGAGTCTCACACGACATAAAAGTTGAGATCAAACTTTTGCCACTCTTATTGGTCGTCTCATGCATACGTAGTATGAAATATGTATTACGATATTAACTCCTTTTCCATGAAGCGTATGTCTACACCTTTCAATACCGTATAGATGATAGTTCAGACATACCCAATGTCTAACTTGATTTCACGTATCTACTCATTCACAAAATTTATCAAAACTCACATCTGGCATCTTAGACAGATAAAGTAAAATATGTGGGGTATTTTACTTTCGGACATAGTAAGTATTATATCATCATCTTAACACTCAGTTAAGGCGACATACGTGTTTTAAGCTTGAGCTCTCAATTATCATCTAAATAATAAGCTTAAAAACAGTCTCATCTCTATTTATCACACAATAAATAGAGGCAATTACCCGTGTGAGTGGGCTAATCTTATATCTGTCCGACATACTTTCTCAAAATAATGTACTAAGCATTAAGATGCATAAAGATCAAACAAAGATTCATAGGCATTAATGATGAAAACACAAATTCATCAAATGTGAACACTTAGGAAAAATACAATATTCAGTACATCAGTCTCTACACAATCCTAGAGATTTCATATGGCCACAAAACACATCTCTAGATATTGGCTTTTTCATAGGATCCGCTACCATTCTATGCGTAGTATATACTTTAAGTTCACATCCTTTCACGCAACCATATCCTTTACAAAATTATACTTGGTATCTATGTGTTCGGTCTTGCCATGATATTTTGGATCTTTAGTGTACGTTTCTGCTGCTTGGCTATCATAGTTAACCAACAATGAATCTACAACACTTCCAATAACACCTAAATGATCCAAAAAATCTCTTAAGCCAAACATCTTCTTATACTACTGCTGATAATGCCACGAACTCAACTTACATCATGGACAAGGCTATACACTTTTGTTTCTTACTACTCCAACATATTGTGCCATTATTCGGTAAGAAAACAAACCCAGAGGTAGATTTTCTTTCATCTAAATCTCCTCCCCCAATTAGTTTCACAATAGCCTTTGAATTGCAGATCATTTCCTTAATAACTCAACGTATAATCAGCAGTCCCATTTAAATACCTTAGTATTCTCTTAACGGCTTTCCATTGTGCTGGACCTAGATTGGATTGGTATCTACTCACCATTCAAACTGTAAAACATACGCCAGGTCTTGTACATATCATAGCGTACATCAAGCTCCCAACAGCACTAGCATAAGGAACATATTTCGTTTGTTCCTTCTCTTGTGGAGTTCTTGGACACAGACTATGGCTCAATCCTTCACCTTTTTGCAATAGGAGTGTCTATGGGTTTACAATCTTGCATATGAAATCGTTCAATAATCTTATTTATATATGATTCTTGCGAAAGAGACAACGATCTCTTCAAAACGATCTCTTGAAATCTTAACTCCAAGAGTGTATACAGCTTTACCCATATCCTTCATCTCAAAGTTGGAAGACAACCAACTCTTGACAGTATTAACAAACTCCATATTGCTTCTGGCAATTAGTATATCATCAACATATAATGATATGATCACAAATTGATCCTTGAATCTTTTGATATATACACAATGATCCTCATCTATCATTGTAAAATCATATGCCATTTTGGCATTATGAAAACGTATATACTATTGTCTCGATGACTACTTAAAGCCATATATCGACCTCAAAAATCGATATACCTTTTCTTCTTGGCTTTTCATTATGAAACCAGTAGATTGTTCCATATATTTCTTCCTCTAATTCTTCATTAAGAAAAGCAGTCTTTACATCCATTTGATGTAACTCAAGATCCATACTTGCCATTATTGCCAGAATAATGCGAATCGAGGTAAATCTCACTACAGGAGAAAATGTATCTTCATAATCAATTTTTTCCTGTTGATTATACCCCTTCGCCACAAGGCGAGCCTTATGCCTTTCTATCGAGCCATCACCTTTCGCTTTATTTTGAGAACCCACTTGTTCCCAATAGCTTTGTGTCATTTTGGAAGATCAACCAGTTCCCAAACTTGGTTTGATTTCATTGACTCCATTTCCTCTTTCATTGCATGAATCCATTTTTCCTTATTAGGGCAATTCAAAGCCTCATTAATATTTCTTGGCTCATCCTCATCTTGTGGAGCAACCATAAAAGTTTCCCTTTCAATGTCAAAACATCAACGGGGAATACTTTGGCGACTTGTTCACCGTATGGGAGATTGTACACTTAGCACATCATTCCCCATCATGCTCCCACTTGGATTAGGTAATGATGATGTCGTCACATCAGGTGGTTGCAATTGAGAATGAGTTGAACTCAATTCATCACATCTCATATTACTCCCACTTGGACGAACTCCACTGACATCATTATTTTGATCCAAGGTTTCAAATAAGGAGTAATTTTCCCTTATTTTACCCCTCTTAGGAAATTCATCCACTAAGGATGTGACATCTCGTGATTCAAATTCAGTTATACTCCCACTTTCTTGCTCACCTATGAACACATACCATTTTGAGTGTTTGCAGTATCTCATGAGAATACTCTTATTTTCTTTGAGACCTAATTTCCCAAACTTATGAGAGGACTCATGAATATAGGCAACACAACCCCATGGCTTATGAAAACTTAAGTCCGATTTTCTAACTGTCCATAACTCATATGAAGTGGAAATAACTGATTTGGAAGGCATCCGGTTAAGTATATTGGCAGCAGTTAACAACGCATCACTCCAAAAAGTGATAGGTAAGTTAGCATGCGCCATCTTAGACCTAAGCATTCCAGTAGGGTTCTATTTATTCACTCTGCAACACCATTTTGTTGAGGAGTATATGAAATAGACAACTGTCTTTGTATTCCCTTTTCATTACATAATTTTCTGAACTCATCAGATAAATATTCTTGACCTCGATCGAATCTAAATACTTTTATTTACTTGTCTAATTGATTCTCTACCAGGTTCATAAACCTTTTTGAAACAACTTATGCTTCAGATTTATGAGAAATCAAATAGACATATCCGACTCGAGTATAATCATCTATAAAAAAAAAAAAAAAGTGATGAAATAAATAGCCCCTTGCCTTCCTCTCACATTTATTAAACCACAGACACCCAAATGGATTAAATGTAGAGGAAATTCATCTCTTTTACCTTTTCCAAATGGTTTCCTTGTCATTTTCCCTACTAGGCAATGCTCACTTATGGACAAATCGACTTTTTCAATATTGCCCAACAAGCCCTCTTTGGCTAGTCTATTCATATGTCATTAGCCCATATGACCAAGTCTAGCATGCCACCATATTCACATCATTATCATATAAGGTAGAAGACGTGAAACAAGGGAATAACATATTGACATCATCATAGTCAACATTTAGTACAATAAAACCATTCAGTAAGTGACCACAACCATAGTAGTTTGTATCTAAACACAAATCTACACCTTTATTATGGAAGTTCATACCAAAACCAAGCTTAACCAACACTAAGACAGACACTAAATTTCGACGAATCTCCATAGCATATAGAACATCAAGATGCGTCCACCATGCATGTTCAATTAGCAGGTGCCAATCCCTTTAACTTCAGCTCTTGAGTTATTTCCAATATAGATCCACTTAGTTCCAGTTGGTATCGTTGGAATTCCACGAAGGATTCTCTATCCTTTGCTACATGGTCTGTCGCTCCTGAATCTACATTCCACAAAGGATTGGATTCGGCCTATAATGCAGAACTTAACACGTAAGCAAAGTTCTCAAATGTACAAGAGGTGTATACCTTCTTTGGCTCACGACAGTCGCGAGCATAGTAACCTCTCTTGTCATAATTGTAACATCTCACCCTTGACATTTTCTTCACTTGAGGACGTTTTTCTCTCTTGTGTTGGTTAACTCTTGATTTCTTGCAATAAGGACTTGATCCTTTACATTCCCACATATTGACCGAATCAATACGCTTGCGCTTAGAGCACAAAGCCCTTTCTGAGCTAGAACCAGCATTAAAAATATCTATTTTCGGCTCAAATGCCGTTAGGCGGTTCTCAACTAACTCAAAGTGGCGCATGGCATCCTCAAGATCTTCCATAACATGGTCAAGAACTTCTAGTGCTTCTTGCTTTTCCAACACATATTGAATATTCATATTCAATATTTCACAATTGTTGCCGTTCATATCAGCAATTACATTCTTAGTTGCTGAACCATCGTTCACGAACACATCGACATACATGCACGAATAATTAATGCCTATCATTTATGCATCCCTATTTGCATAGACCCATCATATTAATGAATAATTTCAAGTAAGGCTTCGAATCAAAAGGTCACTATGTTTCCAATCATCCTCCAAAAATCCTAACTCAAAATTATTATTAATATAATTGTCTTATGCAAATAAATTATATGAAGTTACAAAAACTTCTATTACTACCCACAGCTAATTACCCATAGCAACCAGCAATAACAAAAAGCAAATAAAATCTTAACATCCAATAAAATAACAATGCTTTCACATGATACAACTAACATATCGGTTGCTACATCAACAACAATCAGGTAATAAACATTACATAATTAATCAAAGAATAAATAGGGAATGTCCCTTCTAATCTATCAGTCAAAACATCTGAGAAAACTGAAAAACTTTTGGAGAGCATTCATGTCGCCACCAAGGCGCATTCACTCTGCGCCATGTGGCACTCAATCTAAGGATTGAAGTTTTGGTTAACTCAATCCTATAGTGCTCTCTTACAAAAGCTTCCACCAACCTCCTATAACCCGGGACCACGTTGACCTCCCATAGCCGATCTAACACTGCTTACCATTCAGGTGGAAGAGTGTTCATCAAAGTCGGCACCTTCTCAAAATCCGGCATAATATAACCATTACTGATGATTTCTTGTATCATCTTATTGACCTTGATCACATGTGATACTAAATCACCGTTATGCAACCGATAATTAGCTAAATCTAACATCAGCCTTTTAAGTCTTGCATTTCCCTCGTCCGTTCTCGGGATTGCAGGTATCCGTGCATAACGCATCATAGTTCCTGCTACAAATGCAGAACTAAAAATGGATTACTCATAATCCATAATTTACATAAGGGAAAATACATAATTTTCCAAAATTCATGCAACCAATGTAGAATTAAAAAATTGATTACATATAAACCACATAGGTATACATGAAAAAGAAACAAAATCCTTTTTTTTTTCGAGTCAACGGTCAAAGTCAACAGTCAACGGTCAATGGTCACAATCGCCGGTCGTCAGGCCGGTCAGATCGGACGGGACGGTCAGACCGATCGGGCCGGTTGGACCGTGTCGGACAAACCGACCGCACGTGCCGCGCGCGTGCGCAGGATAACATCACGCAAACGTCAGCCGACATGTGCCGCACGTGTACCGGCGTCACGATTCGGGTCGGGTCGTCGGGTCGGATCGGGTCGCCGGCCGGCCAACGGTCGTCGGCGATGACATCACCGATGACGTCATCCCGACGTTACCGTGACATCACGGTGACGTCAGCATGCGTCGGTCCGTGGACCGGCGCGTGCTGGTTCGCCGGCCACCGATGCGCACGTGCCGATCGCCACCGGCGCGTGTGGGCATGTGCAGCATCTCCTGACAATGCATGACCAGTTGCCGGACTCGTCTCGACGAGCCATTTTCTCCCTATGTTATCAGAATTCGATTTCGACTTACGAAAACTCGGAAAAATGGGCGAAAAGCGCTCGGGTGTCGGGATTTCTCACCCCCGATCCGTACGGCCGAATTTCTTTCACGATAAATCAATCAAAAAACATCAAATTGATCGGGAAAACGTGAACTAAGGCTCTGATACTAATGTTGGGAATAACGGATCCCCGAAAACCGGATTCGACACTGAATCGAACCCCTAAATCAATGCGGAAAATGAAGCCCGGGAATAACACGTATCACCGATCGTAAAGCACACCACGGATTCGAACGTACCTTGTTAGCCACAGATTAGACACCGACGCCGATTAGAGGAAGAAAATCTGGTCCTGTTCGATTCGATGGTGCCTTGAAGGGAAGAAGAACGATGCCTTATGCTTACTATTTCTTCTTTTTCTTTTTGAGAGAGAATGCGCGGGAGAGGAGAAGAGTACGTCAATTCTGCCAAGAGATATCATCTCTCTCTCTCTCCTCCCTTTTATACCTTCCCCCATCCACAGATCCTATTCCCGTGGGCCGGGCCTTTTGGGCCGAGCATGGGCAGACGGGCCTTAAGCCCATCACCAATTAAAACCATCACCAACCAAAAAAATTACAGGCCATGTAGAGTTTTGCAGGGTAGACTTTGCGTACCCGGAAAGGCCGGATGTCATCGTCTTAAAGGACTTCTCATTCAAAATTGAAGCGGTGAAATCAGCTGCATTAGTCGGACAGAGCAGATCTGGAAAATCGACCCTCATTGTTTTGACCGAAAGATTGTACGATCCAATTAGAGGCACGGTAAAAATCGACCCAAATGCTGTTGTTGCTCGATGAGGCGGCTAGCACGCTTGACAGCCAGTCGGAGAAGGTGGTGCAAAATGCGCTAGAGCGATTAATGGTTGGACGGACCACGTTAGTGGTGACCCATCGGTTGAGTACTATACAAAGGTGCGACATGATCGCCGTGCTAGATAAAGGGAAGGTGGTAGAGAAGGGGAGCCACTCTTCCTTGTTGGCTAAGGGTCCGATCGGAGCTTATTACTCACTTGTGAACCTCCAGCGCGTGCCGAGCGTCCCGGAATGTGTTGAATAATGCACAACGTGTATCTGTTCGAAAGAGGAGGAAAAAAAACATAAGTACGATAATAGCTCTTCTTTTATTTCCAAGGGACAGAACAGGAGGACAGGTTTAAGGCTTTGTTTCCTGTAATTGATTTAAGATGCGATTGCAACGATGGAGAAGGGCAAATCGGAGGAGAAAGGATCAGTCCTCCCGTTTTTCATCAACATTAACAAAATTCATCGCATCGGAATTCACAAATTGTTCGATTGACCCTATATTCCATGCGGACTAATTGAACTGTTATGGGCGGAATGAATAGGACGTGCGCTTTTTTAAAGAATCTATCCCCATGTTTCCTGAGATTTTCAATTTCGTCATTAATTATGTTAGGTTATTCACGAATTTAAGTTTTTTCGTTAACTTTATATTTTCTTTAAAATAACGTGACCCTATTTCCGTGGTAGGGTTAGGAATGGGGTCAATTCTAGAGGATTCCACGGGCTCAACCCCTCTATGTTTTGGCCAATCAACACCCAAATTAATAATGACGATTGCTTACTCGGTACCCTTCGATTGTGATAGTGCCAACTTATGCTTTTCTTTCTAAGCCTCGCACTGGCGATAATTCAAACCATTTAAAGTTTTCCATAATAATAACAATAATAATAATAAAATGCTTTGGACCGTAAGCGTCTTTCTGATTCCGAAATAGACCAACCCCGGCCGGCAATTTTCAAAGTTGGAATCGAAGTAACGATCAAGTACGTCACTCAATCATCTAATTTCAAGGGCAAAGGTGACGTGGGCTGACCAGGAATGATCCATGTACATGCGAACTGTAAGATGCGGAATGCAAATGTAACAGCGATAGCAAAAGAAACAAAATAATATTTGAGTAAAAGGAGGAGAAAATTTTAGCGCCGTGATCAATACCTCATCAAGCGAATTAAAAATTAAGCCGCGTGCGCTCGCGACGCCTTATGACGGCCGTCGAGGTCAGCTCTTATATCCCTTGACCCGCGGCCGTCCCGTAAACCTCTCAAACTTCTCATACATATACTAATCGCCACATCAATTCTGTGGTTATTAATTTGTGGGTACGCACAAGTTTTATTCTCGGCCGATCGGGACATAAACGTTAATTATGCAGCGATACCATGTTGGCGCATCACACTGTTTTTATCTGTTTCTTAAGACAAATTTAAAATAAAGAAGTTACCTGCAATTTTTCCTTCTTATCTTTTCGATTATCATTCGCAAGGCACTCGTTAATTTCCCTTAAAAACATGCTTCAAAGATCTAAGCTAATCTATTAGATGAGATAGATAATCGTGCGAGTGTAATACATGTAATATTTGGTGGTCCAAATGCATTTTTAGTTTTAGCGCATGGACCGCGCGCAATGAGCATGGATCATCCTCTGATGATTATGCTTTTTCTTGCAATGCTTACTTCATATTTTGATTTCCTGAGGACTTCTATCATTTTCAAGTACCTAAAACTTCTTAGTGCCGTAAAATGACATTTGTTGGCAAGATTTAATTTTTTTTTGTCCCGAACCTTAAAGATCAGTTGACTTTTGATGCTGTCATATCAAACAATACTATTTATAAAATTTTCTTGGAAATGATCATCTTCTTCTAAGACATCATGATGCCATGCTTTCACACTAGGTAGCGTCAAAAAAGTAAATATTTTGCATTTGTATTAATTTAATCTTAAATATTTTATTGATGCAAATTTAATCCTAAATCTTTTGAATTGTTATCAATTTAGTCGTAAATCTCTTGATTTTGTACAAATTCAGTCATTCCGACTAATTTTGATCGGATTTTGTTGATGTGGACTCTAATCGGTTGACATAACACAACCGGCGTGACATAGATAATTTTTAATAATATTTTGATATTTTTTCAAATTTTTTTAATTTTATTTTCTTTTTCCTTTCTATTTTCTTTTTCTTTTTTCTTTTTTTCCTTCTCCTCCCCCTTACTCTAGTTGGTCATCGAACCTCAGCAACCAACTCTAGCAAACCTCACCGCCCACTGGCAAGGCTCAAGCCCTCGCCAGAAGTCACGATGTCGAGCCTTGCTCAACCTTTGGCAAGGCTAGCTCAAGGCCACCCAAGCCACAAGGGCCGCCTTAAGCCCTCGCCTATGGCCGAGCAAAGCTCGACCTCGCTCACCATGGGCGAGGCTCGCCCTCGCTGACCATGGGCAAGGCCTAACCTCGCCAAATTCGGCAAGGTCGAGCTTTGCTGGACCACAAGCGAGGGCTTAAGCCCTCACAAGCACAACCTCACGGCCTTTGGCGAGGCTCATCGAAGTTAGGGGAGGAGAAGGAAAATAATATAAAAAGGAAAAAAATAAAATATCAAATATAAAAATTCAAAAAAAATATTAAAATATTAAAAGTTATCAATATCAGCTCCGGTCATACTACCTTAATCATTTGATGTCAACGTCAGCAAAATCAGACTAAAATTAATTGGAACGACTGAATTGGCACCAAATCTTAAATTTTAGGACTAAATTGATACCAATAAAATATTTATAACTGAATTAATACCAATATGAAAGGTTTATGACTCTTTTTTTTTTTTGGGGACACGTCTCCATTTAATGAATGTTCCCTCTCCTTGAGTAGGCTATATAAATAACGGCTGCTATTAGCCAAGAAGAGACACCACCAGCCCCTTTAGGTTAGGTTCTGACCTCGACCTTCATTGTGATTCTAGCAAAAAGTGACAAGCAAAACAACATTTCAATCGACAGAGGTGAGAGTTTGAGAAACTTAACGTTGGCTGCTCCTGAAAGCAAACTTGGGAAAACAGAAATGGAAAATGAGGGACGGAGCAATGTGGCGGAGGAGGAGAAGATGATTAAGAAGAAGAAAGGGCGATCGTCGATAGGCTCCATATTCATGCACGCGGATGGAGTGGACAGGTGCTTGATGGGTCTCGGCTTCTTTGGAGCCGTCGCCGATGGCTTCTCTACTCCTATTGTGCTCTACGTCGCTGGTCAGCTCTTGAACGACATCGGCTCTGCATCTTCTATGGATCCCACTTCCTTTCTTCACAGCATAAACAAGGTACGCACAACTATCTCTCTCTGAGCTCGTAACTAGGCAATAGTGAATATCCGTTAACCTCACTCTGGGTTGTGTTTCTGCAGAAAGCACTGGTTCTCTTGTACATTGCCTGTGGATTGTTGTTTGCTTGTTTTCTAGGTGGGTCACGCCGTTTCTCTTGTTCCCTTTTGGTTTTTTCTTTCTTTTTAATCTCGGCAAGGATTGGAATTTGGATTTAAGTTGAGATTTTGTGAGTACTGGTACATCTCCTTTCAGTGGCATTTATTATGCACCCACCATTTTGGAGGAAGTTGCTTTCATCCATGTATAAGCTGCTGTTAGTGTTCTAGGGTGGAGATGATTGTAGGACTTGCCTATTATTTTCTGACCGTGCCGGTGATGATGATTATATTCAGAAGGGTACTGTTGGACAAGGACTGGTGAGAGGCAAGCGGCGAGAGTGAGAGCCAGATACTTGAGAGCTGTGCTCAGGCAAGACGTGACCTACTTTGATATGCAAGTAACGAGCACGTCCGATATCGTCACCAGTGTATCCAGTGATAGTCTCGTGATTCAGGATGTGCTAAGCGAGAAGGTCCCCAATTCAGAATCTTAATCTCTCGGTTATTTCATGTTTCATTTATGATTTTTGATTCCCAGCGTATTAGGTAACTCTGACTGAATTGAAACTATAGGTCCCTAATCTTCTTGTCAACGTATCGCTGTTTGTCGGGAGCTACATAGTGGCGTTCATAATGTTGTGGAGACTGGCGATAGTTGGGTTCCCCTTTGTTGTGTTGCTCATCATTCCAGGCATGATATACGGGAGGACTCTTCTCATAATTGCGAGAAAGATACGGGAAGAGTATAGCAAAGCCGGTACGATTGCAGAACAGGCGGTTTCTTCCATCAGAACAGTATATGCCTTCGTCGGTGAGAGCAAAACGCTCTCCGAGTTTTCTAAAGCTCTTGAAGGTTCTGTGAAGTTGGGGCTGAGGCAGGGCTTGGCCAGAGGCTTGGCAATCGGAAGCAACGGTATCGTGTTCGCCATTTGGTCTTTTATGGCATATTATGGTAGTAGGATGGTCATGTACCATCATTATAAAGGTGGAACGGTTTATATCGTTGGCTTGGCCGTTTCTATGGGCGGAGTGTAAGTAGCCTCCAGCTTTCATTTAAAGTTTTGATTTTAACTTGCACTCTTGCTGATAACACATTCAGGAGACCTGAAAAGTAATCCAGTGTTGAAGCCGCTTTAAGATTCAGGAAATTGCCTTGTTCTAGAAGCAACTGACCCTTGCTTGTTTGCTCTTATCTTATATGATTTTAGGGCATGCGGTACTGCTTTATCCAACCTCAAGTACTTCTCGGAAGCATGTTCTGCCGGCGAGCGTATAGAGGAGGTGATAAAGAGAGTGCCGCCAATTGATCCGGAGAACATGGAGGGGCAGACCATACCGAATTTAAAAGGAAACATCAAATTTAGACACGTCGAGTTTGCATATCCATCGAGACCTGAAAACATCATCTTCAGAGACTTCTCTCTCACGATCCCGTCAGGAAAGACTCTAGCTTTGGTTGGTGGCAGTGGCTCCGGAAAATCCACGGTGATATCGCTCCTGCAGAGGTTCTACGACCCACTTAGTGGACGAATACTCCTCGATGGGATCGCCATTAATAAGCTGCAAATTAAATGGCTTAGATCGCAAATGGGACTAGTGAGCCAAGAGCCGACACTCTTTGCGACTAGCATAAAGGAGAATATACTCTTTGGAAAGAAGAATGCCAAAATGAAGAAGGTGATCGAAGCTGCCAAGGCTTCCAATGCTCACAACTTCATCAGTCAGTTGCCTCAGGGGTACGATACGCAGGTCTGGTCCTTCTCTTTCCTTAAATTGTATATATTTTCAACGCGTTAAGTGACTGCTCGCTCAAGTTCAATGCCAATGACGTGACAAAGGTTTTTGATAGGGAAAATCTTGCATCTGTCTATCGTGTTTCATAAACCATGTGAAAGTACGTAAGCTTCCATTTGTCTCAGCAGGTAGGGGAAAGGGGCATCCAATTGTCAGGAGGGCAGAAACAGAGAATAGCTATAGCGCGAGCAATCATTAAAGCCCCCAAGATCCTCCTGCTAGATGAAGCAACGAGCGCATTAGACTCTGAATCAGAGAAAACTGTCCAAGACGCACTCAATCAAGCTTCCATTGGTCGCACAACAATCATCATTGCTCACCGGCTATCTACCATACGACATGCCAATAATATCGCCGTCCTTCAGAACGGGCAAGTGATAGAGACTGGCAATCATGAAGAGCTCCTCCAGAAAGAAGATGGCCTCTATGCCTCGTTGGTCAATCTTCAGAAATCAGAGAAACAGAAACCAATAAATCAAGTTGAGAAACCCAAGAACCAAACCTTACCTTTCATATTAAACATGGATGGATATAGTACTAGTAGCCGCCCTAGCCTATCTAGGGTGAGTCACTGCAGCTCAGCGAGGTCGATGGCAGCAGTTGGTTCGGATGATCAGAAGATCCCCATTCCATCTTTCCAAAGATTGATAGCTTTGAACATGCCGGAGTGGAAACAAGCGATCCTGGGGTGCATCGGCGCCATCTTGTTCGGTGCAGTTCAACCAGTGTATTCTTTTGCCATGGGCTCAATGGTCTCACTTTATTTTTCGGAAGACCACGAGGAGATTAAAGCAAAGATAAGGATTTATGCATTCTGGTTTCTGGGTCTGGCCGTGTTTACGCTCGCAGTCAATGTGATCCAACATTACTATTTCGCTTTCATGGGGGAGTGCTTGACTAAGAGGATCCGAGAGAAGATGCTCTCTAAAATCCTGACTTTCGAAGTCGGATGGTTCGATCAAGATCAGAACTCCAGCGGCTCAGTTTGCTCTAGACTCGCCAATGATGCCAATATGGTAAATACTGTTCCTTACCGCAATTCGCTTATTCTAGTCCTCTATATCTCGAACATGCTGCATTGATGGCTAATGCTGCTTTGACACTTGTGTGCAGGTGAGATTTTTGGTGGGTGACCGAATGGCTCTTATCGTGCAGACGTGCTCGGCTATAATAGTTGCCTTCACCATGGGTCTGATCATCGCCTGGAGACTCGCCCTCGTAATTATAGCCGCGCAACCCCTTGTTATACTCTCCTTCTACATGAGACGAGTGCTACTAATAACTATGTCTCAGAAGGCCATCAAGGCTCAAGAGGAAAGTAGCAAGCTCGCTGCGGACGCAGTCTCCAACCACCGAACCATCACTTCATTCTCTTCTCAAGAGCGCATTCTCCAAATGCTTGAGAAAGCCCATGAAGCCCCGGAACAAGAGAGCATCCAGCAGTCGTGGTATGCCAGTATCGGACTAGCCGCCTCGCAATTCTTTACAAAGTGCACTTGGGCTTTATATTTCTGGTACGGAGGCAAGTTGATTTTTCATGGGCAAATCACATCAACAGCGCTCTTCGAGACGTTCTTTATTTTGATCACCACAGGCAAAGTGATTGCGGACGCCGGAAGCATGACCACAGACATTGCCAATGGCTCGGACACAGTTGGGTCCGTGTTCGCCATATTGGACCGGCAGACTAGGATAGAACCTGAAAGCACGGAAGGTTACCAACCAAGAAAAATTACAGGCCATGTAGAGTTTTGCAGGGTAGATTTTGCATACCCAGAAAGGCCGGATGTCATCATCTTAAAGGACTTCTCTTTCAAAATCGAAGCAGGGAAATCAACCGCATTAGTCGGACAGAGCGGATCTGGCAAATCGACCCTCATTGGCTTGATCGAAAGATTTTACGATCCAATCAGAGGTATAGTAAAAATTGACGGACGAGATGTGAGGTCTTACCACCTTAGGGCCTTCAGGAAGCATATCGCATTGGTTAGTCAGGAACCAACTCTATTCGCCGGCACAATAAGAGAGAATATTGTTTACGGAATATCACACGAGATGAGTGAAACGGAAATCATTGAGGCTGCACGGGCTGCAAACGCTCACGACTTTATTGTGGCATTAAAGGACGGATACGACACATGGTGCGGGAACAAAGGAGCCCAGCTTTCTGGAGGGCAAAAGCAGAGAGTAGCCATAGCGAGAGCCATACTGCGAAACCCGACGCTGTTGTTACTCGATGAGGCAACTAGCGCGCTGGACAGCCAGTCGGAGAAGGTGGTGCAGAGTGCGCTGGAGCGGTTAATGGTCGGACGGACCACGTTAGTGGTGGCACATAGGTTGAGCACCATACAAAGGTGCGACGTGATCGCCGTCCTAGACAAAGGGAAGGTGATGGAGAAGGGGAGCCACTCTTCCTTATTGGCTAAGGGTCCAACCGGAGCTTACTACTCCCTCGTGAACCTCCAGAGCACGCCGAGCACCTAAAAACATATCGAATAACGCGCAGTGCGAATCTGTCTAGAACAGGAGGGAAAAAAAAAAACAATGCAAATGTTGTCAAGGCAATAAGATTATAATATTGGCTCTTTTCTTTCCTTTCAAAGGAGAGAACAGAAGGACAGGTTTATGCTCCTTGATGGTAATTACATGAATAGAATGCTTCCTTATGGTACAGTGTTTTTCACTTGCTCTACATGTTCGGTATTGATGATTAGATGGGAATAACTTTATTTTTACCTTTTGTGCATAAAGTTGTAGAAGACAGATTAAGAAAAGAATCCACTAATCAAACAGTAATTGAAAACAGCACTGAATGAGACGCATCGGTAAGGACAAATAACCCAAGCAATGTTCAGGCCAGTGCAAAACTCATAAAGCTACTTATGAGTAATAACCAGAATGGAAACGTCTACTAAATTAACGATTCACAATTCGCTGGATGATAATGTTCTTTTTCAAAAAGAAAAGGATCTTTTTCTCACACAAGTGTAATTTTGAAATATTCGTGAGTGTTACAATATTTTTGGTAAGTGATTAACATGAGAATTTGTAACTAAAAACAATTGGATAATTTGACTGAAAAAAAAAATAATGGTAGAGCACTTTAATTGAGGTTGGTAATTTAAGTCATTATCAAAAATTGCAAATGAAAGTTTGTAAGAAAACAGAAAAGTTGGCAAATTACAAGAAAAACACAACTCAAAAGAGAGTAATCCAATACTTAAAAAGAGTTAATAAATGCAAAGTGTTTTCAATCAAGTTAAATGGATTTAGAGAAAAATTCCAAATAAGGGTTCAAGTGAATCTATTTTATCAAATAAAGACTCAAAGTGAACTTTATATCAAATAAGAACCCAAAGTGGATCCATTGTTTCAAATAAGGACCCGAAATGAATTTTGTGTCAAATAAAGACCCAAAGTGACTAAGTTAATCTCTATTAAGAACCTTAGTTCGCTGGCAGACATTTTCCGGCAATTAAAATAGGGGCAATTTTGTCAGAAATTTGTGATTGGAAAAAAAAAAGGAAAATTCTAAATTATTTAAGTTTAGGTTATTCATTTACATGTTTACATTTTCTTCTTTCTTCTCCCCCACTGCTCCTCAACCAAATTGCTACACAGTCATCGTTGCGACTCGATTCTTGTCGCTCCTTGCCTTACTTGACCGGTGGAGAATTTGGGTCTCCACAAACAAACAAAGAAGCATCTTGTTTTTTTTCTTGTTTTCTAATTCGTGCCTTAACTGGCAAGGAATTTTGGTCTTTGACTTTGCGAGGATGGGTACAAGAAATGGAGAGGACTTTGACTTTGCAGAGGTTGGGTACAAGGAACAGGAGATCGTAGAAAACATAGGTTTTTTTGTTTCCATTTTAGGATTTGTTAATTTTCCCTATATTTCTTTTGAACAAAATTGTCCAAACTCCAATCGTTAGAAATGTCACATGCTTGATAGCCGGCGAATATTTGACTGACTAATAAGCTCATGTTCTTATTTGGAAGTGATTCAACTACTATGGGTCTTTATTTGAGACAATGGGTCTATTTTAGGTCTTTATCTGACATAAAATTCATTTCGGGTCATTCTTTGAGAAAATTGATCAACTTCGGGTCTTTATTTGAATTTTCCCTAGAATTAGTAACTCAATGGAAAAGTTGGTAAATTTAAATAATAAAAAAATAAAGTGGTTGTAATTAACTCGGTATTCAAAGCTAAATTTATACTTTAATCTTACAAAGATTCATAAGTCACTTTGATTTAAGTTGATAATTTCATATAAAGGTAGATAAAAATCCAAGCATTAGTTAATTATGCATCTAAAAGTCGATAAATTAATTAAAAATTGATAATTTGCTATTATCAGAAAACGAATGGTATTTTCATCAAAATGTTGGTTAGTTACCTGGGAAAAAATCATCGGTCGTTTTTTACTATCAACGGCTTTTTAATACTTATCAACAATTAGTGAAATTTACCAAAAAATTGAGATATGAGAGTTCTATGCATGAGGGCACCCACGTACGTATGTCATCCATGTGCACAAAATAAGAGATACGTTGTTCGTTTTAGCATTATGTTACAATTGTCTATTAATTTATTTGGAATGCAGCAAAAAAGTGGATTGGTGGAGGATGTGCCTCGTATTAAATGACCTTCAATTAGGACAAATTTTCGTTGAATTGCATGGACAAATTTGATAAGTGAGAACGGTTTCTTCTAGTAAATTGTATAAGTGAAGAAACTTAGGTTACCCATTAGTTTTAGGAACGTTACAAACTTACTCTACATATGAGCATAGGGGTGAGCTAGGGGTCCGGTTCATTACAATTCTAGTTCAAGGTCGGTTCTAAGGAGAATTGATCCAATTTTTGGTTCACTTCCCAATTTCATGGCCAAAATTGCCAGTTCTACGTGGGAAATAGATAGGTGGAATTAAAACCAACTAGTAATCGGTCTTGCTAAAAAATTAAAAAAAAAAAACACTTTTGCGCATATGGAGAATCAGTCCTAGTTTTCAACATGAACAAACAGTAATATAACTATTTGATGAGGAAATTATCAAAAAAGTGTCAAACTATTGATTTGTATTAATTTGGTCATAAATCTTTCAATTGTGCCAGTTTACTCTTAAAGCTACGTTTGGCGATCAGGATAAAATTCAAGATAGGGTAAAATTTATTACATTTTGCATTTAGTGCCTACTCAAAATAAGGTAAAGTCGGAAGGGGAAAAAGAAATAAAAAAAGAAAATAATTAAAAAAGAGAGGAAAATAAATTTTAAAAAGGAAATAAAAATAATGTAGATAAGAGCATCATAAGAGATTTTTACCATTTCAGTTTATAAAAAAAAAAAAATCATTTGTATTGATATGTTTTTTATACAAAACAATATACATTAGGTAATATAATGTGAATATATTTGATTTTATTACTGCAATTATCAAATAGTTGATAGAATATAGTAAAATCTTTAGATTTCATATCACATCTTATTCGGTCATATTCTTATTAAAAATCCAGACGACTAAACATAACAAAAATCATTTTACATTTTGTTAATTGAGTCAATCTGACCAATTATGATAGGATATCACTAACGTAAATGCCAACCTTCCTACATGCATATGTCACGGGCCAAAAGATGGACGACCCAAGAGGTTCCTGGAGGACTACCGTGACTCACCTGTGGACCTCCTACTATTACTCGGATTCCCACCAAGCCTTCTCCCCGAATTGCAAGGGCGGGCGAAGCTGTCATTGAGCTAGATTACAGAAGTCTGTTCCTTTCATTTATGTCAGTAGATGGTAGTTAAGTACTTATGTCGGTAGTTGAGGCGGTGCGATCTCGCCCGCCGGATAAAAAGTAGATCAACGGTTGTAAGCCGAGGCCCTCAACTATAAAAAAGTGTCCTCCTTCATTTGTAATCACCCAACATTTCAGCAATACAAAGTTCATTTCCTTCCAGAGCTCCTCTCTCTAAACTTTCTCTCTCAACGATCCGGGTAAGCGTTCGATCAAGCAAGGCTTGTCTTGGGTGATCCAAAGTTGCCCGAGTCGCCGCTCGGTCACGATCCCAATCGATCGGCCCGTGACAAGTGGTATCAGAGCAAAAAGAGATATCCGTTCGAAAGACCAAGGAGCGCCAACTGTTTGAAGGAATGTCGAGCCAAGAAGCTGTCATGGTTGGAGAGGCCGCACAAGTCAACGAGAACCGTGGTCGTACAAAGAAAAGAGACGCCTCAATGGATGTAGTAGCTGCGTTCGATGAGAAGATTGGGAAAGTCCGGAGCGCCGTGCTCGAACTCAT
Organism: Eucalyptus victrix; assembly: GCA_016097545.1. Lineage (NCBI taxonomy): Eukaryota > Viridiplantae > Streptophyta > Magnoliopsida > Myrtales > Myrtaceae > Eucalyptus > Eucalyptus victrix. Next base: position 18,589,782 of record CM027843.1, on the reverse strand, counting down.
GGAAGGTCTTGACGATGTGCGAGACCGGATCATGGAGGTTGAGAGTTCGCTCCGTGAAGACTTCACATCATGCCTCAACGAAGCTACCGCGCCCTTACACAACAAGGACGAAGCCCTTGAAGCATCGATCGATGTGTTGAAGGAGCGCGTCCAAGTGGTCGAGGAAGAAGCTCCGCATAGGGACGAGGTCGAAGCCATGAAGGCTGAGGTCCAAGAGCTCAAGACTGAGCTCACCCTGTGCAAACTAAGCATCACCAATGGTGCTGTGCCGAACCAAGCGGTGCCCAAAATTGAGGTGCCAAAGCCAAAGGAGTTCAAAGGCGAACGATCCGCCAAGGAGGTGGACAACTTCGTCTGGAGCATGGAGCAATACTTCGGTGCCGTCAACATACACGACGAGACGACCAAGGTACGAACCGCTTCCATGTTCCTGTCCGATACGGCAATGCTTTGGTGACACAATAGATGTGATGAAGTTAGACGAGGCACCGATCCCGTGTGCACATGGGACGACTTCGTGAGAGAGTTCCAAGACTACTTTTTCCCCGAGTTCGCTCAGCAAGAAGCCCGTAGCAAGCTCCATCGCCTCGAGCAAAGAGGCACAATCCGAGAGTACGTGAAGGAGTTCTCGGAACTCAAACTCCAGATTCGCAATCTAAGCAAAGAGGAGGCTCTCGGAGCGTTCATGGATGGATTGAAGCCATGGGCACTTCTCGAGCTCAAGAGACGGGACGTGAGTAGTCTTGCGCGAGTGCTAAGCGTGGCCGAGTCACTCGTCGACCTCACCAAGACTGAACCAAGAAGTCGACAAAGAGATTGGAGGATGGATCGACCTTGCGAGGATGAAGCTGGAAGAAACACTCCCCGAGTCGCGCATGAGCAAAGCGGCCGAGCCAAAGCATGGGGAGAAGGGTCTTCCAAGCCAGCCTTCCAAAAGGGTAGACCACTGACGGACTACGCAAACAGGTTTGATCAACCCCTACCTTCTCCTTGTTTCATTTACGAAGGTCCGCACTGGACCCAAAAGTGCCCGAAGAAGGGTCGAATCAACGCCCTCCTTGCCATCGAGGAAGAAAATGAGGAGTCCAAAGAAGATAAACGACAGATCCGGATTGGAGCTGTGAGGATGATCAACTCGGTCCAAACTCGATCGCCGACCAAAGAAGAAGGAATCACTCCAAGCACCGACATGTTCTTCGTGGAGGTCGAAGTGGGCGGCCGAACGCTTTACGCTTTGGTCGACACCGACGCATCCAACATGTTCATGTTGACCGAGGTTGCGAAGACCTTGGGACTTCACGTGGAGCCATCCGAGAAGTCGTACAAGCCCATCAATTCGGGCGACTTCCATGGCGTAGGATCAACACCCGACGTGGATGTCAAGATTGGCGGATGGAAGGGCCAAATGGCGTTCGAGGTAATCCCTCTTGACGACTATGATCTCATACTTGGGATGCAATTTTTCCATAGTGTGGGAGCCATGATCGACATGAGGACCAAGTGCATGATGATCATCGACCAAAAGTGCCCGTCAATGATCCCCATGATCAAAGGGGTGGTCGACACAAAGACCATCGCGTCGATTCGACGCCTCGACAAAAGCTTGAAGGCCGTCATGCGCATCAACAAGCTGTCCGAGGTGAAACCAAAGGTCAAGCTGGATCCTACTCCAACACATGCCATGCCCATCCAAGTGCTCTTCCCCGAGGTTGAGTGCACGCCACATGCTCCGTCCAAGCCGAAGACCGAGCCGCATGCGTCCAACTTCATCATGGAAAGATGCGGCCCTTCGTTCATGAGCGTTTGAGCGAAGAGAAACAAGAACAAGAAGGCTCATGCCAAAGCCCGCAAGGCTGCCCGTCAAGCTGAGAGCGACGAGGACGTCGCTCAATTGAGTGGGGGAGAATGTCACGGGCCAAAAGATCGACGACCCAAGAGGTTCCTGGAAGACTACCGCGACTCACCCGTAGACCTCCTACTATCACTCGGATTCCCACCAAGCCTTCTCCCCGAATTGCAAGAGCGGGCGAAGCTGTCATTGAGCTAGATTACAGAAGTTTGTTCCTTTCATTTATGTCGATAGATGGTAGTTAAGTACTTATGTCGGTAGTTGAGGCGGTGCGATCTCGCCCGCCGGATAAAAAGTATATCAACGGTTGTAAGTCGAGGCCCTCAACTATAAAAGGAGTGTCCTCCTTCATTTATAATCACCCAACATTTCAGCAATACAAAGTTCCTTTCCTTCGAGAGCTCCTCTCTCTAAAATTTCTCTCTCAACGATCCGGTAAGCGAGCGGGTAAGCGTTCGATCAAGCAAGACTTGGCTTGGGTGATCCAAAGTTGCCCGAGTCGCTTTGCGATCACGATCCCAATCGATCGGCTCGTGACACATAGCTGGCACAAATGTGGACAATTTTAATAATTAAAAAAAAAAACAATTTTTGTATAATTTTTTTTTTTTTTTTATCTTTTCATGTCTTCTTTCTTCTTTTTTTCTTTCTTTTCCTTTTTTTCCTCCTAAGGGTGCATTTGGGAGTGGCATTTAGAAGCCACTTTGAACCCCCAAAGATTCTTGGGCCATTATAAGGGTGTTTGGTAAAAAAATTTCAAACCCCATTTGGAAAATGTCAACATTCACAAGGCTGAAAGCCCAAGGCAGATTGGGGTTGTCTTGGGCTTTTAGCCTTCTTGGCATGCTAAGCTGAGGGGGTAAATAAAAAAATATTCTTCCCAAATTATCCTTGTTGGATTTTTGTTTTTCCGATTTTGTCCTCACCATTCATCTTCTTCTTCTTCTTCTCCATTAGCGCTTGCCGGCGAAGGGTAGGCATGGTCATAATGGCCCAGATGACCGTCGCCAGGGGTGGCACCACAATTGCCGGAGGGTGGCGCGACCGCCACGCCATCTAGGTGGTGGTAAGGTTTGGGTCGCCGACCTCACCACGACCCAAATCTGGGGTAGTAGTGTTGCGGGAGGACCTCGCTGCTCCTGATCTGGGTCATGCGAGTTGTGCGACCTCACCACCCCCGAATCTGGGTCGCCAAAGGTCGCCTGACCCCAAGTGGCCTTCATCAGTGGTCTTTAAGGGTCACTCAACCCCGAGCAGCCCTCCCCAATTGTCTCCAAGGCTGCCTGAGTCAGATGTTGGCCACTGGCAACAGATTTCAATCACCAACGGCCATTGCCCTTGCCAACCAATTTTTTTTATTTTTCTTTTGAGAATTTTTTTATCACAAAAGTCTTTTATAAATATAATCTCTCCAAACACTATTTCGCTCAAAGGTACTTCACAATAAACTTTCATATTACAATTTAACAAACACAATTTACATTCTTAAAAACCTCTTCAACCTAAAGTCTTTTACATTTTTTCAACGAACTTTCCCCAAAAATCCAATCAAATGCACCCTAAGTTCAATAAGGACTTTGTGACCCAAAGCCCTCACCGATCATGAGTGAGGATCACAGCCCTTGCCAAGCCATCTAGGCAAGGACTATGTTGACAAGAGCTTCATGGCCCTTGCCTCATTTGGGCTAGGGCCTCATCGCCATTGCCTATGATCGATGAGCGGTCTGCTAGCACTCATTGAGCTTAAAAGAAAAAGAAAAAAGAGAAGAAACAACAAAAAATGCATAACAAAAAGGTTTTTTAATATTATAAAAATTGTCAATGTTAATACCGGCTATACTATATAAGATGGATGATGTTTATGTAAGCGATTTTCGATGAAAATTGATCAATTTGACTTAGTTAATAAAATGTGAAAATATTTAAGACTAGATTAACATAATTGAAGTGTTTATGATTAAATTGATATAAATACAACAAATTTATGACTTTTTTGGTAATCTCTCCCCATTTGACCAACATTTGTTTTTGAAGTGAAATGATGTAACTTTAATACTTTATTTAAATATTTGATTTTTATTTTTTTTTTATAAGTTCTCGATATAGAATTAGGGGTCGTAGATCCGGTGAACCAACTTCTCCTATCCAAACATCAGTATTTTCTAAAAACCTACTAGATCAGCTAGTTCAACCGGGTAAGATTTACCTTTTGATAAGGTTGTTTGACAAGTCATGTCAATTTAAACCGTACCACACGCTAATCCATTTATTAGAACCTTCATATCTGAAAGGGAACGCTTGCTGCTCAGCATTGGATTCATCCCTCAATTTGGGAAATATAGAGAATAGGCATCTACAATCGTACTGGACTTTCATATGTTGACCTCGATATCTGCAAAGGAATTTGTCCATTTATTAGGGTTAAGTCTTCAAATTGATTTGACTTTTGTCAAATATCGATCATTAAAAGTTACAAATTAAAAGTAAAAGCAGATTCTGAATGTATAAAACTATCTCTAAATCTAGACTATCATTAGCATACTCGCTTTGCACCCTAATTACGAGAGGATACTAAATGCATCCAACTCTTTCGGAATCTAATAGATCATCTAAAATTTTCTTAGATAACATAAATCGGATAAGAATTTCTCTAGGAGAACGTGGGTTTGCAACATGGACTAAGATCGATGGGAATATCAAAATCGAACTCTCTACCTAATCCAATATGGTCAAGATCAAACGATTTGACGTTGCCAAAGAATGGGGCAAAAGCCCAAAAAAAACAGAAAAACCAAATAAAATAACATTGTTGAGAGAGAGTGATCGACACGGGCTCGATGTCTGAAGCCCACGGGAGCCCGAAGTATACGACTGCAAAGACTTTCATCGTCCCAATCTTGAGAAAAACACCTCTAAAAAGTTTAATAAAATTGTGAAACAGGAAGAAAAAAGGAAGACAAAAAAAAAGGGAAAACGTTTATTTCGTTCTTTTTTTTTTTTTAATTTTTGGGGTTTGTCAACACACCACCTTTACACCACAAGCGCAAGGCAAATTCTTTCTTTGAATTCGCGTTTTCACTGTTCGGGCAGCATATTTTTCCTCGAAACATTTCGCAAATCATAACGAGGATTTCTTCCACGTCCCGATTCCACTTATTCTCGCCAATACCCCTCCGTATATCAGCTTCCGCTCCGCACAAAGATTCATCCTTTTCTTCACTTTCTCTCTCGCTCTCTCTCTCTCTTTCTCTCTCTCTCTTTCGCTCTCTCTCTATCTGGGCGCCTCCCAATTCTTCTTACCTGTCGTGCGTGTGCACCCGTGAGTAATTCTAAGTTTCGCAAGGTTAGGGAGAGGGCCGGGAGACGTGTTGTTCACCGTTTGTTTTCTCCTTCTGTTCCTCCCTAAAGCGATCAAAGCCTAGTGCTTTTCGTGTTCTTCTTCTTTTTCTTCTCGTTTTCCTTTTCTTTCTCCTGTGCCTGAGATCTGCTAATTCCTCGGTGTTGTATATATTGCAATAAGCAACTGGGGAACTGCAGAGTAAGTTTTTCAGGAGATTGTCATCTGGGTCTTGCAGCTTTTCTTGCGATTATGGCGTTGGTTGTATTTTTGGTGTGAAGAGCGGGTTTGTTGCTTGTGTGTTTTTTTTTTTTTTTTCTTGTATTAGGAATGAAGAGAATACGGGATGATTTGTACCCTGACTCTCAATTCAAACGGCCCTTTGGTTCTTCAAAGGGGGAATTGTAAGTTTCTAATCTTGCGCCTCTCTTGATCTCGTTGGTTATGTTGCCTTTCTGTGTTTGCGGGGGGATTTTGGCTATCGGTTGGTTTGATTGATGAAAGCGAGTTAGCTTGATCATGGTGGTACTCAGGGATGGTCTCTTGTTCTCCTGTACATAGTGTTTTTTTTTTTTGTCACTGTTGATGGCTGATCTTGGGATGTTGGAAACGTGAGCTTTAGAATTACTTTTTTCTTTTTTTTTTTTGTTTCTGGGTGAAATTATATTGAAGGTAGTCTGCTATGTGGGAAGGATCAAGTATTGACATATAATTTTGGTGGGACTTGCTGAACTTTTTTGGAGAATGAGGCTCTGACCATGGCTTCTGCTTGTACAGAAGGGCGTACAAGAATCTAGATCAGCATGCACTAGGGCATAGAATTTAGGAAAACCCGAAAACAAGTGAAATGGTGCTACGAGTCATTGAGGAGAAAAGTAATCACGCTGAGATGGTCACTTAAGATCAGATTTTCTTCACTTCGTTATCATCCCTATTATTAATCCATCAACGGAGTATGCTTTTGCAGTGGATCCGATTGATGCTTATACTAGGCTCTAGGCATCTTATGCAAAATAATCGCAGTCTGCTGAATTGGACGGGTTTATTTTCCCGTAAACTATTCAGATCTAAAAATATGACAATTCTGCTTTCTTTTGCCTGTTCAAGCTATTGTGTATAACTTTTGGAAATTATGTGGATTGATATCAGAGTATGTTGAGACTTATCATCGAAAAAGGCACCAAACTTAGTTTCCTTTTGTATTTATTTATGCTGATGTAGAGTATATATTGTGGTACCTTTTGAGTGTGAAGGTATGGGCAATCCCAAGTTCCTGCAGTCGGAGTGGGAGGAGGAGGAGGAGGAGGAGAAAGAGGAGGAGGGGTTAGTGTCTCTCAGAAATTGACAACAGATGATGCCTTAACATATCTTAAGGAAGTCAAAGACATGTTTCAAGATCAAAGGGAGAAGTATGACATGTTCTTGGAGGTCATGAAAGATTTCAAGGCTCAAAGGTAGTGTCGACAGTCCTAGCCGATGCTTGAGCACCGAGAACTAATGAACAATAGCTTGATGCGTTTCTTCACATTTGCAGAACTGATACTGTAGGTGTCATAGCTAGAGTAAAGGAACTGTTCAAGGGGCATAACAATTTAATTCTGGGCTTCAATACATTCTTACCGAAAGGTTATGAAATAACTTTGGATGAGGATGAACCTCCTACTAAGAGGACAGTTGAGTTTGAGGAAGCTATTAGTTTTGTAAACAAGATAAAGGTAACGTATTTGCTTGTTTCTTGATTTATTCATTACTTGCATCGGAACCTAATTTGTTTTTGTTAAACTGCAGAAACGTTTCCAAAATGATGAACATGTTTATAAATCATTTCTAGAGATTTTGAATATGTACCGGAAGGAGCACAAGGATATAAATGAGGTCTACAGCGAGGTGAGCTTGTTACATGTGGAATTTTTTTATATATGTGGCTTTTAATTTTTGGAGTTTTCTTTTCATCTAACTTTCCCTATCTCATTTTGTTTGACTTGTCTCTGTCATCTACTTAGGTAGCTAATCTTTTTGACGACCATTCAGACTTGCTGGAGGAATTCACAAGATTTTTACCTGATAGTTCCGCAACATCTGTGGCTCATAATATCCCATATAGTCAGAATTCACTACAGCATTATAATGAGCGGAATATGGCCGCACCTACAATGCGGCAAATGCATAGCGACAAGGTAGTTGCTGGATCTAATTGACAATTCTTATGTTATTTGTCTGGGGAATTTGAGGATGAGGATTTTATTCGTATCTTTTTGTCAGCAATCCCATCGTCGAGATAGGTCAGATACTGATCGTGACCTTAGCGTTGATCGTCCTGACGTGGAAGATGAGAAATCTGTTATAAAGGCACAGAGGGACCAGAAAAAGCGTCTTGAAAGGGATACTCGAGATAGGATAAATCGTGAACAGGATGATAGAGAGTCTGGACATGATAATAAGGATCTCCACTTGCAGAGGTCTTCCGACAAAAGGAAACCTGGCAGAAAAGTTGAAGGGTTTGGGATGAATGCAAATGTCTCATTTGCTGATGACAAAAATGCCTTGAAGAGTGAGTCAATCATTAAAGTAGATGGTATACTGTATGTTCACTATGAGTATCTGCATTTTTTTCTTGTCTAATTCTATACATGGCATTTTAGGTTGATCTTATGTTTGTGTATGCATGCACCAAATATTTGCACATACATGCAGATAGTTTTTTGTCTTCATTTCTGAGTGCTTGACTGCAAAGATTTAATTCAACTAATAAAAAAATCCACAATCGGATTTGCAATTATCAGCTTCTAATCTACTTCTGTTTGTGCTCTCTTCTTGCCTTTTTCCATTGTATTTTCACCATGAACTTTTGGTTTGTCGCGGTGGCATTACATGTAGTAGTATTGTATAGTGTTACAGCTAGGCATATCATCGTTATACTTGTGTATAATTCAATACACTCATCATAGTTAGGAAATAGATAATTTTTGCTGTACCTAATTATAGGTTTCCATATCTTTATTGGCAAAATTAGTGATTTTTCCTTTTTATTTTTTTTTAGCAATTGAAGAATCATGAAAATCCCCATTTTACACAATTAATGGAATATATGCCATTGATTAAAGTGGAATTTTTTAAACTATTATTTTAGTTTTGTGACTTAAAATTTTGCTTGCTATAGCAGTTGTTCATCATGATGATGAGAAATTATTTGTTGCTTCTCTTTCATCCTTCACTTACACATGCAGTTCCCAAATATCGTGCAGGTATGTACAATGAAGGGTTTATTTTCTGTGAAAAGGTTAAGGAGCGATTGGGCAGCTCAGATGATTACCAGGCATTTCTGAAGTGTCTTCACATGTATAGCAATGGAATAATCAAAAGAATGGACTTGCAAAATCTGGTAGGCTGTCTAAGCAGCTCCCGTACTCTTTAATCGTATGACTTCCGGTTTATTGCAACTTTCCATGTGTTTGATGGATCAAGCCATCACTCTATTTGAGGATGTCAGGTGATCCTACTTATGAACCAATCCATCTTTTAGTGTCTTTTTCTTTATCTTTTGAAACAGACAATTCTTCCACATAATCCACTCATACTGTTTTTGTCATCAATTTTTTGAAGCTATCAGCTCCTCAATTGAATTGTTGAGCTGTTCATTGCCTTTTGCGAGTGCACTTCCTAGATGGACTTCAGACTTTGACCTGCTAGTTTTTGATGTAACAAAACCATTTTTGATAGTGAACTTGGGAAAACGAATGATTCTTGAGATATCTTTTGAAAACTTAGAGGTATTAAAAAAATTTAATTTGGCAAAAGCCTCACAGAGGAAACTTTTACGTCATAATATAGAGCCCGATGAGAGTCACTGTTGTCTTCATCACTTTCATTTGACTGAAATGTAATCGTATTTCATCTTTTATGTTTGGTACAATTTTTTTCAGGTGACTGATTTGCTGGGAAAGTTTCCAGATCTCATGGATGAATTCAATGATTTTCTGGAACGCTGTGAAAACATTGGTATTGACTGAGATATTATTCATAAGTTGGCTGGTTTATTCTTTTCTCACTTCATGTTAGATGTCTTAATGACTGATGTCCTTGCAGATGGCTTTCTGGCTGGCATCATGAGTAAGAGTAAGTAAAACTACCCTTTCATTACCTTTTGCCTGAAGTCAGTCTTCAAAACTTCTTTGTCCTTTCTGAGCGATTTCCCTTTAACTTTTCTACATATATAGGTGTGAGGTGGTCCATTGACCATTCTCAATTGCTATATGTTGGAATCATATGAAATATTTTTCCTTATGGAAAAAAAATCTGATGTAGCTACTTCATCACTTGTAGAGTCACTTCCTGATGGTCGTATACCCAGATCACTGAAGGCAGAGGATAAAGATAAAGAACAGAAGCGTGAACCTGAAGGAACAAAGGACAAGGAAAGACAAAAGGAGAAGTACATGTGGAAATCCATTCAAGAACTTGACCTCTCAGATTGTCAACGTTGTACTCCAAGCTACCGTCTTCTGCCAGACGATGTAAGTGTTTTGTTAGTTTGCCTTTGGTTGCTTTGTAGGTGAAGGTTGGTTGTTCATTATTCATATGTCTCTTATTATTAGCAATGGCCTTTTGTCTTTTTTAATTGATATGGAGGTCCCTATTTTTGTGTACAATGTTGTTATTCATTCCACATCTACAGTTTTTCTCGATAAATTGATAACTCTTAAGAAATCTTTATTTTGGTTTTTGAGAGTATTGTAGTTTGTAGCTTGCTTTGCTTACTCTGTATTTCTTCGGGGCTTTCAGCCTTAGAGTAAGGAACATAATTCATAGTGTGACTTTAGGAACTATTAGAGTGAAATGGACTCTATTTTGGAATAGTGCTTGAAGATTAGCTCTTATTCAATATGTTATATTTAATTTTCCTTGAGAAGTAACACAACAACCTCATGCTTCTTGATTTTTGGTTTCTGGGAGTCTTTTACTTTGCCGCTTCCATCATGTCGTATTTTTGTCATGTTCTCGGAGAGGTTGTAAAAAGGGATTGGTTTCCTAGCAAATAATTTTCTTAATAAAAAAGTCCTTCCATGTAGAGCCTCTGTGTATTACCGATAAGAGAGTAATGTTCTGTGTGGGATACTTGATCCTTGCTGTACTGCTTTGCAGTATCCAATACCTTCTGCAAGCCAGCGATCAGAGCTCGGTGGGCAAGTACTGAATGATCACTGGGTGTCAGTCACATCAGGTAGTGAGGATTACTCTTTCAAACATATGCGAAGGAATCAGTATGAAGAGAGCTTGTTCAGATGTGAAGATGATAGGTAGAGCATTTCTATTTGTGGTTAAGCTTATTTTTTCTTCTTATATTTCTATGTTTTACTAGTCAAGGATAAATTTGGCACATACATCAGCATGCGTCTGTTTTCCCCTTTTCCTTGTTATGGCTAATAGATGCTTCATGTCACTGTGCATATATCATGTTTAAATTGGTTAATATTGGAATAAAGGTTGTGGATTCTTACCGACTCTTTGCAACTTACTTTAGATTTGAACTGGACATGCTACTGGAATCTGTAAGCTCAACTTTTAAGCGTGCGGAGGAGCTTCTGAATAACATCAGCGAGAGTATACACAATATGGAGACTCCTTTCCATGTTGAGAATTATTTCACCGGTCTGTATTTTAGCATAAACTGTCCATTGAATAGTTGGATTTAGTGCCTCCTAACCGAGGTTTATGTTTACAACTGAATCACATCGAGTCTCATATGTTGCATTTTTTCAGCTCTTAACTTAAGATGCATTGAACGTTTATATGGTGACCATGGCCTGGATGTACTGGAGATCCTTCGGAAAAACCCAACTCTTGCATTACCTGTCATACTGATTCGCCTCAAACAGAAGCAGGAAGAGTGGACAAAGTGTCGTTCAGATTTTAACAAGGTTTGGGCTGATATATATGCCAAAAACCACTACAAATCACTTGATCATCGCAGCTTCTACTTCAAGCAGCAGGATTCAAAGAACTTGAGCACAAAATGTAAGCTTAATTGATTCTGCAGAAAGTCTGATCGGGGAACTAGACGTATTTCGCATCAATAGATGTCTCTTTAATTTCTTGTTGTTACCCCTTTTCACACCATCGCTGGGCTTGCTAGTGGTGACGTACTTCTCTTTCTTTGAAAACTATTTAATGTGTGTGGATCTTCTTGTGTTTTTGCATCTTTGTTAATGCTTATTCTCTTGCCCTTTAACATAAACAACTTTGATGTGCAGCTTTGGTTGCTGAGATCAGAGAAATGAAAGAGAAGAGGCAAAAAGAGGATGATAGTATTCTTGCCATTGCAGCTGCAAATAGGCAGCCCATTGTTCCCCATTTTGAATATCTATTCTCTGATGGTATCATTCATGAAGACTTGCACAAACTTGTTAAGTACTCATGTGAAGAGGTTTGCTCCACCAAAGAACAGTTAAATAAAGTTATGCGGCTATGGACTACATTTCTGGAGCCAATGCTGAGTATTCCTTGTAGGTTCCACAAGAAAGGGGGTGCTGACGTTGTTGGCAAAACCATTTCTGGTGCTAGAATTGTCACTCCATCAAAGGGAGTTGAAATTAATGGAAGTCCAGATACTGATGGTCCTAAAGCAGATCTAAAGCATTCAAAGCCTGTAGACAGTAGGACAGAGAATATTTCATCTGGATTGGCAATTACTTCCAGGACAAACTTGTCAAATGGAAACATGTCAAGTAAAGAGAATAGTTGCCTAGATCCAGAGCATGCCCATGGGGATGATTCTAGTCACTACTCTCATTTGCGAGTAAATAAACTAAAGAATGCAGTGACTGAAGAAATGTCTAAGTTGAAGATAGAAGCTGGGTCTGGCGAACCAGCCACTGACACTGCAAAGATTGCCACTTCAGAAAATTGTTTTGGACGAGTTAAAATGCAAGCAATGTCAGGTCTGAAAGATGGATTAATGACGTGTATGATATTGCTTGACGTAACTGTTAACTGATATCGATGCCTCAATAATGACTTCTTTTTGTTATTTTAGGGGGTGATGTGCCACCGTGTAATCCTAGCAATGGTGCCATTGAGGACCAGAAGGCTGATGTTCTTCCCTTACTGGAGGTATGAGCTTCTGCTCTTTCAGGCGTTTCATAGTGTAATCACCAGTTTCAGAGTTGAATGCATTGTCTCTGTGGACCATATGCCTTGATGAATGATTCTCCTTTTTTTTTAATGCCTATTAATAGCTAATTTGGTGGTTCAGGCTGGTACTGCTGCAAAAGTTGCTGGGAGTGGATTGCTTGAGGAAGGTACAAAAGCCAACAGATACAATGGAGATTCTTTTGGGTCCCCTAAAATTGAGAAGGAAGAAGGTGAATTATCTCCAGTTGCTGACTACGAGGAAGACAACTCTGCTCCCAATAGAGATGGAGCAAAGGCTCTGCCTAAGGCAAATTGCCATGCAGATGACAAAGAGAACCACTCTGTTGGTGGGGAACAGGCATGTACCCGGGATGCTAGGAGAGGAAATCATGCAGATGAGGAAGACAGTGAAGATGCTTCTGAAACAGGTGATGTATCGGGGAGCAATTCTGCGGGTGACGAGTGCTCTCATGAAGAGAATGAAGAGGAGGAAGATGTGGATCATGATGATGATGGTAAGGCTGAGAGTGAGGATGAGGCAGAGGGTACATCTGATGCGCCTCGGAATGGAGACTCTGCTTTGTTGCCACTGTCAGAACGTTTCCTTTCTTCAGTGAAGCCCCTTTCAAAGCGTGTGCAGGCTGTTCTACCTGCAGAGAGGAAGTGTTCCCAGATTTTCTATGGAAATGATGATTTCTATGTGCTTTTTAGGCTTCATCAAGTAAGGCTGTTTGAACTTTGGTTCTGCAGTTTGTTTATTCTTCTGTGTAGCTACTGAATCTATTGAACATTCTTGGAAAATCAGATTCTCTACGAAAGAATTTTATCAGCAAAGACGAACTCAATAAACACTGATAGACGCAGAATATCGGAGGATATCGGTTCTACAGATCCATATTCCAGGTCTAGTAGTAATTACCTCTTGAATTATTGTCAGAATAGATAGATTCTCCTTACATCATAGTTATTACACTTTGCAGGTTTATGAGTGTCCTGTACAACCTGCTTGATGGGACCATTGATAATGCAAAATTTGAGGACGAGTGCAGAGATATAATTGGAAATCAATCTTATGTGCTCTTTACATTGGACAAGTTGATATATAAGCTCGTGAAGCAGGTCAGCTGACTTGTACATACATACAGACATCTTCTTTCTTTTCAACGTTGAGTTTACTCTTCAAAGTTTGTAGAAGTATCTTGAATGACAATTTTTCTTGCAGCTTCAATTAGTTGCTTCTGATGATATGGACAATAAGCTTCTTCAATTGTATGATTATGAGAAATCACGGAAAAGTGCTAGGTTTGTTGATCCAGTTTATTATGAAAATGCACGTATCTTCCTCCATGATGAGAACATATACAGAATGGAATTTGTAAGTTCACTACTGTGGATGACATTGTTTTCGACAACTTGTCTGGTGAACTCTGTTTCTTTTGTCCCCTTCTTGGTATCCATTACTTCTTCTGTTCCTTTTGCAGTCATTTGCTGCTCCTTCTTTGTCCATTCAGCTGATGGACAATCCGAATGAAAAACCGGAAGTGTTTGCTGTTTGCATAGACCCTAATTTTGCTGCTTATCTGCACAATGATTTTCTGATAGCCTCTCCTATCAGAAAGGAGCCACATGATATATTTCTTTCAAGGTGGGTATAATTCTTAAAACTCACAAATGTAGGACTCCCAAGAAGAGAATAGAATTTTTAAATTTCAGCATCATCAAGTGCGGACCCATTACTCTGGTTTTTTAATGTTGTTTCTAGACTGTAGTTTGATGTATCATTTGGGCACAGCAGACACAGAGAAGTATATGATTAAGAATGTGATATGGGATAGGTGGAGACTTGTGAGGCAGTTTTTGTGTTTCTCGGCTCTTTTCTGTAAGGAGCATGTGAGCTTTTGAAATAAATACTTACGTAGTTTGTTGTTCCCGCGTTTGTGTTTCTCAATCTCCACTTATTTTGTCGATTGTGAACAATGCACCTATGCCCTCTAACATGTAACTTGCTGTTGATACACACAGAAACAAGCGTGAATATGCTGACCTGGATGAAAATTCTGCAATTTGTATGGCCTTGGAGGGTGTTCGAGTGGTTAATGGTCTGGAATGCAAAGTGGCTTGCAACTCATCAAAGGTTCTGGTTACTTTATCCCTCTAGAGGATGTAATTTGTTGCTGTCTTTGGTTGATGTTTATGTAAACCAAAAAAAGCTTATCATTTATGAAGCACTTGTAGTTGTAATTTCTGCTCTGTGCTAAAGGGATAAGACCTGCCTGGTCTTTATTTTGTCTACTTGGATTTATTCATGTGTAAACTACTCGGTCTTGTCATAGATATAGACGCTCATATCTCCTGCTGGTGCATTTCTGGGCTCACTTCTGCTTTAGTCATTTTAACAATTGATGATAATCATGACGATACAAAGTTCTTCTTGATTGTCTGCCTTTTAAAGAATATTATCTCGTTGAGATGATAATGATGAGAAAAGTGCATATTCTACTTTAAACAAGCTTAATTGTTTTCTTAGTCCCTTGTTTTGATAACATTCTGATAATGCAAGTGTTTAATGACAGACTTCATATGTCCTGGACACTGAAGATTTCCTTTTCCGGTGGAGAAGGAGAAGGAAAAGCTCGCCCAGGGTTCAATCTTCTTCTCGTTACGAAGAAAAGATACAAAGGTTCCACAGATTTCTATCGACAAAGTAGAAGCACACCTTACAGCAGAAGCTAGTAAAGATGGCGAAAGATTAGTACGTCAGAAACCTCGGTCAATTCTGTGCATGGCGTTGTCTCTTCTTTCTATGAACAAAGTCATCCGGGGAAAAGCCTCAGTAACCGACTTCGTCGCGGGTATAAAGAGAACACTGACTTGGCGAGGTCTATTGTGGTTTCCTTTGGGCAAATACGATCTAGCTGACATACTTGACCCGTCTAATGAACCGTGAGCTGGAATAGGCCAACCGTCTCGTCTCGTATCTGGCGGTCACTCGGCAGCTGTGTATATAGTGTTGTGTGTTACATGGTCGAAATGTGGCATCATGAACTATGTCCGAGCAGGAGCTGTTCTGCTCTTGGCCGATAACTCGCTTCACGAAAAGATGGGACTGACTATTGGGTAAAAGTCGGCGACGTTCTGTAATCACATACTAGACTTTGGATTGACAATGGTAATAAAATTTTAGCTAGTTTTTCCATCCCCTCGGCATGACAGTTTTGCCTTCGATATTTTGCCCGATTTTCTGCCGTTTGCACTTATGTAGAATATCAGCTGTTCGTGCTCTCATTTGAACTTCTTGATTGGAGACGTGGTAGCTACAACATTCCTACGGGAACAAATCTGAAATGTGTTTGAGCCTTTTCAATCATTTTGCAACTTTATAAATTCAGTGGCAGAAATGAAGAGTCGCCCGGGTTCATCAAGAAATGGCAGCCGTAATTTGTAATGGGTGGGGACAAATTTGTAGTAAATAGCAGCCTACTGGATTGATCTTTTTTCGTAAACATTGATTTGGTCGATGCAATTGAAAATTGGGCCAATATTGTGAAAAATCACAAATTGATTTGATTATATAATATTTTACTCCAAACTTATCTGAATTTCTTGTGATGTAATTCTGAATTTTAATGAAATGTGTAACGTAGTCCATAAATTAAATTTATATAATATATTCTTGAAATTTAATTCAACTTGCAATGTAATCTCTAAATTTTTAATTTGTTTTATGTGGTTAATGGATTTTTTTATACAAATTCAATTTAGTACTTGAACTATATGAAAATGTTCAATGCTTTTTGTCATTCTATCACTAGACAATATTGAACATTTTTATATAACCCATACACTAAATTAAACCTATACCAAATTCCATAGATTACATTGAACAAATTAAAGTTTATGCATTATATTGCACAGTAGGTTATAATTCAAAGATCAGATTAAATAGATTATACGTTAGATTAAAATTTATAAATCACATTAAATAAATTAAAATCAAAAGATCATATAGCGCATTGAACCAAAATTTAAAAATCATTTACATAATTATATCAAAATTAATTTTAAAAAAAAATGACGTAGACGTACCGACTTGGGGTTATAACTTATATGTAGCATGAAAACTAATTTTAGGCAAATATAACATAATTTTTATTAATTCAGAATTTTCGGTTATCATCAAGTAAAGTCAAACCATCTCGTGGAGAGATGTACTTCTTACTCTCTTGGGAGGGCGTGAACAATACCCGGGACAAACCCGACGGAGCGCCTGGCCCGAACCCGACTATTCGGGTCGGGGGCTGATTCGGGTGCGCATACAAACCCTAAACGGAAACATTGAAAACCTTCCTCTTCGTGGAGAACCCTAATGACGATCGGCGGCGGCGGGTGCGTTGGTTTGCGCCTCCGTCGGACGAGTTCTTCGCTTGTCCAGTTGCTCCTTCTTCCTCACGAATCACGTGTTCGTCCAGCCGGAGAAATTCGAGGATGGGGATGGAGGAAGTGTTGAATCTCTGTGGGCGGTTGAGCGTGTTCCGTGAAGGAAGAATGAGCAATCTAAACAACCGAAGAAGTCACCCGACGGAATGTGCTCGACTTTAGGGATGCTTGCTGTGGAATCCGACGGTGATGATGTTTCTGAAACAGGTGATGCATCGGATGGTATTCTGCAGGTGATGAGTGTTCGAAGGAAGATAGGCTGATAAGTGTGCAGGCTGTTATACCTCCAGATTGGGAAATATTCACAGAATTTTTATAGAAATGTTGGTTTATGCTCGCTTTTTAGTCTTGATCGAGGAAGGCTGAACTTTGGCTCTGCAGTCTGTTTATTCTTCTATGCAGCTACTGAATTCTACGAAAAGAATTTCATCAGCAACGATGAACTGGATAAAGGGTGTAGACGCAGAATTTCGGAGGATATCTGTTTTACAGATGCACATGCCAGGTCGTCAAAGTAGATAGCTTCTCCTTATATTATATCTATTACACTTTGCAGGTTTATGAGTGTCCTATATAATTCGAAATCAGTCTTATGTGCTCTTCACAAGTTGGATACATAAGCCGGTGAGGCAGACTTGTGTAAGTACATATAGAAATTTTTCTTTTAAACATCAAGTTTTTTTATGGTCGGTTTTTAAACATCAAGTCACACTTCAAAGTTTTTATGGGTATTTTGAATGGCAGTTTCTTGTTACATCAACATTTAGCTGCATCTGATGATGAGGGCAATAAGCTTATATCACGGAAAGTTTAAGTTTTGTTGATTCAGCGTATTTGTGAGAGTGTGTGTATCTTCCTCCATGACGATGACATATACAGAATGGAATTTGTAAGTTCACCTCCGGAGATGACATTGTTTTCGGCAACTTGTCTGGTTAACTTTCTGTTTGTTCTGTTCCCTTCCTGGTATGAATTACTTCTGTGTTCCTTTTGCAGTCATTTGTTGCTGCTCCTTTGTCCATTCTGTTTATGGACAATCCAAAGAAGAACCTTAAGTGTTTGCAGTTTCCGCAGATCTTAATTTTGATGCTTATCTGCACAATGATTATCTGATAGCCCTCTCCTATCAGAAAAGAGCCACGGCATATTTCTTGCAAGACGGTTATATCTCCTAAAACTCACAAATGTAGAACTACTGAGAAGAGAATGGAATTAGTCTATTAAATCAGTTGAGGACCCAGTGCTCTGCCCCCTCCTATGTTGTCTCTAGATTGCTATTCAATGTACCGTTTAGGTACCACAAATGCAGAGAAGTATTTGATTGAGAATGTGATACGGGATGGGAAGAGAGCCCCTATGTGGCAATGTTGCTTTTTTTCTTGATTCTTTACTTGAAGGAGCATAGGCGCTTTTATTTTGAAATGAATATTATGTCTTTTGATATTCTGTCCATATTTCTGTTCCTCAAACATGATTCCTCAATTTTTCTAGCACATTAAGCCCCCTTGTTACTTGCAAACAAGGAGCTATATAACTTAGCATGTAGCTCACACTGCTGATATCCCACAAGAACAAGCGTAAATACGTTAGCTTGCATGAAAAATTCTGTGTCATGTATGGCCTTGGGGGCAATTCAAGCGGTTATTGGCCAGGAATGCCGAGTAGCTTGCAACTTATCAAGGGTGCTGATTGCTTTATGATGCAGCGTCTGGCTTGGTCATGTGCTTTTGTCGAGTATCGTCTTAAAGATAAGAAGAGTGCACATTTCTATTTCAAACGAGCTTGAAGGTTGTCTCTTTTTTCATCCCTTATCTAGAAAAGGTACAGAAGGTTCCACGGTCTTATCCCCAAAGTAGCAGCCATGCATCACAGCAGAAGCTTAAAACCTCGGTAAAGTCAGTTCCGGTTGTTGTCTCCTTTTTATTGACGAATTCATTCGGGAAAACCTGGGCGGTTGGCTTTGTAGCGATAGAAGAGGACTCCGACCGTTGAGATGTATGGAATTTTCGTTTGCTCGACATTGGATGCGTTTGGTTAGACTTTTGGAGAAAGCTATTGAGAAAATGCAAATGATTTTAAGTTAAAGAAGTTTTTCAGAATGCAAATTGCATTTGGTAAATTGTAATCTAAAAGTGTATTGTGAAATACCCTTGGGCAAAATAGTGTTTAGAAAAAATTGCATTTACAAATGACTTTTATGATAAAAAGAAAAGAAAAAAATAGTTAGCCGATGAAGGATAGGTGGCCGTTGGCATTGCCGTAGCCGATGTCTCAAGTAGCAAGACCTCAGGCGGCCGTCGAACACTAGTGGTGAGGGTTGCCTAAGGTCAAGCGACCGCCAGCGAGGGCCACCTGGTTGCGCGACCTCACACGGCCTTTCACGATAGTCACGGCGAGGTGCGACTGACCTCACCGCAAGATAAGCGACCTCCACGACCTAGATCTGAGTCGCGGCGAGGTTGCGGGTGGCCTAGGCCGCCGCGACCTCTGACTACCTTCGCGACCCAGATTTGGGTCATGGCAAGGTCGTGGGTCGCTAGAGGTCGTAGCGACTGATCTCACCATGACCCAGGCGACCTCAACGACCTAGATTTGGGTCGCGCGACTAATCGGCAACGGTCGCCTAGGTGCTGCGACCACGCTGGCCTCTCTCCAGTCCGTCACTGGCTGACATATGAGAGTCTGACAAAGAAGAAGATGAACAGTACATCGGGCCGAAAATGCTGAAAGCCCAAGACAATTTAGGATCTACCTTGGGCTTTCAGCATTTGAAAGGTTGAAGGTTTAAAAAATGTTCCCAAACATCCAATATTTGAGCAAATGGACTTTGGACACCCAAAGTACTCGGCAAAGTTAGTCCTAAACGCAGCCATTGTCTTGCTGCAAAAGCTCTTTTCGGTAAAGCTATAGTGTCTCGTATTCATAAACTTTGTCTGAGTAGGAGCTGCTCTTTGCCCTTAAAAATTTTCAGTCAAGAAAGATATGACAATCGGATGGAAACGGGGAACTTTCTTTAGTCATACGTTAGCCGTCGGAATTTCTAATGGTAATTAGATCACCTGTTTTCCTTTGATTTCGCCCTCGATTTTCAATTTCTTGCACTGGTGCACGAAATGTTCTTGCTCCCAGTTGGAAGTTATTGATGAGAGACGTGCTAAGGTTCGATTCCTAAAGAAACAAAATCTAAAAGTTAAAGCCTCCATTTGCTTAGGTAAGGTGTTTTGATTATTCAAAGTCACCATCAGTACCGTTGTACGCAACAAATTCAAAAGTTATTTGATTCGGCGGTTTGGTTTCTTCTCGAATAAGTAGATGGTTTGAAAACGTCGGATGTTTTCGACTTTTGTTACGGACAATCTTGGGCGACAGGGTTCCGGAAATGCCAATTGTTGCGATCGATAGGAACGAAGTTGTATCGGTCGTTTGTTTGGCACGATCAATGGACAAAAAAGAAAAATGGCTCGCGGGATGTTCTCAGGACGTTGATTACGACTAGCCACCCTCAGAACGTTGACTTTGAACAACCATTCGCGCGTCAAAGAAACTTCTGGAAGACAAAAAGAAAATAAAAATATACCGTTGTACATAGGATTGAACGTATTTCAAAAAAATATATAAATTAGATAACTCATTCATTGCGTATAAAGATAAAGATCAATATGACCCATCACATCCCATAAGACAATTATAAATAATATTTAAACTTTCACTCAACGTGCAATATAATAATTTTTAATTTGTTCCATATAATATTTGAACTTCAAAGATAATATGTAATGTGATTCTTGAATTTCTTATTTATTAAATTTTTTGTCTTTAAATTATATGAAAATGTTAAATAATATAAGTGTTAAATAAATTCATAACTTATTTAAACTGAAGTAATCTATATAACTTTGCTTCGATCTTACATTTGTTCACTTCATGCTCTCGCCTCAGTTTGGCTATAAGATTTTTCTAAGTTTAGTCAAGTGTGAAGATATTTTAATAATATGGGTTAGGTGTGAATTTGTATTGTATGAAAATTGATTGATTTTGATCAAATCATTTTCAATTGGACTGACTTTAACATGCATTCATTCATCGAATATATAGGTAACGATCAATATCACTCATCACATCTTCTCAGACGATCATCCTTACATGAACCCGTGAATTTCACAAGCAAGAATCAGTATTAATTGTCCTGAAATGAATCTGTCCCCTCATTTTTTTTCTATGCACCAAAGAAAAAAAATCTCGACGTGTAGGAGGGGCGGCGTCACTTTTTCCCAAAAAATAATTTTAAAAAAAAAAAGGATAGAAAAGTGGGAAATGGCAGGAAACATGTGCACAGCACGTGGTCAACAAGATGAACAAAAGATGGATACGTCGCTTGTGGTCAGGTCGGCATCACGTGCGGGACCGTAGATTAGATGGAACCTCGGAACGCGCAGACGGGAATCATTCAATAGCGTGTGAACCGCGAAGACCAGACGACGAAGACTCCTGGAAAGTGGAAAGCTCACCCCCTTCAAATTCAACATGCGGAATCATGAACACAAAAAAAAAATATATATATATCAAATGATTAATAATATAAAATAAATTAAATTTCTCAATTAATATATTTATTATGAATTTATATTTCGTTAGTTTTTATTAAAGGAAAGTTAATATTTGGTAATATATCAGTTTAAGATATTTCGGGATAAATTTGTATTGGTTTGAAATTTTTGGGGTGATATTAAAGAAACGAAATAAATGATTATTCCAGAATGGGACATTGACGAATTTCCACATGTGGGTGCTGTCCTGAATCCTGTCTGTCCCGCGTCGTGTTAGGAACCGAAAGCCGCGTTTCCTGACATGACTTCACGCGTTTGCCTGGTTTCCTTCTTCCATACTCGACTTCTTATACGCATCGCCGGCCGCACAGAACGAGAATGCCCTTTCTTCCTCTTCTTCTTCTTCCGATATCGCAGCTGCAGCAACACTCTCTCAGCGTTTCCCCGGCACAGAGCTTCTCTCTCTAGAGTTTCGCCGGCTTCGGTTCTCGGGATTCCGAGTCTCATGAGGCCCGTTCTAGCCGCGGCCATCTGCTTCCTCCTGCTGCGGTCGTGCGCCCACGCGATCCGATCGTTCCCCAGCGAGCTGAGCCATGACGTGCGCGTCAAGTTCTTGGAGGCGCCGGAGTATCGGAACGAACCGGGGTGTCCGAAGTTGGATGGGGACGACGGCGGCGCAGGCTCGCTCGTCCGGGTGGCCATGACGCTGGATTTCGAGTACCTGAGGGGCACGGTGGCGGCGGTGCACTCCGTCCTGAGGCACGCTTCCTGCCCCGAGAACGTCTTCTTCCACTTTGTCGCTTCGGCTTCCGCGGATCGGGAGAGCCTGGCGGGAATCCTCCGGACCGCGTTTCCTTCCCTCGGGTTCAGGATATACGGCTTCGACGACGGCTCGGTCGGTCGCTTGATATCCTCCTCGGTCCGTCACGCCCTGGAGAACCCGCTGAACTACGCGAGGTCCTACTTGGCAGACCTGCTCGAGCCGTCCGTCGAGCGCGTGATATACTTGGACTCGGATGTTATCCTGGTCGACGACATCCAGAAACTCTGGACCGTCCCGCTAACCGGGTCGAGAGTGATCGGAGCGCCCGAGTATTGCCACGCCAACTTCGCCAAGTACTTCTCGGAGGAGTTCTGGTCGGACGCCGAGCTTCCCAAGGTCTTTGCAGGGAAAAGGCCGTGCTATTTCAACACGGGGGTGATGGTGATGGATTTGGTGAGGTGGAGAGAGGGCGATTACAGGAGGCGGATCGAGGGATGGATGGAGATTCAGAAGGAGAGGCGGATCTACGAGCTGGGCTCGCTGCCGCCGTTCTTGCTCGTGTTCGGCGGCGACATTGAGCCAATTGATAGGAGGTGGAATCAACACGGATTGGGCGGAGACAATGTGGTGAACAGCTGCAGGGCTCTCCATCCTGGCCATGTGAGCCTACTGCACTGGAGCGGTAAAGGGAAGCCCTGGACGAGGCTTGATTTGAAGATGCCCTGTCCTGTGGACTCCCTATGGATGCCTTATGATTTGCACAGTTCGAAGGATAGTCCTCTTGCGGCACGGCAATTGTAATGAACATAGACTTTTGCGTTTGCCATGTTCGGCTCGAGAATCAATTGCTGAGATTCTTTCATTTTTACGTATATACAGAAATGTTGTAAAAGTCGACTAGGAAATATACACAGAAGAGGTTGTCTCCCATTACAGACGGGGATAACATTTTTGGTATCACAAGATCTGGTCGTCCTTTTTTCTTTCTTTCTCTGTTCTTTCACATTTTGATGATTCTTTCGTTTTCAAAATGTCCCATGGACTGGAAATATTTATATTCTTTGATTCATTGATAGACATTCTCAGATGGCCTAGTTCGTGAATTTTGACAGACTTGTTTGATAGGACTGCTTGTTCGCATTCACAGGCAATAACCCTTCACAAAAAATTTTACTTCTGTAATTGCAGGTGGAGGGAAGGGAACTTCCGCACAGAATATAAAGTCTGAAATCTTCCACATTGGGCATCCGGGATGAATTTTACCATCTACTGTCAATAGTAAACATCCCAAACTCTGGAAGAAAAATGTTAACTGCTGATCTGGATACCGACTTCTGTCCAACGATACATCATTTAGGCGCTGATCAAAATCGAGGAGAATATTCTTTTGTGAATTCAGTGAGCCCAGGTGAAAAATGATCAATAAGATTGAATCAAGAACAAAGTACGGCTATAAAATTGATCAATTCATTCAGTAACTGCACACTAGCATTTGTTCGTTCAATTGTTGGCGGCAATTATCCAGTCGTGGATCTGGACAATGCATCAGCATCCTGCTGCTGATCTGGGTGTTACAGAGATACATCCCAAATTAGATTTCAATGGGTTAGAAACAGCGTATTTATGACTATACAGTCGGAACATCGAGAACATGATCCAACAAGAAGCCACATACGTCATCCTCTTCTAAAGGAGCTGTATCAAAGAGCCGAAACTAAAAACAAATCCTCAGACAAATGGTTAAACATCTGCATTCCTCTGTACTCGATCAACTTGTAAGGAACCAAGTGATCAGGACACTTGTCGTATCTTTGTGTTCCCAGCAACTTCAGTGTACCATGACTTCCATGCCTCCATGTAATGTGCAAAGAGGTCCCTCAAAGCTGCAACAGCATCAATAAGAGCTATCAGGCATGTAGTACAGTTAGCTTATGCATAAATGAGAAGCTATTATAGGCTCGCCACCCTGTGAAGTATGAACCAGACCCTCATTTTGTGAGGATTCAGTTAGCCTACTTGACGGAAGAGGTCAAGGTAATGAAATAACAGCTTGATCATGCAGAAACTGACATTAAGACCGCCTCTATGCAAGCACGAAAATCCAGAACCTCAAGGTGAAACAGTCAGATACCTTGATTATGGTACTGAGGGCGATGAGTAGATGCAAGTGTTTCCCAGTCATAATCCTGCTTCACAGACTTTGGTGCAGAATTTACTGCTCTCGGCAAACACACAGGAGCAAATGGGCCATATACGTAACCCCTCGAGCCATTGTCTGAATGGCACTCTTGTTCACACCTGTCATAGTTGTTTTCTGGATCTTGTTTGACAAGAAATACCTTTTTTACTGGGTCACATGATTTTGTATTGTTTGAAGAATCCACCTTACTTCTCTTTAAAGGTTGATTTGTGATCTCAGTGCCAAACAGTCTCTTCCTATATTGATTCTGCTCTGAAAAATTAGCATCAGTATCCCCAGATTTTCCTCTCCATCCTAGCCATCTAAATGCTGGTTTCCTAGTATCAGGGTGAGGTGTCTGCAGGTTAGCCATTAACCAAACAACTGGTAAGTCAGAGAGCACAGAGAAAAAACATTGACTCGAATTTCCTCACGGAGGCTCCCCAGTATATACCTTCTCAATCAGATTCATGGATGAAAAAACATTGGCAATGTCATACAGTCGTCTGATCTTTGCTGCAAATAGCATTGAAAGTGTCAGATACAAGTTCATTTCTCCTTCCTTATTTCAGTTAACAAGTCAAGAACACGATTAATTACTTCTCATAGCTGTCGTATTGTTGTTATCACCAAGCAATGCCACTGCAGCAGTATCAAGAGAGATCATATCCACCTAGCATCAAGGAATAACGCACATTGAATAAAATGGGAATAATAGAAGAAAAAAAAGGAGCACCAAGAGGTAAACTCACATTGGAACAAAGAAAAAGCTTCACGAAGTTCTGCGTAAGAAGGGCCAATGATTTTTCTCTCCTGTTTTCTGCAGAAAGAGGACCTGGAGATCTCTCTTTCTTATTGTCTGCACAAGCAACCATTCATTCTTCAGTAATTAAGAACAAATCATATAAAATCTACCTAATCCAGTGCAAGCATAGTTGTGGTCTTAAATAACTAGCAAATCTAGGGTGATATGAGTCTCAAAACAATCGAATAAAAAAAGTACTACAAAAAGTAGAGAACTAAAATTACCAGATTTGGACGATGCTGAAGAGTTATCTTGCGTCTCAAATTTGAGATCCAAACACCCTTCATTTTCAGCGTCGTTAAAAACCTAACCATTCAAAATACTCAGCATGAGTCGTTCGAATGATACCATAGCTTTCAAATTAGCTCTCAAGAGCAAGACTGAATATAAGTCTAATGTATATGCATAAAGTCACATGTTCACTTAACAAACTATCAAATGGTAAAATGAGACATTGATACTGATTACACGTTTTTTTTTTTTTTTAAAGGTTTTTGGAAAGAACCGACCAGACAAAAACCAAAATAAGACATCTGCACTGACAAGCAAGAACGAATCTTGGTTCAGGAGCTGGTCACATCCCACATTTTCCTACATTAGCTACTCGAAGGACACGGCAGAATCAAAAAACGGGATGAACTCCAACTGGGGCAGTACCTTTGCCGGGTCGCCGCAATTTGAGTTATTGGAGTTCTCTCTCAGACCTTCTTCCTGGCGACAGTAACCCCATAACAACCATCAAGCCGACTTGCCAAAGGGCTAAAACTACTATTGCGATAGGCATTCAGGAGCTAAAATTCACCTTGAGCTTCTCCAATGCATTGGGGATCGCTCTGAAACCTTTCCACGAATACTGGTTCTTCGCTTTCCTCGCCACAACCTATACACATCGAAAGACCGGATCAACTTTGGCAATGCAACATAAGTGGGAGCGGAATGCCTTCCTCAATTCCCAATCTAAAACGGTCGTAAGGTTTAGAATCTCACGCCGACGCTTTCCAATATGTTCACCACGTCATAGATTCGCCTCCGCTCCACTCCTGCTCATTCAGAAGCAACAACATCTTAGTTTTCCCGAAAAGAAAAAATCTGGGTTCATTATAAACGCGTCCGCCTCGCGAGATCAAAGCAAAGGAAAGTGAGGGAAGGAAGCAAGTACCTAGCTTGAGAGCGGCATCGTCGAGACCGATCACTTCGACGTCGTCCCTATTGTACAGTCTCAGGAAACTGTTCCAAAAAAACGGCGAGGAATGAGAAAACTAACCAAGACCCAGATCGAATCACCCGGAACGAGGGAGAACGGGACAGAAAAGGAAGAATCTTTCGGGGAAGGAAGAAGGGGGGGGGTGAACTACTTGGAGCAGAGGACGCCGAGGGACTTGTCCTTGCGGCAGTAGAGATGCTGCCTGGAATCGAGCAACTCCCCGGATCCCAGCGGCGCGGCCTCGCGGTGGCAAACCGGGTCGTCGACTCTCGCCAGCTCCATTGCGACGCCTCCTCGCCGCTCTCGCAAGAGACGAGACACACACAAACAAACACACGAGTTCTCTCTCTCTGTGCCGCTCCTGGTCGGGCGTGCTTCAGCTGTGGTGGCGGAGCGAGAAACCAAGGCGAGAGAGGGAGAGGAGTATAAAGAGAGGGAGGGACCGTTGAGAGGGAAGGAGAGGGAGGGAGAGTTTTTTTGGTTGGCGATGGCGGGTTTGAAATTTCGAAAGCTGGATCTGAGAGAAGGACAGAAGGAGGAGGGGAGGGGAGACGAGCGAAGGGGAGATCTCCTCGTCCTCGTTTGCATGACGCGGGAGTTTGAATTGGGATTCGAAAGGAGCGGTTGCGCCCAGCTTTTACCCATTTGCCCTTGCTCTTGCGCCCCCGGGGGCTTTCGGTCAGGGGTGATTTGGTAATTTCGGCCCCTTGGCGGGCCTGGTGGGAAAATAAGGTTTTCTCTTTTTCGGCTGTCGTGAAGGAGGAGCGGCGGCTGGATTCACATAGGACCTGGCGACCCCCCCCCCCCCCCCCCCGGGGGAGGACAATAATAATTAAATCGAGAGGGGGATTCTTTTGCCTAAATTAACTAACGATTTTTTTTTTGTTTTTGGCGTAATCTCCACTTCTGCGTTTTTCGAAGGCGCCGAGCGCGCCTAAAACGCCATTTGGATTCACCTGCGGTATCATTACCCTTTTCCCTCTCTCTCTCTCTCTCTCTCTCTTTTCCCTCCTTTTTTCTATTGCCGAAATGTGGCTAATTTCAGCTCGCCATTATGAAATTATTGAGAGGAGTTGAGAGGTAAGGACACAGCGATCATAGGTGCGAGGGATTCAACTCCCATGCGCTACAAAAAAGTCGAGCAAAATCTAAAAGGGAGATGAGAGTTAGAAATAGAATAAGCTAAAAAAAAATTACTATTACAATATTTATAGATTACCTTTATCTTCTTCCTCTCATTAACAATAAGCATTAGTTCTGAATGGATCCTAGAATCAGACTAAACCGATTATACCAATTGATTGTGCTTTGGTTTCAAATTTTTGAAATCAGCTACTATTGAATGGAGAAAATTATAATTCTCTCTTTTTACTCTTGCTTTGAGGGTGTTTGGTTGGGCATTCCCAAGGGGCCCAAAGCCCCTTAGGGAGAAATTTTGGGTGTTTGGCAAGGGCTTTTGAATGCCCATTTATGAAATGCGGACATTCCACATGCTCAAAGCCCAATGTTGGGGTAGGGCAACTTTGAGCATTCAACATTCTTCCAATGCAAGCTCACTGTTCACGCTTCTTTCCCATGACTTCTTCAAGTTCTTCGCTATTGCTTTTGTTGTCAACGCCGCCTCCGCCTCCGTCGTCGACGTCGCCTCCACCTTCGCCTCCGTCATCGATGCCGCCTTCGCCTCCACCGTCGACGCCTTCCTCTTTTGCGATAGATCCATCCTCTTCAACAAGCGTGAGCAACACTGGTTGACTCCTTCGGCTCATGAGAACCAGGACTCAAGCCGCTAGATCTGGCCGTCCGACGGCGAGATCTGGCCTTCCGACGGCGAGATCTGGCATTCCGATGGTGAGATCTAGCCTTCACCCCCCCCTCGACCAACTTGACGCCCCTCCTGCCCCACCGTTATGGGACGCCCTCGACTTCGAGTTCTCCACCGGCCCCGCTGCCACCTCCATCATCAACGCCTTCCTCTTCTACGGTAGATCCATCCCCCTTTGACTCCTTTAGCTCGCACGAATCAGGCCATCTAGCATCATCGGCCACCGGATTTGATTTTCAAATTTAAAAAAAAAATTAAAAGCAAAAGTCCATTTGTAATAAGTTTTGCCAAATAGTATTTTTACACAAGTCACTTTCCAATACTTAATTTGCCAAACGCTCGAGCATTCCCGAAAACCCTTTACCCTAAAGATATTTGCATTTGGCTAAGAGCATTTCCCCAAAGCCGAACCAAATGGGCCCTTTGTATCTTGTTGCCACCTCTAGTTCCTTGATTGTCTTGCTAAGGAGTTTCACGGCTACTTCATCATACCTATACGAGCAAGTTATAAAAATCTCTTGTTAAATAAAGAAAGCTGCAATGGCATGAAACAAGGGAAGTTGCCAAGAAATGAGAAGAATTTGCCCAAAAGATGTTTATTTGCAAGAGACGTGAAGTTGATGGGTGGGGCTCGAATTTTCCTGATATGTTTAGCAGATAAAACAGTGTTTATTACTAACGGAGTATTGAACCATTGAGATCACGTTGCCACCGGTCATCATCAGCTTTTAAATTTGTAGGTTGAAATTTTACAAAGTAATAAAAGTCCTAAAAATAAAAAGAAGTGGTCCATTCTTGAGTAGATCCTAGAGCCAAACTGAATAATCAGGTTTAGTTCTAGGTTCTGCGGGTTGGTTCTAAACTTTAAAAATTGAGAATCGGCCCTAATAAGATAGGTTTTGGGTGCGAAAACTATCCATTCTGAAATTGTTCACCCTTACCTCTCGTCCTTTGGGAACAAGGTTTTAGTTGTGTTTTCTTAAACTTGTCTTACTAACAAGTGCTCCAGGATACTTATTAATCATATATCCCAATAAAAAAAAAAAAAAAAAAAAAAAACCCATTATGACATACACGAAATATGCACGATAAAAGAAAAGGTAGTGCTTTGAAAACAACAAAAAATTAATTGCATACACATTCGTTCACAAAACCCTTCTTGAATTAACTAGCTGATCGAGCACAAGGAATTTAATGAGCTAACTCTCGTGTTTGATGGTGCATTTCATTGCATATTCAGTATTGTTGATTGGGGTATATTAGACCTTAGTTGAGATGGCGAAATCTATAATTCAAACTCGGACAAAGAGGTTAAGTTTGAGTTTCCAAAGTTTGGTAATATCAAGCACCGACCATGTATGTGTTTCTTGTGTTCCCTATATACAAAAATTTCACTATTCAATTAGGCATGGGGGCAATCCAAATCAAGTAATTGTTTCTTAGAGTTTGAACTAAAATGATGAATATTCAAGTGGTTTGAATTTTAAAAATTTTAAACTGAACTAAAATAATCCACAAGTAGAGTTGGAGTAGCTGTTGCTTACATCGCTAATTGCAAACTCATGATAAGCATGCTTAAGCTTGTATGTTTGGTTTTTTCTTTGAACAAGAGTTCATTACGATTTTTCCCATAAACAGTTCTTGAAATATTCTAGTATAACTTTTCAAGATCGATTTAAAAAAAAATTCGACCTTCAATTTAGTGAAGGGAAAAATTTTACTGCCGTAAAGATTTATCTCCAGGCAATGGCGCCTACGACACGTGGTGGGTGGCCATTATTTTGCTGCATGTTCTCAAATTCCTGCCAGCGAGCACATGCGTGTTCACGTCGCTTCCCCATGAAAACGACAGCTCCTTTTTTTTTGTTGCCAGAAAAACCTCGTGCTTTCTTTCTCCATCACAAGACAGAATCACAACGTTCGATGAGTTTTTTTCCATCTGCATCAGAAATAAATAGTAATTTTATCTTTTAGAGAAAGTACTAAACATATTATAATTCAATTCTTTTTTTTTTTTTTGCCAATTGAGTATTTAATCTTTTGCATTTGTGTTAATTTAGCTATTCAAGTAACTGGCATTGATATAGATAATTTTTTATAATGTTTCACTCTTTTTCTAGATTATTTATTTATTTATTTTTCATTTTCTTTCTCTTCTTCTCTTTTTTTCCCTCCTCCATCTTCATCTTTTAACTAGTTGTCGGACCTTCACGACCGGCTAGAGTGAGGACCGGCCAGGTCACCCTTGGTAGTAGTAGTAGGAGGAGAAAAAAAAAAAAAGAAAAAAATTCAATTTTTTAAAAATTGTTTATGTTAGTACCAACCACACAACGTAAGACGATCGGAATCCATGTAAGCAAATTTTGGCCACAATTGACCAAATGTATTGAATTGGCAAAAATGTAAAAAATTTACGATTTAATCGATAAAAATATAAGATTAAGTTAGTATAATTACAATAAATTTAAAACTTTTAGGTAATTTCCCATTCTGCAGGCATCCTCTCGCCTTTGCCTCCTAATTAGCATGCCATTAGAGCCCCCAGCTACAAAACCAGTTGCTGCTTCCTTTGTATCATCGACAAAGGTCCCATCGCTGTTCAGTTTAATAGTTCCTTCACGGGGTTTCTGCCACTTTATGTTCATCATGGACCGATGAATCACTCATTTCAATAGGAGCAACAGCAGTAGAGATCCTAACGGATTTATCAAAGGCATTCTGCATTCTCAGTATAACATATTCATGGCTTGTTATTTTTCCATTGAACATCATCCCATTCCGTTGCTTCCAGATATGCCAGCAACAAAAAGCAATCTTTCCCGGCAAAGTTCTGTTTATCTGGAGCAGGGTTGTTCTGCCACAACCTCCACCTGCACGCCCTTACATAATTTTTTTTTTTGCTTCATTTTCTGCTTCATTTTGAGCTCCATTTACAGGATACTCCTTCCTTTTCAGAGAGATTCATCAATGGCTAAGCAAATTGTACAGGCACCACAGCTCCAGCATTCACCTCACCCTCCTCGTCAACCTCAGCTCCTCTCTGCTCACCAGGAAATTCAACAAAGGATCTATTCTCAGCAACCTCCTCACCATCTTCCTTCATTAGGGTAACAGGGTTGAGATCAGGACAATCAAATTGTTCATGAAAAGTAGGAGGATTAGAGGATATGGGCAAATGAGAGCTAGTAGGGGACCCAGAAATGATATAAGGGACTGAGAGTAGAATTAGAAGTGGGGGAAGTAAGGGTGACCTCAGTAAAAAACTTATCCTCAGTAGGTAATTTCTCAAGATGAGGCTTAGAATTGGGTTTTGGTTGGATATTTTGGTGGGTGTCATGAGGGGAGAGATTGGTGATATCTTGTAATATATTGGTTCTAGTCTCAAGACGTGATTGTAAAGGTTTAAGATTATGAGCAAAGGCTTTGGATATATTCAATGGGATGAGATTGTGGTTTAGACAAAGAAACATTCTCCTCCTCCTCCCTTCTTCTCCACTCTCCAAATGATCTACTACCTTATGAATCTCCAAACAAACAACCCATCTCTCGAGAAATAATGAAAAAAATTATATATATTTGTCGAACCAAGCTTTTGACATCTTCAGAAAGGTGTTTCACAAAATAGAACATTCATTCATAAAAAGCCAGTTAAAAAATAAACAAAAGCCAAAATGAAACTTATGTGAAATTACTGATGCATGCAAAAGATTACCACAATTCATGAACAATTATCAATTCTTTACAATGGATTTGTAGAACTCCGTGATCAAAAGCTAATCCGGAGAAAACATAAGCGACAATTGGCACGATTGCATTGCTTGTCTTGCTATTAAGCAGAAACTTGAAAAACAAGTGAAGAAAGTGCGAATGATGACTCGTATATTACGATGCTCATCAAGTTTTCACATGAAACCCCTTTAATTTTTATATACCTAATCCTATGGGACAATTCATATCTCTCTCTCGTATTACTGTCTCTATACGGAACAAAACAAACTCTTCCAAATAGTGCACCTTGGAGGGCTTTGAAATTCAAACATCTCCAACTCTTCACAAGATGATCTCATCCTGCACACTCACGTTGAGGATCTTATTTGGCAGAACGATGCTGTTGACGACGACGACTTCTTGTTCTACCACCACAGATTCCCCTGCATTGTTGAGCATAATCCACGGATTAAAGTGCAATGAGAACAGAACAATGTTCAAGTAATTTTCACTCTTCAAAGTTAAGTACCAAGAATTGTGATTCCCAACTTTGAGTTGTAGTCTCCATCAGCCTAGACAAGTGGAAAGAGGTTGATCATTGACAGTTAATAGCAATCAACAAAGGCCAAAATTGTTATGGTGAGATTTTAAAGTGAATTAATATTACAGACTTTCACAGCCAAAGGCTCCAAAATTGTGTTTACATGTGGAAGTACATGAGTATGAACAGGGAAACCGCAAACAAACTTGCCTGGACTCTTGACCATCTCCCGAGAGATGATTTCCATCCAACAATGGAATTTATAACTATTGCATTATCCTGCCAAAGCAATCTCAGTTAATATTCTCATCTTCCTAGGATAATGACACTTGTATTTGATTGTCTCCCATACCTCTAATTCAACATCATCCAAAATGATACAGCTTATCAGCCTCACACCAGGTCCTACACGAACATTTGCTGAAATAGAGACATTGGGGCCAATCTATCCAAACAAGTAATGTCAAATCAAAAGATACACAGGGAGGACAGAGCAAATGTAGATGGCGAAAGCAGAAATTATAAGTCAGGCCCTGAAAGTATTTTAAGCATTCCAGATTCACCCTTCTAAAGTAAACAAAACTCAAATCACTTGATGATGCTATTTCTTTCGAGAACTTAACTCATCTAGGGGTACAATTTAGCCTAGCAAAGTAAAGTCTCCGACTTTATTTTCTCTTCTTTAAATTCAAGGCAAACTGTCCACAAGGTGATCTTGCCATACTTATCTTATGGAAAGCCCAGAAAGGAATTTACTGAACAACCATTGGTAACTCACCAGAACAATATGGATTCACGGTCACTGTGCAAACATGTCTAGGAGGATGTAGGCAAACTAATACTCTGTATTTCAAGTTCTATCTTTGATTTATACGAGAAAGAAGGCCTAGCTTGACAGCAAATTCGAAACTGAGTAGAATAGCAATCAATGAATTTGATTGGTCTGTAACCAGAGTGGTTAACTTAAATGTTGTCCAGGAAGAAAAGATGGACCGATATAATGTAAATGGAAGTAAATGGAACAACCTTCGCAGTTGGATGGACTTTAGCTGATGGGTGAACAAAAACATCACCGACAACCGTGGCACTTCTTGTACCATCTCCACTAGCAAGAAGATGGGGAGAGGTGAGTCTGAACTGGGCCAGATACAAACTGGAGCATTTCAAAGATATCCTGGACAAGAGACATTGTAAGAGTATCTAGTGAGGGCATGTTGTAAATGGACACTAATAGTTAGAAAAAGAGAAGCTAAAACATCACGCCGAGTTACTTTACCCTGGTGTCTTGATCTGTTCCCAATAATCCATGGTCTCATATGTATAAAGCTGCTTCTTTCCAGAGAGAGGTGACAATATATCCTGGTCCAATCTAACAAAATCTGTAGGAATGTTGGTTCTGTTGAGAAAACTCAGAACGAGGAAAGAATAGCACCATCAGCTTCAAAACAGGGATCAGAATAATAAGAAATCCAAGATAATGAAAAACGATGGAACACACAACCTAAAGAAATGAATACATGTGCACAGCTGTGATGATATTTGCATACTAACTTACTTATTTTCCGAATATTTTTACCACACAACCCAGGTGCAGCACTGAACTTATACTTAAAAGAATGATCTTTTCTTAATAAATCTTGAGCTATCACAGAAAAACTTCCCCATGCCTCAGCATAATTAAAGCAAATTAATGAAGGGGGACAAGAACACACATGCATGCGCAAGATCCAGTTATCATATTTTCAATGTCTTTGGCCCATATCCCTTCTTCTGTACATTGTCAATTTTACCGGAAACCAATTTGCTAATTCCATGAGAAGTTAACCATTTGTCAAAAAACACCCACATCCCACCAAGATTAAAACTAGAAAAAGATTATGATCTTACAGTTTGTTAGATTCTATGCAAACTTACGAACCCCAAGGTTTATTTTTCACCTGTAACCAAGAACTCCATAGGTGTGTATTGCATTAATTATATTGCTTGGCAATTCCAATAAGAAACTACGCAGTTTCGCTCATCAAAAGGGAAAAGAGGAGTTGTTTTCTTCTAAATCTTTCCAGTGCATTGACAACTACTTGTTTAAGTATAAAAACAGCAACAGCAACAGAAGACAGAAACTTAGCCTAGGCTATATGAATCTTTTTATACCATTTTTGCTCAATTTTTTTTAATCGAAGTCTTCTCAACTAATTAATCAACTACTACAAATAATCACCTTGAACTGCTGCAAGCAATTCATGATACAGAAAATTCTTAAAAATATATTTCTGAGGATGGAAGTCGGTAAGATTGACCTTGTAGATGTGCTTATATCAAGGCTGGATAATCTCCGCAGATTAGCTGTAACTTAGGACAAAAATGTCAGCATGAAAGTGAGCTAGCCTGAATGCAATTCATGACAAACCCAAATCACTTTAAGCATTTTTATGCATATCAACCTACCTCTGTCTTCCTGGTCATTAGATACATCCTCAATTGCAGAAAAAATATCTGGAGTAAAGATATATACACCACAATTTATTAAATCACTGACCTGCATTAAAGAGAAAAAGTAAGTTAATGAAATCATCAATTATGTTATTCAGTTAATCTAGCAGCAGTCTGAGAAAGTGAAATGCCCTGCAAACGTACAAAAGTTTCAGGTTTCTCCGTGTAATGCAACAGCTCATTTGTGACTGGATCAGAAACTAATGTACCAAACTGGTTAGCTGATTCAGCAGAAACCTGTCAGTGAAGAAAGACGAGGGTATGTGTCAGCAACTAGGAAGGGTCATCAGCTTGATGGAACAGAGAGAGAAACTTTGACACAAGGAAATCACCTTGACTACTAGCATTGTTCCCATCCCACCATATCTTTTATGGGCTTCTGCATGTGCAAACAATGATAATCACATTCTCTACATAAATTGCATCATCCTAAAGAGCTAATTAAATTTTAGGTAGAGAACACCATTACGACATATAGGGAAATGATTGAACCTACCGAGCATATCTGGAAGTGGAAAATTGCAGCAGACATCACAGTTCAGTAGAAAAATATGAGACTGTAAAACAACAGGGGGATACGAAATTAGAATATACTTCATGTGAATGGCATATATTGGGCAACACAAGCTCATAATTGCCATAAGACATGACATCAAAGACTATAGGTGAATAAAAATAGGAGCAGGGACCAAGTAAAGAATTTTACCGGGCCGTCTTCCATAATCAAATTCCTGAAATGATAGAGGCCACCAGCTGAACCATGCGGTTTATCCTCTTTCAAGTATCTGAAGAGGAATCATTTATTGAAACACACACACAGACACATAAATGCACGCCTTTACAGCTTATTTCTATATGCAAGACACAATAAAGCATCAAACCCAACACCAACGCCAGGGTCACCTCACTGGGACTCTCAGCTCATTAGATATGGAAGAGACGTATAAGGCAAACTCCTTCTCGTCGTAAAACCCAATCAGGAAAATTTGAGCTAAGTTGGGGATCTGCACAGCAAGAATCCAATTGCATATCACAAAACTCCACATTGATCAAGTCTCCATCTTTTTTCCAAAATCTAATTACCAACACACTTAGGTCCAGTCATGTGAAAAACTAGCACTTCCACTGAAAAAGTTCAAATTTTGAGATATACCCTTTTGCAAGCAGAGATGGGATGGTGAACCATGGGTTGCCCAGCCAAAGGGAAGAGCGGCTTCGGCGTGTTGAACGAGAGAGGCCTAAATCTAGTGCCTGAAAATAGAGATGCCATAACCTCATGATCAAGCAAAACAAGAACCGAGAACAGCCGTCTCTTTCAAGATCAAAAGAGAGAGAGTTGCTAAAAATACCTTTGGTGGGTCCACCAACCATGATCACGGCGACCACCTTCTCCATCTCCCCCGAGTTCTCCATCTCCAAAGAACCCTAAACCCAGTTGATCGCAGAGCTCAAAACTTCAGATTCCCGGTGAAGATCGGATTCGCACTTCGATCGAATTCAGCAAGTTCGGTTCCCTAGCTTCCTTTGCTGGCAAAGTGGCCGGACCAAACTAGGAGGCTGGTGTCTGAAGAGGAGAGGGAATCCTTTTTGGCATTTTGGCGGAATCTCTACTCAAATCCTTTTTAGTGGAAAACAGAAGAAAACGAAAGCCTAAAGGTGCGGTAATAAAGCATCATGTAACAAAAAGAGAATCACATGCTCGGACGTGTTTAAAAGCTTATTTTTTAGGGTTAACATTTGTAATAAATTTTTTACATGAACTTACCATGTCAATTAAGTTACTATCATGCATCATTTAATTCAGCAATTCATGGTAAATTTTGATGGAAGTCACGAACAAGCGTATCGATTTACGATAATTAGTAACTCAAAAATTAGTTTTAGTAAATTTGTTATATATTTGCTAAACAAAAAATAATTTATGGTGGATTTATTATAGATGTACTTATTTGACCATAGGGCATCGAGTACGAGCACAGAGGACTTAAACCTAATCTTAATAGACCTAGGTCCGAGCATTGGAGACCTAAACATCGGCATTAGGATCCTAGGCTTGGCTTGATGGACCTAGGTATAGGGCATTGAGGACCCAATTTTTTGTAGAGATCATAGCACGAGCATTGGAGGGTGTGGCCTAGCCTTAATGTACATAGGTTTGAGCGCTAAGGATCTATAATGAGTATTAGGATATTTATCTTCAAATAGAGTTTTTAATCTAATGGCTGATATCTATTTATATTTTGAAAAATGTGCTGTACCATATTCATCATATAAAAATATTTGTGAAGGGGCATGTTTAATAGCTGTTGCTTCCATTGCTGCAATCTTTTATTGCACAGTGAAAATGTGCTGATATTGCCAATAGAATGGCCTAGGATTGCCAAAGGTACAAAGAATGTATGCCATCGATGTCATCTTTTTGAAGAACCCTCTTGACAGTACCGGGCGCAATTCCGTAATGCATAACGGCGTTCGGATCCTGGCTGAGCGAGCCCCAGGAGGTGTCCTATTTCATGCAAGGCAACCGACTCTAAGTCTATTTGGGTCGGGCTGGGGTTAACGCTCCACGGCCCAGTGGGACAAACCGAAGTTCAGGTAAGTCGAATGGGCAAGAATCCTGCTGCGTGACCGGGTCCATCGAAGGTTGACTATCACCATGAAAGCCGCTATAGAAGCGTATACTGACGTCGGGCGTCTCATCAGACAAAACTTCATTGAAGGTGAAGGCAGTAACATGGGTCCAGGACTGGAAAATCGACGGCCTTGGAGATGGAGTCGAAAGCATAGGTGAGATGGAATTTGGAAGGCGGCCACTTATTCCCGCCAAACTGAACGCACAACGCAATACTATGCGGAGCTTGTTAGGCTTAGTGGCATTCCTGCTAGCGTGCCTAGGGCGGATGAAGTCAGGCACCCCGCATCTCAGGATGCTCATATGCTTCACCGTGTCGGCATCAAGCTTTCCGGTGACTTTAAGACGGTAGAATCTCTGGTACGATTCCAGTGCTGACTCGAGAGTCTCGTCGAACCCGTCGTCCACGATGGCCCGGTCGTTCTTATCCTCGTAGGCCAAGTATCCGAGGGCTTTGAGGTAACGCTTGACCTCTTTGATGCCTGACCCTCGAGGGCCCCACTCCAAACTCTGAAAGGAAGAGAAGCTTGGATCGGTAGATTTCAGGCTTCTCGGAGTGAATGTTGGAGGGTTGATGAACTGCAAGAAAGACAACGAGAATGGACACGAGAACAGAACATCCTAGGAGCCATTTTGTGCGCGTGCACTGTTGCCTTGGAAGGTGTTCGGATTCAATGGGGTCCCAAATAAAACCTTGTAATAACGCTGAATTTTCCAAAAAAAAGCCAAAATCTTTGCACTTGATGAAAGCCGAAAATGGTGTCCTAGATAAAACCTTATAATAACCCGAGAATGGCCACCCATAAACATGAGAAGGAATTCATTGCGATGGATAAGATTGCACTCCCCTGCCAATTCAACGAATCTTTTTTTCTAGACGGTATTATGATAAACAAGTAATATCATTAATTTTTCACTCGATAAGGGCCACACATAAACCTTGACAATGTAAAAAATGTTTCACTGTCAAGTACAATGTTTAGATATAAATTGTTATTGGTAATGAAAAACTTATTTTGTTAACTAATTGTTTTCTATGATATAAAAGATCATTTTTAAGAAAATATTTTTCAAATTATTTATTTTTTGAGAAACATGTTAGAATTTTCAAATATTAAATTAAACTTTTACCTAATAACTTAAGCTTGGGTCCCAAATAAAACCTTGTAATAACTCTAAATTTGGAAGAAAAAAATCCAAAACCCTTATGCTTTGTAAACTTGACAAGGAATTCATTGTGATTGATAAGATTCCACTCCCCAGCCAATCGAACGATATATAATCTAAATTATAGAATTCGACTTTAGAAAAGTTGAGCATCAAGGAGACTCTTGGAGTCTCACTTTCATGGTCATCAATTTGATTGACTCGGTTTGTTTTACAAAAAATAAATGATTTAGAAAATGTTTTCCTAAAAATGATTGCTTGTATTACTTATAAAAATGAATAATCAAAAAATATTTTCACTATTAACAACAATATTTATACATAAATTGTTATCAATGCTGAAATGATCATTTTTATGCAAGTGTTTTGTAAATCATTTGTTTTTCAAGAAACAAATGAAACTAAAAGTAAATGCCAAAAAAAGTAAATGAAATTTCCAAAATATTGGCTGCTAAATATTGATCCATCAAATTGATTTATATTGGAGAGAGAGGTGAATTTTCTGTTATGTCCACTATATTAGCAAAAAGATAATTTTCAAATGCAATGCTAAATTATGTATACCCAATAATAAGAATTTAGACTTTTTATATATTTAACGACGGTTTCTTAGCATTACTTGCTTGAAAAATTAAATCAAGCCTCTTGCGATTAATCTTTTCTTTTGTTAAATGCTAATATTTTATTGCACTTCGGTCAACTCAATCTTAAATCTTTAAATTGTGCCGATTAAGTGCTAAGCTTTTTGACGTTTTGCTAGCTACGTTCTTAGGATAGATTTTGATCAGAAAATGTTGACATGATTGTCCAATCAAAGGGATGTCGGCAATTGATTAAAAAAAAAAAAACAGAGAAAAAGGAAAATCTAAACAAATTCAAAAATGTGACAAACCGAGCTATATAGGATTGTTGGGGCCACTAATGTGAACAATTTTTTAAAAATATTTTGAATTATTTTCTTTATTTTATTTCTTTTCCTTTCCCTTTTGCCGATGGTTGCTATCAGGCAATGGCTGGAGAAGGCTGGGTGAGGTCACCCTCTCCAATGAGGCTGCCCTTAATGGCCACGATCAGGCGAGGGCTGGTCTCGCTTGGACAAGGGTTGCCTTCATCTGTCATAGGCTGATATTGCTGATATAATCATAACTTTTTATTGAAGATATTGCTGATAGAATCATGAAAACCATAGGCCAAGGCCTTTTTATTACGCAGCGTACAAAGCATGTATGCCATCGATGTCATCTTGTCGAAGATCCCTTTTTTGAGCGCCGGGCGAAATCGTGGCGAACATAACGGCGTTCTGATCGGGAGTGTGGGCGAGCCCTAGGAGGTGTCCTATTTCATGCAAGGTCACCGATTCCAAGTCGAATTGCGTCGAGCTTGGGTTGGTGCTCCACTGCTCCTCCACGTCGTAGTGGAACCGACCGTCAGTGGGGGAAAATGAATGGGCGAGAATTTTGCCGGGCCCGTCGAAAGGATATCCGTCGCCATGATCGCCTTTGTAGAAGCCTATGACGAGATCGACCTGCCCGCCTGCCGAGGCTTCTGAGAATGTGAACGACGTAACGTCAGCCCACCTCTGGAAAGCTCTCGAGCAAACTCCTCGCAACTCCTCCAGAGGGATGGCCGCAGGGACCGGGCCGAAAGCGTAGTTGAGATGGGTTTTGGTAGGCGGCCACTTAGGCTTGTTGGGAAAGAAGTTGTAGCGCGCGACTATGCGGAGCTTACTAGGCTTAGTGGCGTTCCATTCTGCGTGCCGAGGGTGGACGACGTCGGCCACCCCGCATCTTGGAGCGCTCATCTGCTTTACGGTGTCGGCATCGAGCTTTCCGGTGACTTCCAGATGGTAGAATCTCTGGTAAGATTTGAGCGCCGACTCTAAAGTCTCGTCGAACTCGTCGTCCATGAGGGCGACCTCGTTCTCGTCCTCCTCGTAGCCCCAGTATCCGAAAGCTCTGAGGTAACGCTTGACCTCTTTAATGCCTTGCTTGGTCTGGCCCTTGAGAACCCCCTCCAAGCTCTGGAAGGAAGTGAGGCTTGGATTGGTAGACTTGAGGCTTCTCGAGTGAACCGTGGAGGGTCGAATTGCAAGAAAGAAAACGAGGATGGCCACGAAAGAACAGGAGATTTTGGGAGCCATTGTGTTTTTAGGCGTGGTGCTTCCTAGGACAGTATTCTAGTTCGATCGTGTGTGGATTATAGCAGGGCGTGTGGCTGTATATATAAGAGTTCCTAGGTAAAGAGTATTTTAAAAATATAATATAATACTTCATTATTTTCTAAGATAGCGAGATTTCTTATTGGATAGTTCCCTTTTCTGTACACGTTGAAGAGGGTATACGTACCTATTGATAGTAACACATTAAAAAGTTACTATTGAACTATAGCTTTTGAAGATTTGTCTCTCTTCCTTTCTCTTATAAGATGTGAGAATTCAAACCTTCAATTACACCAATTTAGGAAACAAAAATCTCACGAATTATTTAGACTAGGTGAGGGTCGCATAGAGACTTGATAGATCTCTAAGATTTAACTGCGACAGGTTTAGATTATGCAATCTTGTGAATTGAACAAATCTCTGTCCAAAACAACATTATAATCGACGATAATATTATAACCTGATTTAGTAAAATCAGATACGATTGCTCCTATCTAAGACTCTCACGAGTTTCTCGGTTACCGTAAAAGAAAAGCATTAAGCATTTTTTAATTCAACCACCTTTGGAAGTCTTGTTCTCTCTACCTCGGAGGCTATACACAATCAAAAGTTTTAAGAGAAATAATAAGCACAAAAATGCAATGCAATGACTTAACATGTCAACTTGCCCAGCATATGAAGGAGTTGTTTCTTTCTTCCTTGGTATTTGTATGCTCTAAAATTGTCCATTGAGAAGCAAGTCGATCATTGTAGTCTCCTTCAATGCCTTCCATTTACAGAAAGCCACATGGGATTTTTTTTGCGAAAGTTTTCATTTTATTGCAACGGTTAAATTCTCAATAGATGATATTAGCATATTGCCATGCATGCATCTCTAATTTATTTATGGCACATCATAAACAGGCACCTTTTACGGCGATGTGCTACTGGAGAGGGAGGTAGATTTTCACCATATTAGTAAAAAGAGAATGCTCAAAAGTAATGGCAAGAATAATTAAGATCCTTTCTTGCTTGCCAATGAAAGCTGTATCGTATGTACCCAAAAAGAAATTTCGGCTAGGGGTTAGCAGATTAGGTTTGTGTTGGCCCAACTATGGACTATATAACCTAGTCGATTCTTAGATTTTGGAACTTGGAACTGATTTTGTGAACCCTTGTTCCTGTTGGAAGAATATGGCTTTGAATCAATAGAATAATCAAGTCGGATTTTGAGGTATAATATCACTTTCTTCAAAAATTTATTTGTCCCAAAAAGTTGTTAATGGTCATCCGTAAATATCCTCCACAATACAACAAAGTTTCAAAATGAGAATACTAGATAGTAATTATAGTATTTCTCCAAGATCTCTCTAGAAAATAATTGAAAAAATAATTCTAGTATTTTTTAGAAAGAAGACTCGAAAAGAAATGATCTCAATTCGTTTATCTAGAAAACTGACATATATATATATATAATATAGTCTTAAAGAATATAAGCAACTCTTTGTGAAAAATTGCAAAATGAACAAATATATATTTTTGAAAGAAGTTGCCCAATTGAACAAAGGTGTCCATTCAGAAGAAGTTGAAAAATGAATAAATGCAACCCTTCGGAAATGTTGTAAATTGAACAAAAATCATTTCCCAAAAGTTGTATTGAAAAGACACAAATAAAAAAATTCGGAATAATAAAAAAAACAAAAATAGTATTTTTAATAAATAAAATTTGGAATTTTCATAATTTTCGAAAATTCTCAATAAACAAAAAACAACCTTTGAACTAATTAAAGTTAATAAGACAAATGTATGGAATAAAATAAAAACAAAGGGGTTAGTGCTAATTAAATCATGCATCCACACGTGGGTATGGTGGGGTCTAACCTACCCCCAGTTTTTTCTTTAGATGCACTAAAAAAGCCTCACGCTTATTAACTAGCCAATCTCCTCTCACTTTCCCTATATGAGACAAGGGAACGTACACTTAGGAACGTACACTTAGTTTGTTTTACAAACAAATTTCCTACAATTCCAAGATTGATACAATGAATTGGCCAATTTCCTTTTTTTGTTTTCATTTTTTGTATTCTTTAAAAAGTGAAACTTACTTTTCAAAGTAGTTATCCATCGACACACGATGATTAGAACCGCAATTCTAAGTAACAAAAAAGCGAGTAAAACACCAATGGAGAACAAAAGAAGTCTGAAGCAATATGGATTTTTTCAATTCTCCCTTGGTCAAGCAAAACGGACGCTAAAGTAATAATAGAAATCTTTAATTGCCCAAAACAAGTAATGTAAAACATAAACTATAGGCTTCATTCCTCATTCACCCATAAAAGATTGCTCTAAATTCTAACCACTTGAAAGCAAAACAAACAACAAACAACAAACAACAAACATGGTCAAAATGTGTTTGATCCAAGGTCCATGGTCAGTTTGGATTAGCACTCTAACCCTGGAATTGGACTGTACAATGCCCGTTCTTAATTTTTGGGACTTAGGATTAGACCATTTCCGATGGAAACCTGATTACACAATACTAGTTTAGGATAGACCTTGGATAGATGCTCATCTCTCCCTATTATATAGGACTAGAACTTTTTGACACTAATTGCGACAAAAAAGAGTTTCATTTACGAAGAAGAAAGATAGATATGAATATAAGATACCGAGGGAGTTTGCTTCGATACGGACGTGAACCTGAAGAGGTACTTTATGGGAAGCCTGATGAGGATCTCTTCTTGCGGGGAAATGGGGAGATAGCAATTGTCCAACTGCTCATCTTGATCTGCCCTGGAGTCTTGTTGTGGCACGTTTTCTAGCTTCTCTCGTTTCCCTGATGACTTGTCTGTGCTGGGAATGCGCAACGGCACTTGACCATTCGAGCTAGCTCTCTCCATGCCTACTTGATATGTGATGGTTTTATTAGTAATGGGCTTAAGGTCTGTCCGCCCATGTTGGGCCTAAAAGCCTGGCCCACGGGAATAGGGCCTGTGGATGGAGAGAAATATAAAAGGGATGAGAGAGAGGGAGAACGCACCTTTTGGCGCATAACGTATGTACATCTTTTTCCCTCTCCCTCTCTCTTCCAAAAAGAAAACAATAAGCAAAAGGCATGTTTTTCTTCCCTTCCAAGCGAATTGTCGTCATTGGATCGAACATGACCGAATTCTCTTCCTCTTATCGGCGTTGGTGTCTAATCTGTGGCTAACAAGGTACGCTCGAATCCGTGGTGTGCTTTAAGATCGGTGATACGTGATTTTCCTAGGCTTGTCTTTCGCATTCGTTTTAGGGGTTCGATTTAGTGTCGAATCCGGTTTTCGGGGATCCGATATTTCCAACATTGGTATCAGAGCCCTAGTTCACGTTTTCTCGACCCTTTTCATATTTTTTGATTGATTTTTTCGTGAAAGTAATCGACCGGTACGGATCAGGGCAAGAAATCCTGACACCCGAGCACTGTTCGTCCATTTTTTTGAGTTTCTGTAAGTCGAAATTGATTTTTGAAGGCATAGGGTGAAAGCGCTCGTCGAGACGAGTCTGGCGATATGTCGAACGTTGCCGGGAGATGCCGCACGCGCCCGAAGCTCTGGCATCGGCCAGCGCGTGCGCCACACGCGTCGGTCGGCGAACCAATGCGTGCTGACGTCACCCAACGGTTAGTAACCGCTGGGATGATGTCACTGAT
This sequence comes from Eucalyptus victrix, assembly GCA_016097545.1. NCBI lineage: Eukaryota > Viridiplantae > Streptophyta > Magnoliopsida > Myrtales > Myrtaceae > Eucalyptus > Eucalyptus victrix. The sequence continues at coordinate 18,545,345 of CM027843.1, read as the reverse complement.
GACGTCATCGCCGACGACCGTTGGCCAATCGGTGATCGGCCGGCGACCCGACTCGACCTGCTCAAAAGCCAGGCGCATGCAGCGCACGTGCCGGCTGACGTCTGCGTGACGTCAGCCCACGCACGCGCGCGGCACGTGCAATCGGTTCGTCCGACCCGACCCGACCGGTCTGTTCGATCCGACCGATCCGTCCGATCCGACCAGTCCAACGACTTGACCGTTGACCGTTGACGACGACCGTTGACCATTGATCGTTGACGGACGACCGTTGACCGACGACCGTTGAACGTTGACAAAAAAAAAATAGAAGAGGAAAAGAATGTGTTTCTTTTTCAATTAAGTCTATGTGGATTATATGTAATCCCTTATTTGTTCTGCATTTGTTGCAGGAACAATGCCTTCCCTGAGGTTGCGCACACATATTCGCGCAATTACCGATGAACAAAAGGAAAGACTGTCTAAGTTGATAGCTGAGCTGACTGATCATCGATGGGAGAGTGGTGACTTAATTGATCACATCCTTGAAGTCAACGGGAAAATTCAAAAGGTCATATGGAATGGTCGTCCTATGCCACAGTCAGAGATGGTGCGATTTTTCATGAACATTCTTTCACCTGAATGGCAAGATGTGTTGAATCGCATATGGGATATCAACGGAGCTGCTTCATATAAGAAAATTGTGATGGATTTTGTAAATGAATATTACTGGATTGTTGCAAGGGAAAAGATCAAGAAATTGAACAAAAGAGGATCTTTCCTAGTTTGTGTGCTGACTTGGTGTTAGATGTATTGGCTGATCTTTGTTAAGTGTGCTATGTGGACATCTTATGTAATGTTTACTACCTGATTGTTGTTGATGTAGCAACTGATGTGTTATTTGTATTATGTGAGAGCATTATTATTGTATGTCAAATGTTATTTGCTTTCTGTTATTGCTGGTTGCTGTGGGTAGTTTAGAAGTTTTTGTAACTTCATAGAATTTACTTTGCATAAGACAATTATATCAATGATAATTTTAAGTTAGGATTTTTGGAGGATGATTGGAAACATAGTGACTTTTTGATTCTGAAGTCTTGCTTGAAATTATTCATTAATATGATGGGTCTATGCAAATAGGGATGCATAAATGATAGACATTAATAATTCGTGCATATATGTCTAATGTGTTTAGATCAATGGCTTTAGCCACAAAGAGTATAGTTGCCGAGCTGAACAAAGGTGAAAAGCTCAATGGTGACAACTATGAAATATGGCACATGAAAATCTAATATGTGCTGGAAGAGCAAGAGACACTAGAAGCTCTTAACCTGACCATGGTAGAACCTGAAGAAAGAAACACTGCCTAGCATAAGAGAGATAAGGAGGCATTTACTACATGGAAAAGAAAGAACTCTCTTGCTCGCATTACGTTGCTGAGCAGCATGGATAATGACGTCATGCGAGAGCTTAGGCGTTTTGACAATGCTAAGGAAATGTGGAAAGCATTGGTAGCAAAATTTGGTCATACTTTGGTGACCAGACTAAGGCAACTCACTATTAGGTTTGACTCTTATAAGAAGCCTCATGGTCAGACCATGAAGCAATATCTTAGAAAGATGTCAAACATGATAAATGAGCTGAAAAATGCTGGCCATGTCCTGACAGATGAGCAGCAAATGCAAGCAGTGATTCATTCATTGCCTTAGAGTTGGGAGCATATGAAGGTGCACCTGGCCCATAATAATAATATCAAAACCTTTGAAGATGCTATACGCCATCTTGAGTTGGAAGAGGACCGCCTCTTGGCGGCTAAACCGGATGCTGAACTCTATCATGCTAGTTTTAGCTCACATGGAGCTTCGAGTTCCAAGCACAAACGCCCTAACTAGTTTGATAAAGGGAAAGGCAAGGAAGCGGGTTCTTCAAGGAAGAAACCCAAGTTTAATCAACATGATAGAAGAAAGCGTCCTCACATGAAAAAGCTTGCAAGGGGTAAAATGCTACAACCGTGACAAGAAAGGTCATTATGCTCGCGACTGTCGTGAGCCAAAGAAGGTATGCACCCCTTGTACTTATTAGAACTTTGCTTTTGTGTCGAGTTATGTGTTCTTAACTGAGTCTAATCCTTTGTGAACTGTGGATTCAGGAGCGACAGACCATGTAACGAAGGATAAAGGATCCTTCGTGGAATTCCGATAAGTACCAACTGGAATTAAGTGGATCTATGTGGGAAATAACTCCAGAGCTGAAGTGAAAGAAATTGGCACATGCCAACTAAATATGCGTGGTGGACGCACTTTGTTCCTACATGATGTATTGTTTGCTCCGGAGATTCGTCGGAATTTAGTGTCTGTTTTGGTATTGGTTAAACTAGGTTTTAATATGAACTTCTATAATAGAGGTGTGGATTTGTTTTTGGATACAAATTACTATGGTCGTGGTTATTTTCTAGATGGTTTCATTGTATTAGATATTGACTATGTTAATGCAAATGTTTGTTATTCCTTTATCACATCTCCTAATACTTATGATAATGATGTGAGTGTGTGGCATGTTAGACTTGATCACATTGGCTAACAACGTATGAATAGACTAACCAAAGAGGGCTTGTTGGGCAACATTGAAAAAGTCAATTTGCCCATATGTAAGCATTGCCTAGAAGGGAAAATGACACGGAAACCATTTGAAAAAGGTAAAAGAGCTGAATTTCCTCTACATTTAATCCATTATGATGTCTGTGGTCCAATGAATGTGAGAGAAATGTATGGGGCTGTTTATTTCATTACTTTTATAGATGATTATACTCGATTTGGATATATCTATTTGATTTATCATAAATCTGAAGCAATAAGTTATTTCAAAAGGTTTATGAACCTAGTAGAAAATCAATTAGACAATAAAATAAAAACATCGAGATCCGATCGAGGTCGAGAATATTTATCTGATAAGTTTAGAAAATTATGTGATGAAAAAGGAATAGAAAGACAGTTGTCTATTCATATACTCCTCAACAAAATGGTGTTGTGAAGAGAAGAAACAGAACCCTACTGGAAATGGTTAGATCCATGATGGTGCATGCTAACTTACCTATTACTTTTTGGAGTGATGCGTTGTTAACTGTTGTCTATATACTTAACCGGGTGCCTTCCAAATCAGTTACTTCCAGTCCATATGAGTTATGGACAGGTAGAAAACCGGACTTAAGTTTTCTTAAGCCATGGGGTTGTGCTACCTATACACATGAGTGCTCTCACAAGTTTGGGAAATTGGGTCCTAGAGGAAAGAAGAGTATTTTCATAAGATACTCTGAACACTCGAAAGGGTATGTGTTCACAGGTGAGCAGGAAAGTGGGAGTATAATTGAATTTGAATTACAGTATGTCATATTCTTAGAGGACGAATTTCCTAAGAAATGCGAAATAGCTGAAGATTATTCCCTATTTGAAACGTTAGATCAAGATAATGATATTAGTGGAGTTCGTCCAAGTGGGAGTAATATGAGAAGTGATGAATTGAATTCAACTCATTCTCAATTGCAACCACATGATGAGATGACATCATCATTATCTAATCCAAGTGGGAGCATGATGGGGAATGATGTACAAAGTGTACAATCTTCCATACGGCGAACAAGTTGCCAAAGTATTCCCCGTCGACGTTTTGACATTGAAGGGGAAACTTTTATGGTTGCTCCACAAGATGAGGATGAGCCAAGAAATATTAATGAGGCTCTGAATTACCCTAGTAAGGAAAAATGGATTCATGTAATGGAAGAGAAAATAGAGTTAATGAAATCAAACAAAATCTGGGAACTGCTTAATCTTCCAAAAGGACGTAGAGCTATTGGGAACAAGTGGGTTCTCAAAATAAAGCGAAATGCTGATGGCTCGATAGAAAGGCATAAGACTCGCCTTGTGGCGAAGGGGTATAATCAACATGAATGAATTGATTATGAAGATACATTTTCTCCTGTAGTGAGATTTATCTCGATTCACATTATTATAACAATAGTGGCTAGTATAGATCTTGAGTTACATCAAATGGATGTAAAGACTGCTTTCCTCAATGGAGAATTAGAGAAAGAAATATATATGGAACAACCTGCTGGTTTCATAGTGAAAGGCCAAAAAAAAAATGTATGTCGACTTTTGAGATCGATATATGGCCTTAAGCAGTCATCGAGACAATGGTATATACGTTTTCATAATGCCATAATGGCATATGACTTTATAATGATAGATGATGATCATTGTGTGTATATCAAAAGATCTAAAGATCAATTTGTGATCATATCATTATATATTGATGATATACTAATTGCCGGAAGCAATAGAGAGTTTATTAATACTATCAAGAGTTGGTTGTCTTCCAACTTTGAGATGAAGGATATGGGTGAAGCTGCATACATTCTTGGAGTTAAGATTTCAAGAGATTGTTCGAAGAGATCGTTGTTTCTTTCGCAAGAAACATATATAAATAAGGTTCTTGAACGATTTCGTATGTAAGACTGTAAACTCATAGACACTCCTATTGCAAAAGGTGAAGGTTTGAGCCATAGACTGTGTCCAGGGACTCCACAAGAGAAGGAACAAATGAAACATGTTCCTTATGTGAGTGCTGTTGGGAGCTTGATGTACGCTATGATGTGTACAAGACCCGACATATGTTTTGCAGTTGGAATGGTGAGTAGATACCAATCCAATCCAGGTCCAGCACATTGGAAGGCCGTTAAGAGAATACTGAGGTATCTGAAGGGAACTACTGATTACAAGTTGAATTACCAAGGAAAGGATCTGCGACTTGAAGGCTATTCAAATGCTGATTGGGGAGGAGATTTAGATGAAAGAAAATCTATCTCTGGATTTGCTTTCTTACTGAACAATGGCGCCATATCATGAAGTAGTAAGAAGCAAATGTGTATAGCCTTATCCACGATGGAAGCAGAGTTCGTGGCATTATCAGCAGCAGTACAAGAAGGAGTTTGGCTTAAGAGATTTTTGGATCATTTAGATGTTATTGAGAAAGCTGCAAATCAATTATTGGTTAACTGTAATAGCCAAGGAGCTATAGCATACACTAAAGATCCAAAGTATCATGGCAAGACCAAACATATATATACCAAGTATAACTTTGTAAAAGATATGATTGCATGAAAGGATGTGAACTTACAGTATATATCTACGCATAGAATGGTAGCAGATCCTATAACAAAGCCAATACCTAGAGATGTGTTTTGTGGTCATATAAAATCTCTAGGATTGCGTAGAGTCTGATGTACTGGATATTGTAATTTCCCTAAGTTGTTCACATCAATGAACTTGTGTTTTTTCATTGTTAATGCCTATGAATATTTGTTTAATTTTTATGCATCTTAATGCTCAGTGCATTACTTTAAGTTGAGAAAGTATGTCGGACAGATATAAGATTAGCCCACTCACACGGGTAATCGCCTCTATTTAATATGTGATAAATAGATATGAGACTGTTTTTAAATCTTATTATATAGGTAATAATTGAGAGCTCAAACTTAAAATACGTATGTCGCCTTAACTGAGTGTTAAGATGATGACATAATACTTACGATGTCCGAAAGTAAAATACCCCACATATTTTACTTTATCTGTCTAAGATGCCAGATGTGAGTTTTGATGAATTTTGTAAATGAATAGATACGTGAACTCAAGTTAGACATTGGGTATGTCTGAACTATCATCTGTACGGTATTGAAAGGTGTAGACATACGCTCCATGGGAAAGAAGTTAATACCGTAATACGTATTTCATACTACGTATGCATGAGATGACCAATAAGAATGGCAAAAGTTTGATCTCAACTTTTATGCCGTGTGAGACTCTTGAGGAAAATAATTCTTTAATTTTTAGTCCCCTCATGACTCTTACTTATTCTCAAGATTTCTATTTAGTGTTTCCTATCTTAGGATGTTACCAATTGTCATGAGTTGATTTGATTTAATGGGACATTTTTAGAAAAACAAGCTGAACTGAAATTGAGAGTTTGAATGAAAGAAGAATATCATTTTTGGAGAATCACATTATAGTTTTCTATTTACTTGGTCGACCAATTATGACTGTTTTTGTGATAATTATAATTGTGAATACAATATATATATATATATATATATATATATATATATATCATTGTTTAAAAGAGATCAAGAGAGAAATAAATGTGATCGATCGATCTAGGGTACTGCATACTAAATCTACTCAGAGTGTGACGCCCATTATGAGCTACTATATATTCCTAACAGATGTATAGCAACGAGCTCTCAAAGTATGCTGGTCGTACGGATTATTCACCGGTATGAATGTTAAAGAGAGGTAAAGAGAATCATGTTCGGTCCACCATGTGCGAGTGGGAGATGATGGTTTTATTAGTGATGGGCTTAAGGTCCGTCCGCCCATGTTGGGCCTAAAAGCCCGGCCCACGGGAATAGGGCCCGTGGATGGAGGGAGGTATAAAAGAGATGAGAGAGAGGGAGAACGCACCTTTTGGCGCATAACGTACGTACGTCTTTTTCCCTCTCCCTCTCTCTTCCAAAAAAGAAAACAGTAAGCAAAAGGCACGTTTTTCTTTCCTTCCAAGCGAATTGTCATCATCGGATCGAACAGGACCGAATTCTCTTCATCTTATCGGCGTTGGTGTCTAATCTGTGGCTAACAAGGTACGCTTGAATCCGTGGTGTGCTTTAGGATCGGTGATACGTGATTTTCTCGGGCTTGTCTTTCGCATTCATTTTAGGGGTTCGATTTAGTGTTGAATCCGATTTTTGGGGATATGATATTCCCAACAATATGTTTGTGCAAAGCTCCTCCAGGGACAGATCTACGTCGGCACTTAGCTTCTCATGTGTTGTCTGTTGATTGTCATGTTCAGTCACCAAGAACTATAAGCAAGCTATGCTTGGAGGGACCCTTCTTGCTTCGTTTGTATAAGCTGACAACGACATCGGCCAGCCAAAGATCTGGACATATTTGTTTTGTTTGCCATGTACTACATCGAAAATAGTGAGCAAACACTGTCTCGGATGCCTACTTCGGCCGGCTTTTATTAGATTGAATCTCAACAAGTTGCATCAACATTTTTGGGGCCTTTAATCTTGGATGTATTCATGAAGCTCCAAACTTGCAAACATGTTCGCACTGAAGTTGAATCATTTTGATCCGAGATCTTGAAAGCATGTTCAGCATTTTGACATTCTGTTGACTTTCTTACAATTTTTTCTTCCAAAGGATTCTTCCCTGTGGTGCTTTTGTTGGATCATCTCTCCCAGAGATACACTTAATGTCAAGAGGGTGATAGAGCCTTGAGATAATGAATGGTCAAGCTCAATGATCAAAACGCCGTAGATAAAGACTGTGTTTTCCATGCTCTCTTGATGGAAAGGAAATTATCCCATAAAACGGGATAGCCAGTGCGATAATTTCCCTGATCGCGTGAACATGACAGCAACCCCTTAGGCTCCTATAATCTATACTGCGCTTTAGACTAGATGGCGGGGACAACTCTGAAACTTGGGGAGATGAAATCCGTTGATGAAAGATGGCCGAATCTCATGTAATTAGGAATATCATCGTCTTGAGCATGTGAACAGCAATGGGGTAGTGTCCAAGAGAGAATGGAATCGGCAGCGTGAGAAATATACAGACGGACAAAAGATGGATTGGACATTTGGAATGGACATCTGAAATAGCCACCTGAGTTGGTGATGGACTTGACCCTGAAGGGAAGCCTCATAAGAATCTCTTCTTGTAGAGACTCTGGGAGATTGGCAATTCCCTAGCCTCTCTTGTGGATGAGCGCTAGACTCTTGTCACGGCGCGGCATCCTGTTTCTCCTTTCCTGCACGATCCATCTAGGTTGGAGGATGCACAACGAGACTCGACCGTTGAAGCTTAGCTCTCTCTCTCTGCCTAATGTGCTTGCAAAATCACCGCAGAGACAGGTCTTTATCAGCACTTGGTCTCTCGCGTCTGTTTGTCGTCATGCTCAGGATCGCCAAGGATCCAGCTATTTAAAGAGAAGCAGACAATGACATGAGCCGGCCAAGGATCTGGAAGTACATGTTTTGTTTGCGCTTTGTCCATTCAGACATCTCTCCATGCTGACGGCGATCAAGCAATACCCATCAGATTTCTTCTCCAGTTTTTTTTTTTTTGGTAACCGAGGACTCTACCGTGGACCCCCCATTGCCCAAATGACTCTTGAGGGCTAGGCCCCTATACTATCTAGCTGCATTTTGTTAATGTTTTTAGGTTCTCTAGCCTTGAACCTAGTCATGGTGATCGGAACTAGCAAAGAGTTCACATTGAAGTGGAATCATATGACACGAGTTTAGAAGGAAGAAGACAAGTGTTTCAGCAAAGTTTGAATAGTGATCATGAGGAAACTGATTGATTTGATCATTTGAGATGGAGATAATGATCCTGGCTTCAATATTCCTGAGTGGCCACACCCACACCAGCTATGGGAACAATATGTGTTGAAACGTTGAAGAGGTTAATGGTTGGTTTATAAGTATAAAGGAAAATCATTTGAGTTAAATTTTAGAGTGAGAGAGGCCTAAGACCACCCGTGAAAAGGTTGGTGGTCAATTTATAAATGTGCAAAAAAGAACCTTAATAGAAAGTCTAAAGCAATTTGGGTGTTAAATAGATTTATTAATTACTTAAAATCAATCCACCTATATTATTAAGTCTTTTTTTTTTTTTGTAAATATGAAAGTATTTTAGAAATATGGATTAGGCTCTTCATACTTGATCTTGTGCAATCCATCTGTATAATTCTCTCTTTGCATGCTCTCTTTTTGCCTTAACTTAATCTTGTGCTCACTCATTTCATGTTCTTGTCTTAATTTGAGTATGAGTTTTCTTAAATTTAATTACTTATGAAATTGTTTTAGCAATATAGATAAGATTAGCTTGGGTATAGATTGAGTTAAATATGGATAACTAAATTTGGATTATATAAAAATAAATCAATTTATATTAGATCATTTTTTATCTGGTCCAACCTACTTATTTGGTGGGCCTACTTAAGCATTCCCTTGGCGTGCTCAATTTGGGTTGACAAGAAAGGAGTTCACATCACCTAACATCCAAGCTTTTGCTTTTGCTCTTCTTTTTTTTTTCTTCTTCTTTTGGGATAAGTGTATTGGAAGTCCTAAAATTTGTCATGAAAATACAATTAAATTCTAAAACTTAAAAAAATGTAATTAAGTCATAAAATTTTCAAAAAATACAATCAAGTCCTAAAACTTATTAAAATAGTTCAATCTAAGTCCTTCCATTGATTGCGTATTTTAAAATTTTTAGGACTCGGTTACTTTTAAGACAAGTTTTAGGACTTTATTGAACATTTTGAAAGTCTTAGGATTTGATTGAACTTTCGTGATAAGTTTTAAAACATAATTACACTTTTTGGAAAGTTTTATGACTCAATTGCATTTTCATGATAAGTTTTAAAACTTGTAATATACTTAGGGATAATACCTTAAAAAATCAAAAATTGATACACTTATGACAAATTTACCCCAAACTATTTTTTTGACCATGAAAAACCTCAAATTGGTAAACTTGTGACAAATTTATCCCGACGATTATAAAAAACCATAAATTGACATTTATGACAAATTTACCCCAAACTAATTTATTTGACTGTAAAAAAACCACAAACTAATAAATTTGTGACAAATATATCCTATGCTAAATTGGATTAATATCACAAAAAAATCATAAAAATTGTAAACTGTGACAAACGGAACGTAAAATCCTAAATTGATATATACCCATCAACTCACACATGTTATTTAATTTAATAATTTGACAATAAAATTTAACGAAAACTAACATAAGGTAAATTTGTCACAAGTGTACTAGTTTGGAATAAATTTGTCAAAAGTATATATTAATTGGTGTTTTTGGTGGTCAAAAAATAGTTTGGGGTAAATTTGTCAAAACTTAGAATTTTTTTTTTAGGATTATCCCATATACTCATCCCCTTTTTATTTAAGGTTAATCGAAAACTCCAAACTTTACAAAACAAATTTATCAAAAACTATTTTTTTGACCATCAAAAACCCAAAACCGGTATATTTTTGACAAATTTACTCCAAATTGGTATAATTGTGACGAATTTACCATATGTTAGTTTTTGTTAAATTTTATTGTCAAATTACTAAGTTAAATAACACGTAACAGTTGACTGGTATACTAATTTAGGATTTTACTCTCCGTTTGTCATAGTTTACAATTTTTGTGATTTTTTTTGTGATATTAATTCAATTTAACGGAGGGTATATTTGTCACAAATTTACCAGTTTGGAGTTTTTTGCAGTCGAATAAATTAGTTTGGGGTAAAATTATCATAAATGTACCAGTTTAGTTTTTTTATGATCAAAAAAATTTATCATGGGCAAAAAAAAGATTTGGTTTATAAAAAAAAATTTTTGGGTAAATTTGTCATAGTTTATGATTTTTTAGGGCCCTATTATTTAAACAAGCTGAAATGGGCAATTTTACAAAAAAGAAAGTTCGACCAAAAAAAAAATATTGCGACCCCCAAAAAAAAAAGAAGAGAGAGAAAAAGAAATGGGCAAAATAGAAGATGAAGATTTTGGTAGAGGGCCAAGCACGCGAGAATCACGTGAGAAAGAGCCCCGCTCCCTGTCTGATACAAACACCGCATTATCTGCTTCGCTTCTCGTCACGCTCCCTCCCTCTCCATGAAAGCAATGCTGGTTCCCCAGTGTCACCTCAACCTCCACCCCCCGCCATCGCCGTTCCCGCCACAAACCCTCGCTCCTCCCCACTCGCCGTTCCCTGCCGCTCCGTTCCTCCGAAACAACCCTCGACCCTCCACCGGCCTCCTCCCTCGATTCTCCGCCGCCCCCGGGGCGACGCCGCCGCCGTCCCGCAATCCGCCATCCAGCGCATCGCCGAGAAGCTCCGCAGCCTTGGCTTCAAGGAAGACGACGACGGCGGCGGCGGAGGTCCGGCGCCGAAGCCCTCGCCTGGCTCCGCCGGCGAGATCTTCGTCCCCCTGCCGACGCGGCTGCCCAAGTACCGCGTCGGCCACACCATCGACACGAGCTGGAGCACGCCTGAGAACCCCGTCCCCGAGCCCGGCTCCGGCGGCTTCGTGGAGAGGTACGGCCAGTTGAGGCGGAAGGCGAGGAAGGAGAGGGATTTGGAGAGGGAGCGGGGGAGGAGGGAGGAGAAGGCGACCGCGGCGCCGACGCTGGCGGAGCTGAGGCTGTCGGAGGAGGAGCTGAGGCGGTTGAGGGGGATCGGGGTGAAGTTGAACAAGAGGTTGAGGATTGGGAAGGCGGGGATCACGGAGGGGATTGTGAATGGGATTCACGAGAGGTGGAGGAAGACGGAGGTCGTTAAGATCACCTGCGAGGACTTGTGCAGGTTGAACATGAAGAGGACGCATGATCTTCTGGAGGTATGGCTAGTTTTGGGCCTTCTTCTTTGTTGGAATTGTTGATTGGAATTGTTCTTGTTGCATAGTTATGTAACCTCTTGGAGGTAATAAGCGTAGCTACATCGGTATCTACTGTTAGTAGAGTAAGTCTCTTGATTTTGAGGCTCTCGTTTATGCCATAGATCATATATAATTCCATAATGAAATGGATAAGACTTGGGCACAATCTGCGGAGTAGAAATCTTTTTTTTTATCGATTGGATAGAGCGCCATCATTGACAAGCTAATCAAACCATCCAATCAAGTTGCCGTCATCATGCCCTTCGTAAGCTTACGAAACAGATGTTGGATTTTGCTTATTTCAGAATGCTATGGAATTTTTGATCCAATCACAATATTAAGTTCCACTTTAACGCTGCATTTCTTCCTCCAGATTCAGCAGTCTAATATTATATTATTTTTTTTTTTTTACAACCTTGACATCTTCAGAGGAAAACCGGGGGTCTGGTAGTTTGGAGATCTGGGGGTAACATGGTATTGTATAGAGGAGCTGATTACAGGTATCCTTACTTCTTGGCTGATGATAGCTTGACAAGTGGCCCTGGCACACCGATAGATCACGATGGATGCAATGAGCAAGAGAACTGCCCACCTGGCAATGATGGGGTAGAAGCTACTCACCAACTCCTGCAAATGAAGCTGGTCATCCAACCTTGATACATGGTGTGGGTTCTCCTGATAAAGTACGATTCCAGTTGCCAGGTGAGCAAGAACTTGCTGAAGAAGCTGAGCAATTGTTAGATGGACTGGGTCCGCGCTTTGCTGATTGGTGGGGATATGAACCTCTACCTGTGGATGCGGATTTTCTGCCTGCTGTTGTTCCTGGCTACAGAAGGCCCTTCCGCCTTCTTCCTTATGGAGTCAACCCTAAACTGACAAATGATGAAATGACCATATTGAGGAGACTCAGTAGACCATTGCCATGCCAGTTTGCATTGGGTAAGCTTTAATTTTGATCCAATGGCTGACATGACTGTCCAGTATTCACTTGCTTGTTTTGCATTTGACAGGTAGAAATAGGAATCTCCAAGGATTAGCTGCTTCCATCATTAAGTTGTGGGAGAAATGTGAGATTGCAAAGATTGCTGTGAAGAGAGGAGTACAAAACACAAATAGCGAGATGATGGCAGAAGAATTGAGGGTCAGACCCTTTTAAACATATGTTACAGATCTGCAATTTTTTTTTCCCTTCCAAATGAAAGAATTAGGGTGCACAGATCTCTTTTATCATGATGAAGGAATGTGAAGATACTTACTAGAGAAAATTTTATACGCTTCTTTTCCCCAAGTAGCTGATTTCATTAAGATTATCTCTAAGCTGTTTTTAGACTCATTTGATAGAAAGTATTATTTCACACTTAAAGTCCAAAAAGTAGTCAATCTCTTAATAATGCTTCATGTTAGTGGCTCTGGGTATTTCCCCTAGAAAATATTTTGTTTGTTGTATCTATTTTATGACCAGAACAGGCATTTATTAACTCAAGATCTCTTATTCCAGCGGCTAACTGGAGGGACGCTACTTTCCCGGGATAGGGAATTTATTGTCTTGTACAGAGGGAAGGATTACTTGCCTCCTGCGGTTTCAACTGCAATAGAAGAGCGAAGGAAAGGTGGCATAGTAATGGAGAAAGCAGTTGAATCTCGACATGATTGACATTGTCTGCATCTGGAGATGACAATGCTGACACTGATAAGCAAATAAGGATTCCTCCTCTGAAGAAAAGAAGCCTGTTTCAGTTGAGGGGGTTATTAGGACGACTGGCATCAAGCTGTCCCTGGTATTTCTTTTTTAACTTCTGTGCATGAATCTGCATTAACTTCAGTAGTATCTGTCTTCCTAGAGGCTTATCATTTTCAATTATAGGCTTTAGAGAAGAAAGCCAAGGCAGAGAAACTTCTTGCTGAGCTTGAGAATGCTGAGAACCCGAACAACCTGATATGGATAAAGAGGGCATAACACAAGAAGAAAGGTACATGCTAAGGAAGGTTGGCTTGAGAATGAAGCCTTTCTTACTTATGGGTGCGTTCTACAACTTGCCTTGTCTTGTCTTGTCTCTCTAGTATGTGGTTTTGCTCTCATGAGAATTTAAAATTTTTTATCTTTTCTTTAGCCTACACTTTTGATGGAATGGATTTCAAATGCCGTGACTTTTTCTCTGTCCAGGTAGACGGGGTGTATATGCCGGGACAGTTGAAAACATGCATCTTCACTGGAAATATAGGGAGCTTGTTAAAATAATCTGTAAAGAGAAAAGTATTGAATCTGTTCATCAAATAGCCCAGATCTTAGAGGCAGAAAGTGGTGGGATATTGGTAGCAGTAGAGAGAGTGAGTAAAGGATATGCGATCATTGTATATCGTGGAAAAAATTATGAACGACCAGCTTGTATAAGGCCATCCACACTTCTTAATAAAAAAGCAGCAATGAAACGTTCCTTAGAGGCTCAACGTCGTGAGGTAAAGCTAACATCTCTCTCTTTGCAATCATGTAAATGCCCGAAGTTGCATAATATTTTCCAGAGCCTCTATATCTCCTTGGTTTGTTTTTCCTTTTTCATATCATTTTAAATTATATATAAAATCTTACTTATTTACTGTTCTTGTTATGCAGTCTTTGAAACTTCATGTGTTGAAGCTTTCTGAAAATATAGATCAGCTGAAATGTCAGTTGGTGGGTGATACTATCTCCTTTCTCTCAATCAAATTAACAATATTGAGTTAAAAGATGAGATGTTTTGTTTGCCAGGATAGAGACAAGGAAAGGAGTGACGTACATTCATTGGACGGCTTGATTTCTCCGACAGTGAGCACATCAGTTTCTCTTTCCTTGTCATGTTAATAGTACGTAGTTTTTCATACCACATTCATTTCTGTTGGATTCAGGTCACAGGGGAAGTGGCTCCTATGAAATCACTTGATTCTTTGAGCTCGGGTGGTGCACTTGACTTAGCATGCAACTCTCTTCCTGGAGTTTCTGTTTCTCATGAGGAGCATGTCGAGGTACTTTTTGCACCCATAAAATGCTTGGAAGTGGCTGCTGCTTTTTTATGTCATGCAATGGTACTATGTTAGCTTCTGAGATTAGAGTTGAAATGTGCAACGAATGAAAGTAAACCCTTTGATTAGATACTGCTGTTCTAGTATTGCTGATATTACTGGTCTGGGGTCATTGGACTTAGAATTAAATCTTGGAACTCCATCCATCTAATGCCTGCAACCATGGATTCCTGATAACTGAAGAAACCATTAGGAATGCAAGGACACTTATGCTTTGTTTGAAAGATTTTCTTTCTTGGGGGAGAGTAAATGTTGAGAGGTAGAAAATGTTGAGGAGTATTTGAAATTTCTCTCACATAAATTGTAAAATTTGGTCCCGACTTTTTCCCTCACCTCACATTTCTCCATTCCTAAAAACTTAAAAGGCCAACAGACCTCTGTTTCGAAATTTAAAGACTTAGAGTTATGTTAGACTTTTTTTTTTTTTTTTTTTTTTTTTTTTTTTTTTAGGGGGGGGTTGGGTGGGGTCGGTTAAAGTTATGTTAGGCTGTTATTCACCATAATTATCGTGTTTTTGGATCTGCCTCTGATTTTTCAGAAAACTATTAGTGATCTGCATCAGGAAATAGAAAAGGAGGATGTTTTTAACTTCTTTGCCCTATCAGTTTGATAGTCTATTTACTGTCTGAATGTGTCATATTAATATGAAGCATCAAGTCAGATATAAGCAATCATGTAATGAAAATCTGGTGAACTCATGGGAAATAATGTGTTAAGATGGATTTTGGGATGTGTTTTGCACAATAAAAGCCTGTAGCAGCCTCCTTTTCAATTGAGAAAATTGCAGTCAACCTTTGTGTCATTATACTGTTGCAACAGAACAGAATGAGAAGTTAGTTTGTTGACTTTATTAGATCTCGTTGGTGAGGGAATACTTATAGAGAAGCCATGTGGAAATTTTTTTTTAGGCTAGAGATAATCAAGGAGATGATTCAACTTCCATGAGCACTAGCAATGGGATGGATGCTTCATTGCTCGAAATACCATCTAGACAGGAGGATGAGCTGACAAGATTCTCAGTAAACAATGGCTATGGAGATTCTGGGAAAATCAAACCTGAGGTGTTGGATAAATCAGCAAATGGAGATTCTCTGTGGAGTGTTTCTATGCAAAGACACAATGAAGGTGACTCAGGGCCTGGCGAAAAGTTAGTGGTAAACTCTTGCAATGTTTGTCAACTATAATCTCATCTGTTTACTGCTGATCTAATGTAGGCCATGGATCTCAGTCAAAGCACAAAGTATCTGACCAAATTGATTCTGAGCATCATGTCTGTGATACCCAGACAGTGGAATTATCCAAGGCATCTGTTGAAATGGGTGATAGCAAACCAGAAACATCAGATGAGATGCCAATGAGTCGGATAAATCTTTCCAACAAGGAGAGGCTTCTTCTACGTAAGCAAGCCCTCAGGATGAGAAAACGCCCAGTGCTAGCAGTAGGTATTCTTCTTGGCATTCTTTTAGACATTAAACTAAATGGTTTTCATGTTGGTGCAGTTATCATTTTACATCTTGTCAATCAAGGTTAGAAAGTGTTTTGCTGCTGCTGTTAAGTATTTTACTACTTATCCTTCTAGTTTCCAAACTGTTTGGAAGCTTGGTTCTTCTGATGGTTATATACACAGCGCACAGTCTGTCACATACTTGTTATAAATGCAAACATATAATTAAGGAGTTTTCATATTTTAGGATCTATAGTTGTAATTTCTTTCAAATTAGGCTGCAGCTTATGATATGTCACATGCTTGTAATATATGAAAACAAACAATTAAGGAGTTTTCATATTTTAGGATGTATAGTTGTGATTTCATTTAAATTAGGCTGCAGCTGATAGTATTTAGCTCCAGTTTCCAAATTTGTTACATATCTACATTGCTGTCATTTTTTAGGGAGAAGCAACATTGTGAGTGGCATAGCCAAAATGATTAAGACACATTTCCAGAAGCACCCTCTTGCTATAGTTAATGTAAAGGGCAGGGCTAAAGGGACATCGATCCAGGAGCTGGTTTTCAAGCTGGAGGTCTGTGAAGCAAGCAAACATTTTTTTTTTTTTTTTTGGGCCAAATTGCAGAGCAAGTGACTTAGCTTATAATTAAGTAGCTCACTCCCTATTGTTTTCCTGTGTTATTACAGCAAGCAACAGGTGCCGTTCTTGTCTCTCAGGAGCCAAATAAGGTCATACTTTATCGTGGTTGGGGAGCAGATGTGGAATCAAGCTTTTCTCACAGCAGAGGGAGGGAGGTGAGTAAATTTTCGGAGAAGTCGGGAGAAGCTCGCCCTCTTGTCTCACCTGAGCTTATGGCAGCCATCAAACTTGAATGTGGATTGCCGTCCAACCATGAGGAAAGGGCAACTCCATAGGGCGAAACTTTTGTCAAAGGTATTCCCATTGTCTGTTATGTCCAACAGTGAATTAGCTGAGAGTTGGCTCATCCTTCATCTGGTCACGGAGCTGAAGATTTTGTGGAATCGGATGGATCTTCAAGATAAACTTATTCAGTGCTTCGATCCATGGGAATTTGCCAACTAGGTATATCACGCAAACTGAAGATCCCTGCGCGCTGTCCCATTGTTAATGCTGACTGCTGACTGTCCTCAGATAGTACGGTTGACCAACGGCTATGGAGATTCTGGGAAAATCAAACCTGAGAAGCAAATGATCCGATTTCCGTTTTGCTGCTTAAATCGGTGACGGGTGCAAGTATCAAGCGGAGTCAAGCCGGTTCTGGTTTTGCTTTGCATGGGAGTGTAACCGGGGCGATGCCGAACTTGGAAGCTGACCTTTCATTCGATTCCCTAAAACGATTTTAGCCGCTCATGCAGTGTAACCATACATTTTGGATGCCGATCGTCTTTCTCCACCCTTTTCATTGTAAATGAAAGAAAAAGAAAAGAAAAAAAAAGCATTGTTCGTAATATCACTAGCCAATCCCTATCGAGTTTGCATCTCTCTCTCTCTGAAAAGAGGATCGCTCATGATTTCATAATTGCTTTACTCACGTACATTCCATTATTCTTTGCCTTTCTTCTCCTTGCCTTATGGAATCGTCTTTATGTAGAATCTAAATCCGTTCCGACTTTAGGAGCGCTGCCTGAAACCATAAATGTTAATTTGAGCACTTTGCTGTGTAAAAACTTAAAATATTTTGGGATGATACACGCAGTTTACAATATAATATTTTAATGTCCAGAACTGGAACATGCACTCCAACTCCCACAAAGAACTTAAAAATAATATCATCTGCCTAATCTCGGTATATATTATAGATATTAATTTTGAAATCTAGAAACCCATCTCTTTATTTCTTGGAACCTCTCCAAACTTTACAAAGTTTGGTCTCATGTTGATAGGAAAAAATCTATGCTTTTCCTCACTCAGATGAATATGTTTTTTTTTCTTCACATCACGCAATATGTATTTTCTAGCATTTGATATAGGAAATACAAACAACAACCAAAATAATATTATAAATAAGTATAACAATAGATCAATAAAGATAACAGCTTACCGATGATTTAAATCAGTTTTGAAGAGAATGCAATAAATATAAGGCTTTGTTTATTTCTTAGAAAATGAATGATTTTGAAAATGTTTTTTTAAAAACGATCGCTTTTATTGCATACAAAAATGAAAAAACTAAAAATATTTTCATCATTCATGAAAATATTAACATATAATCTTTTGTTGATAATGAAAATATCTCTTGTTAATTAATTATTTCAACTGATATAAGTGATCGTTTTCAGGAATTTTTTTTTTCAAATTATCAATTGTTCGGGAAACAAATAGAGCCTAAAATTAGGAAGATGTGTATATGACTTTGTACGGTTTAGTTCAAGCATGCTTTGATATCTTGGTTTGATAGAAGAGAACCATATGTTACAAAAGCTACGAAATAATCTAAAATGCAAAGATTTATCAATCAAACAAAGCTGCAAGCTTGAAATCTCGATGAAAAGTTGTGATGCAACAAAACAAACTCTAGTTGAATAAAAACTCTCCGACTTAACCCTAGTTGAATAAAAACTCTCAGACATGCTTGAGCTACGCCAAAATATAATGAACCTAAAACATGCCGTAATTGTGATAGATTCATACAGTATTGTAAGTTTGGCTCGAGTTCATTTATTTGGCATGATTACTTCGTATTTTCATGAATGAAAAACAAAGGATAATTATGTTATAATTAGGAAATGTAGAAAAAAAGACTGAAAATTGTTCATCTTGCCTTGCAAGGAGTGACCACAAATGAGAAATTTCATGACCTTGAGGAAATTATCTAGACCTGCTTGTGAAAGCGCAGAAAAGCCATGAATTTTAGAAGTGAGATCAGTCTATTAAAAAGTTAAAAAAACCCAAATGAGGGAGGAAACAGGGGGAGGAAGCAAAAACAAAAAGGGCAAAGAGCAAAAACATCTTATCACGCACGCATGCCGATCCAGCCGCTTTTTCTTCTTTTATCTCACGTTCAGAGCCTGCAAAAACACTCTCAAGTAAACATTGACCCTCTCTCTCTCTCTCTCTCTCTCTCCGTGACAAGCTGGGGAGAGGGGGAGGGAGAGGGCGGGAGAGAGGACGCACGAAGAACGAGGCTTCGTTTTTTGCATCATCATCCTCGCTTTCAACGCCCCCGGAAAGAAAGAGAGAAAGGAGATCGAAAGGAAAGAGGCAATCATCATGATGATGTCCACGAGCAAGACCTGCAGCACTTTCTCCGTCGCCATGATTACTCCCACCCTTCGTCCTTTATTCGCTTCAACCACTTCCCCACTATCGCCATCATCATTGTTGCCTTTCAACGAAATACAGCTCCGACCAGCTACAAGAACAAGTGTTAGGGATCATGACCTGAAGACAAAAGCACCCTCCTCGATCAAGCCTCGCGCGTGATATAGGAGTTAATCTCTCTCTCTCTCTCTCTCTCTCTCTCTCTCTCTGATCTTCTTGTTCTTGGGTTCGTTTTTCTCCTGCTTTCTTCTCGTTGGGGAATCAAGCATCTTGGTCCGATGATCTGCTAGATCTAGAAAAGTTCTGCTCAGCGTTTGTTGTTCTGTGTGTTTTTCTTCTCATTATCGGTTCCATGTGTGCGTTTCACTTTGTTTTCCTGTATATGTATTCACTGTCTTTTTTACCAGGTTGAAAGCATGGACATGCATCTGTACCCCTCTCTAGTACCACACATCTTGATTAGGGTTTTTTGCTTTGTGTGGTCTGCTTGTAGATCTGTAAGAACGCTTCTCCAGTAATAACAACTTCATTTATTTTTGCTTTCTTTCATAAATACAAACTTCTGTTGTTAGATCTTGTAACACACTGTTTTTTCTTGATGAGTAGTTCTTGTAGTAACTTGATATAGATCTGTCATCTGGTGTCTTTCTTATTATGAACAACCTGGGTTTTTGCTAAATAATTTAGTGATCATGACTGATGATTCATTCTGGGTCAGATCTTATGAAGTTGTGATGTCTGATCCAACACATGTAAGTGTCAAACCCCTATTTTCCCCGCAGCTGAACTAACCCCAGAAAGACCCTAATCACCCGATGTGGAATGGAGGTTCTTGGTTCATGTCGCGGTGGTTGTTGACCTTTTTGTTGACGCATGACCTGCTTTTTTTGCTTTTACTGAATTTCCCGGTTATGCTTTCTTCTGGAAAAATATGGTTTAGATACAATATTCTTCACCTATATAGCTACCTGAGTAGAAGGATGATGAAGCAGAACCTCTCCATCTTCTTAATTGATGTGGCAAGATAGATTATTGACTTCAATGGAGTATTGCAAGACACTCCTAAGACTTAAGAGTTTCAAAATGGCCTTCCATGAGGGTAATTTCAATAAGGCTCCCTTCATTTTTTTCTCTTATGAATTGTCCATTTTTTTCCCCATTTTATAAGGGTTAACGTATTAATCTATTAATATATCATGTCAAGCGTGTCATCATCATATCAATTACTCTATATCTTTAATATTAATATAATTTAAATTTTACCCTATATCTTTAATTTTTTTCAATGAACTTGTCAGTCTTTTTATATAATTTAAATTTTTATCCTATATCTTTAATTTTTTTCAATGAACTTGTCAGTCTTTTTACATAATTAAAAATTTTTCGTCATTTCATGTCTTTTCATAATATGTGTACAGTATCCGCATATCTTATGGCCTTTTAGAAAAATTAGGTTGAAGCGGAGAAAGTTTTGAGGCAATACCCCACCACTCCACCTCCTGTCACATTGAATTTGGATTTGACAATTTGCGCGCAATTACATGCATGAAACACCAATCAAACGCTATCATTTGAATCTTTCTCAAAAAGGGTTTCAAAATCAAAAGCTAAAAGTTTATCTTTTTGTAACCAACATTGGGCATGTAGGATCTTTCTCATGACTTTTGTGCATGCGTGTGCATTCAAAATTTAATTATGAAAATGTAAATATCATATGCACAAAAGTAACTAGTCACGCATAATTTCATGCATGAAACACTAATTGATATCCGTACTATCATTCGAATCTTTTTCGATAAGTGTTTCAAAATCAAAAGTTAAGCCTATCTTTTCATTATTAAAGTTGGGCATACAGGATCTTTCTTATGACTTTTGTGTATCCGTGCGCTTTTCGAGTTTGAATTATGGGAATGTAAATATCATATTCATAAGAATTGACACGGAATGACACCAGTACGACGACAACAGCATGAACTGCACCGGAGTGCATTGGGCTCGATTTGGGCTCGATTTGGGCCTCAAATCAGAATGAACATACACAGAGATTTGTATAAGGCCGGTGAGGCATCGATGTCAATCATGAAGTCTCAAAGCTTCGATAGAAAAAAATTTTGTTTTGAAAAAATAAAATACAGAAGTTCGATCAACAGGCTTTGATGGTCGGGGTGCTCGGCGGAGACGACGATCCCCGCTCCTTCTTCCCGTACTCCTTCGCGCCCCTCGAGGCCAGCGCCGCCACGAACTTGTCGTTCCACCGCGCTCCCGCCACCGCCGCCTTCAACGCCGCCGCCGCCCCCGTCCCGCAGCTGTGGTCGGCCGGGAACCGGTGCTTGAGGCACACCTTGATCCCGCACGCCTTGCACGCGCTGGTGTTGGAGAACGTCAGCACCTCCCGGCACCGGCGCACGGGGCAAGCCGGCTTCTTCTTCCTCCGCGGGTCGCAGTCACCGGACCCCTCGTGCCTCGCCAGGGCCGCCCTCTCGTCCTCCCCGGTGGCCTCGATCGCCGCCGAGCAGGCCTCGCAGACGACGACCCGCCGGCTCCGGTGGTCCGATCCCGGGCACCGTGGGACTTGTACGACCTGTGCTCCGCACAAAACACCTGCGCACGTAATGGGTTCGTTCGCACGTTACTCATAATTCAAATTCTCGAAGAAAAAGAGAATCTTTTCCGTCACGAACGCGACGATCGCCTCGCGAGTCTTTTTACCTTACGGCAGCCGTCGCAGGTGAAGGGGAGGAAATCGAGGAGATTGCAATCCGGGTTCTGGCAATGCCTCCCCAGATCTGGAAAAGCCTCCGTTCCTCCTCCTGCCATGTCTCTCTTCGATCGGATGGACCCGGAACTGTCGAAATTCGAAGTGGGTTGTTTTTCTTCTCGCGTCCCGTTCTTGAGCTCGGCCGAGGGTTGGAATTCGAATTGGAATCGGAATGGGAAACAGGTGAGGATTTCTCTGGGTGGGGTTCGGGTATTTTAAGGAGGCAGCCCGGTGGTCGGAGGAGGAGATCGAGCTGGCTTGGCGCCGAAGGCAGGATGAGGAGAGAAAAGCCAGCCACTCTTGACTTGCGCCGCGGGCCACCGACCGACGTCTTCCCTCCCTCTCTTTCTTTGCCTTCGGCTCTTCCGATGTTTCCAGACCCCACGCGACTGGGCTTCACCACGTCACGCTTGATCTCACGCCTCCCAATCGTTTTCCGCCACGTCAACCATTAGTTCATCTCGGGAAATATAACGAAAACACGCGTAACGTTTTATCCTTCAATCCTTCATTCAATTTTTTTTTTAATTTTATCATAAAATTACAATACGACAAGATAATAACTTAATTGGCATGATAAGTCCACATTTGACACAGATGTATTAACTTAGAGATTTTTGAGATATAAAAATTAAATTTGGGTAACTTTATTATATGTGTATCTATTTAGGGTGTTTTCTTAGTATCAATATCAAGGAGAATATTGAGAACATCATGTGATCATATAATTTCAATTTTTATCCTCAAGTATATACAAAAACTTTTCATCATCTCATTCTCAATAATGATGGCATAATATGACAGACTTACTTTAGCAGATATAATTTTTTTTATCCTTTTAAAAAACTTTTCATCATTAATAATGATAGCATAATAGGACAGACTACTTTAGATTATTTTTATCTGTCAATAATTAATAAATAGTCGTACTGAATGTTTATTCGGTTTATTCGTACGACATAAGCTTCTGATATTATACAAGCTGAAATTCCCTGACAAAAGAAAGGAGGGAAAAAAGAGGAGGCAAAAAGTCAAGGCAGAGGAAAAGAGGGCTTTCTTCATGTTCTGTCCTAGACGGAATCCAATACTCCCGCTCCCCTCCACTGTTCATTAATGAGAGAAAGAGTCTCACTTGCAAAATTAGGTATACGAACGATATAGGACGCGAATGATTCGGCTTTCTTATCAATGCTTTCTCTTATTGAAGAATATATATATTATTCATCTCACTACGATGATAATCGAGCGATTCTTATATTTAGGTGATCATGATACATATTTAAGATAATAATCCTTGTCTAAATATGATTGCAAAAGCTTTTCTCATAACTCCCAATTAAACCTCTCACTTGTGCAGTTGATTGACCATGACCTAAAAAACAGAATCCGATATCATATTGGGTACCAGCAAACAACATAATGTCTGTGAAAAAAGAAAAAGAAAAGAGGGAGAGAAATTGGCAATTTGGTATACTAGTCTTTCATTAGTAACTTACCTATGAGCTTTGAGATGAACCAATGTTTATTCCTACTTCAAACTTACCAACTATTTTAATGATGTACCAACATTTATTTTTATTATTTACCAAGTTGTGAGAGCTATTTACTTTTGTTAGAAATTAGCAATCTTAATTTGATTTGTGCAATTGTATTGATCGCATTATTATATCAACTAATTTCAGCCACTTACCAACATTTTATCTTGCTTGGTTTTGAAAAGAATCGACATTTGTTTATAATCCCAAGCTTACCGGCTATGTTAATAATGTGCCAACATTTTACGTATTTGACTTATCATTGCTTTCAAAATTACCAATTATAGCTTGACTAATGTATCAAAACTCCTTGTCTTAAGTACTTGTACTTATAAAAAAACCGTTCATAAGTTACTTACTGGTCACCTTTTTATTACCGACATACCGTTATTTGACTATTATCAACGAATTTAATGATATTTTTGCCGTGAAATCAGTGACGCGTTTTCGTAATTGATCATTATTATGCTCTTTAGAACTATGACTTAGATAGGTGGTGCTCACAAAACGCGTGCACAATTTGACCCGTTGGTACTAGAGCCTCAAGCTTAATTTGGTAAAATCCAAAAAACAAAAGCTTCGTTTCAAATCACAATCTTTCTTTCTACTGAGTTTCGAGACCGCTCACCCTTGATGGGTGGAAAGTGGGAAAAAGCCAAACAGATCAGAGCATAAAAAGTCAGTGCCATCAGCATATGATGGGAAACCCAAAAAGCAAACATGCCAATTTGTAAAGCAGGGAAAGCAATAAAAAGATGGCCATGCACATAAACAAACAAATGTTTTAAAAAAAATTAATTAAATGGAGAAGATAATAAAGCCAAGATTTCCAGAAGAAAATAATATATACGGAATTATTGAATGCCACCAAAAAATCAAGACCTTTCCGGAATATGCCATTGCTTTTGGACTTCATTATCAGAGATAAAAACAGGTATGGCTTAAAAGCTAAAAGGCCCTGATTCTCAACATGGGTCTAATTGCTTTAAAAGTCTTCAATTATAATGAGCGACCCATTTAGCAAATTTCTCTCTCTCTTGTTTTTCTTCTGTCGGGTAAGGCCTTTTTGACTCTTAGGTCATAAATGGATTTTTTCTTAATAAATACGATTAGTAATTCCAAGGGAATCATCCGAATAAGTCAAGGTAGAACACCTGCTCCACGCGCCCAACCGAAAAGGAAAAAAAAAATTCTTCATTGAAGCTAAATTAGTTACCCAGTAAGTATATTAGTTAAAAATTTGAATAATAGGGACCATGGCCATATAACCATGATTTACTAAAGGCGGCATATCATGGCGATAACCCGTATCTCTTACTCTCCGAATGACGTGCAGCGATGCTAATTACGCTCTACGGTGTATATAAAATGGAAAAATTCATCGGTGCCCGGTATAAAGAAAAAGAGGAATTTGTTCATGCAATTCTTAGGCCACCCCGCAGATGGAGGAATTCTTGGGATATAATTGTACGAGCCTATGCTTTTATGGATTAAAGAACAAGTGACCTTTTCCTCAGAAATCAAGATTTGGAAAGGTGAATTCTCAGTTTCAACCAACTACCAAATCTCCCCCGAAAAATTCATAAACATAGAAAAAAGTCAAAAAAGAAGGGGGAAAAAAAAAACAGAGTTTCAACTAGTGAAAGATAGTCCACGAGAGGGAGTCACTTTTGGGGATAATGGGAAAAAAAGGAAAGGAAGAAATTGTCCAGCCTAGAACACCCAAAAAGGCCATTTGAACGCACGAGAGTCCTTCGAACCCTTAGCGATTAAGTTAGCGATTGGGCAAAATAATGAACCTTTGTGGTGTTCCCGGTGACTTTAACTGTCTCCCTCCATCTAAAGTAGCTCATATCCATTAAACAATTCATTTAAAAAGACATTAAATTAAATAAATTCTCTCACACAAAAGAAGCAAAATTAACTTTTGTCTATATTTTTCTTCGTACCCTTTTGGCTTTAGTAATCAGCAAGGGCCTCAGAATGTCAAAATGGGGGAAGTTCCTTTCACATAGACCGTGCAACAATAGACGACCCACAGAAAACAAAAAAATCGTGCTCACTTTTCTCTCAATTTGAAAGGAATTTTTCTTCTCATTTTAGTCCTCGTAAATTATGCACACTTTTCCTGGATGTGAACACTCGATACAAAGGTACAGGGGAAAAAAAAAAGCACTGGATACAAAGGTGAGGACAGCCTATGTAGACAGCATCTTGGTTCCATACACAAATACCTGATTTCATTTTAAGAAATATTGATTGATGCGAAGCCAATATATCTTGACAGCTAAAATTTTCTTTAGTAGATTAACAAATACCTATATCTTTCCTTGGCTCCTGGCTTGAGCAACCCTTCAAACTTGAGTTCGCTTGCTGCGAATTCTTATAATCACGTTTAAAGGAGGGAAATCAAGTAGTGACCCCTTCTTAATATCTCAAAAAAGAAAAATAGCCCTTCCTCGCACCCTCGATCCGTCAAAAACATAAATAAGTTATTAAAAAAGAATGTCATGGTCTTCCATTACCCTGCGGAAACCCAATATCAATGATTATCATTATTTTTCAAACTATCTAATTACACTAATTAATTTTATTCTTAAGATTTAGCAGCTCCAGGCCTAAAACGACCACGTGGAGAACATCTGACTTCTGAGAGTCCGAGAGAGACAGAGGGAGAGACCCAGTCAGTCAGTCAGTCAGTCAGTCGCTAACATCTGCTGCTGCAGAGCCTTGGCACATGCAAATTCCCACCCTTTCTCGAGGCGAAGCAGATTAGATCAAATCGATATCATCATCATCATCCCCTGCAAAATCTCCGTCTCTCTCTCCTTGGTTGGTTCGATTTCTCCGCAAGCAAAGGAACAAAATCTCGCTCGTCCCACATCAGCAGATCCGCCTTCCTCGCATCGTCACCATCGCCATCATCCACCTTCTCTCTCTCTCTCTCTCCAGTGAGACTCGGTCTTCTTCTCTGTCCCGGAGTTCAGTGACACTGCCGCAACGATCTCGTTGCCCCCACTAAATCTCGGCACCAAACCCAACTGACCCCTCGAATCATGCAGCTTCGCCGACACTCCTTCGGTTCCATCGTCGCGATTCGTATATGCTTGTGAAGCTGAAGAGAGTGAGAGAGAGGGAGAGAGAGAGAGGGTCTTCGAGACAATGGAGTTCCAAGAAGCCGTGATGAAGGTGGCCACCCCCACCCACAAGCCCAAGGAGAGAAACGGCGGTCCCAGGCTCAGCCGGTGGACCATCGTCTCGTTTCGCAAGTCGGCCAAACCCGACAAGCCGAAAGCCGACCGCCCCCGTCATCGGGAGGCCGTGCCCGACGAGTTCCTGTGCCCTGTTTCGGGGTCTCTCATGGCCGACCCAGTCATCGTCCCTTCCGGCCATTCCTTCGAGCGAGCGTCCGTCGAGGCCTGCAAGTCCCTCGGCTTCGTCCCGCCGGCTCTGGCCGGCGACGTCGCCGCGCCGGATTTCTCCGCGTTGATCCCCAACCACGCCCTCAAGTCCACCATTCTCAGCTTCTGCAGGAGCCGTTCTCTGCCTCCCCCGAAGCCTCTCGATTCGGCGTCCGCTAATAAGCTTGTCGCCGATCTAATGTCCACGCAAACCCACAGAACGCAAATGAAACTCGCCCGCGACACGGTTGGAGAACGACGAGACTCCGTCCGCGAAGAACGAGAGAAGCGCGGTGCAAAAGCAGAGTCTTCTCGGAGAGATCATCAGGACCCGCCGACGGGAAATCATTCCTATTCGAGCTCCAACGACTCGGTGGCGACCACCGTCGCCTTCGATTCGACCTCGCCGCTCCAGCTCGCGGCGCGCCCGAGCTGCTGCTGCTCGTCGTCGTGCTCCTCCTCCGAGTTCGAGCCCTCGAACCCGGCAGAGGAAGAGCTCCTCGCGAAGCTCAAGAGCCCGCTGGTCTTCGACGTCGAAGAGGCGGTCATCGGGCTGAGGGACGAGACGCGGACGAGCGAGGAGAGCCGAGTCACGCTGTGCACCGCCCGCTTGCTCTCCTCCCTCCGGCCCCTCGTCGTCTCCAAGTACTGCGCCATCCAGGTCAACTCGGTGGCGTCCCTGGTCAACCTGTCGCTCGCGGCGGTCAACAAGGTGAAGATCTTGCGGTCCGGGATCGTCCCCAACCTCATCGACGTGCTCAAGGGGGGCTTCCCGGAGGCGGCGGAGCACGCGGCCGGCGCGCTCTTCAGCCTGGCCCTGGACGACGGCAACAAGACGGCGATCGGCGCGCTGGGCGCCCTGCCGCCGCTCCTCCACGCGCTCCGCGGGGGGAACGAGCGGGCCCAGGGCGACGCCGCGTCGGCGCTGTACCACCTCTCGCTGGTGCAGAGCAACCGGGTCAAGCTGGTGCGGCTCGGGTCGGTCCCGGTCCTCCTGGGCATGGTCAGGTCGGGCCGCCTCGCGGGCCGGGCCCTGCTCGTGCTGGTCAACCTGGGCTCGTGCGCGGACGGCCGGGCCGCGATGATGGACGCGGGGGCGGTGGAGTGCCTGGTCGGGTTCCTGTCGCGGGCGGCCGGGTCGACCCGGGACAACTGCGTGACGGCGCTGTACGTGCTGAGCCAGGGGGGGCTGCGGTTCAAGGGGCTGGCGAGGGCGGCGGGGGCGGCGGAGGCGCTGGAGGAGGCGGAGGGCGGGAGCTGGCGGGCGAGGGAGATGGCGAGGAGGATGGTGGAGATGATGGGGGAGAGGAAGGAGGAGGTGGAAGCGGAGGACGTGGATTGGGAGAAGCTGCTCGAGGCGGGGACGCCCAGCCGGTGACTCGGCGGCCGGCGAGCTGGCTGGGTATCGACTCGGTCGAGTTCTTGATTTTTCTTATTTTTATTTTTTCTTTGGACTTTTGGAATTTTGTTTATGGGGGGTTTTTTCTTTTTTAAGTCCTTCTGAAGTGTAATTATCTGGGCACAGTACGCGTTGTGCTTTACGCAATTTTTCGTTTTTTCGTTTCAGTTTGCCGATTTGGTCTTTATTTGCGTCATTTTCTATACCTTTTTGTTTTTCTGAAAGAGAGAGAAATGTCAAGGTGTAAATGGAGGCCCTTTTAGGGAAATTGATTCCGGAAGAGAAGGAAGCTGGCATTCTCTTTTTCATCTCGATTCATGCCACCGAAAATTCTGAATTATATCTATTATGATGGCGATATCCGAGACTTCACCGTAATATCCGAAGTTTGCATTCTCTTATTTATCTGGATTAATACCAAAAAAAATTCTAAATTATACTTATTGTGATTTTAATACCTATGACTCTGTATTTTGTTATAAAAAACTTTAAACTATTCTTATTGTGATATCAAATATTCCAAATCTTTTTCGTATCACCAATACCCAAGCTTATATAATTATATTGGTGCAACAAAAAAATCTCTAGCGAAGTTTTGAGTTTTTTGTGGTGGACAATAGACAGCGGTATTTTTGTCATATTGGTACAAGTTTTGGGCTTTGGTAATTTGGAGTATTGGTATCATAGTGGGTATAATTTAAGGTTCGTAATAGTGATTTCCCATTTTGGTTATGTAAGAAATTAGGAAAATCAATTTATATCTAAATCAATTGACGCGACGGGTGTAAATCACTTGAAAATGAATATCTTAATGCTCCTCAACTTTTAACAGGCATACAATTATTTTCACAGGAGCACATTCGTAGTTGCCGACCCCGCAAAACCAACGGAGCCCGCAAAAGATGTGGCTCTGGAGCTGCCTTCTTCAACGGACGCGGTAATTCCACTGATGATGACTATGCCTTTAGAATATTTAAACATTCTAACACGTGCCGTGTTCGTGGTCGATGTATTTAAGCAATGACTCAACCTATAGCGGCTTAGACTAACTTCGGCATGCTCGGTCTTTTTAACACGTTTTTGTGGTCAGCAAATGAGGCAATGTACGAAAATTCAGTCGTTTAAATTGACACACATAAACATAATCACGAGAATAGTAAGCGAATGAATTGTCAAAGGTTCTCTCGGTCCTGATTATCATGGCGTATACCACCTGACAATGCCGTGTTTGACCGGATGTCGAAGCAAACGACCGGTCCCCAAGAGGGCGAATGATTCTCACATGATCATTATTCGCCCTGAGGAAACATGGAGAAGATGCCAAGGCTCAGCTCGATTAAATGCAGCAGGTGGAAGAAGACGCCAAATGAATGAGTCGGATAACCACTGGGGGTTCGCCCACTGGCTACCCTTTCAACATGGAAGGGGGATGTGAGGGGTTCAAATCCCCACCTTCTCAGGAGGAATGGGGGTAGGGACGTAAGTTTCGAGAGTGGGTCAAGGCTCAGTTCGATTAAACGCAGCAGGTGGAAGAAGACGCCAAATGAAAAACGAGTCGGATGATGATCATGGGCCACCGACCTCCTCTCCCTCTGAATGTTCATGAAGTCCCGTGTTCATTTCGACGAATGACACGGCTCGAAATCGATCTTTCTGACTTGCGTCGATGTTTCTTGATTTCGCAGATTCAGCTGCGGGCTTGATCTGGCGAACTTGGCGGTGGCGTCGGGTCTTCTTGGTCGCTCGTGGGACGCGGTTTCGCAGCTCCAGGGGCAAGTCAATGCCGAGCAGCGACACCTATCGTCGCCGCCGTCTTCCTCCTCGTTGGTGGCTTTCGAAGAGTTCCCTCGCTTCCATTTCCTCTGCTCCGAGAATATCCCATCGTTTTCCTTGAACAGAGCCGCGATTTCTCTGTTCGACTCCCTCTGCGACGAGCACGGACTCTCTGTCCTGAGAGCTCAGGTGAAGTCCATTCGTCTTCTTAGCTGGTCGTACCGTGATCAATTGAATAATTGCTCCTGAAAAATCTGCAATTCTGCTTGTTCTACTTCAACCGCAGATTGCAGAATCTGCTCAGTCTACCGCGTACATTATTACCGGACACTGCCTAGCTGGATGCGTGGCTTCTCTGTTCACGCTATGGCTATTAGACTTTCTCGATGCCTCGACCACTATACGGCCGCTCTGCATTACTTTTGGCTCGCCTCTCCTCGGCGACAATGGCTTCCAGCAAGCCGTATCACAGTTCTCAGCGTGGAACTCTTGCTTCTTGCACGTGGTCCATAAGGATGACTATTTCCCTAGACTCTGGCTTCGACATCATGGCGAGCCAAGCTCCTATTTGCCTTTTGGGGCATTCGTCTTGTGTTCTGACTCACGTGGCGCGTGTTTTAGAGCTCCTGAATCTGTAATGGAGCTGCTGCTTGCGAACTGGAGCAGCACAGAGAGTGGTCGAAATCAAGAATTGCGAGTTTTTCATTACGGTAGCATCATCGAATGTCTCTAAGGCGGATCCTTATGCAAGGACCCAAATTCGTTGGCAGAGGACGAACCTGATTCATTTAAGGCTGGGATAATCGCTCAAGTGACAGCGATCGACCTTGCACAAGTTCAGGTAGCTCGAATTGCATTAGGATATTACCTTCATTTATTAGTTGATATTTCACAGGATGGAAAGAACGCATCACATTGATTTAGGTTCCCTGATATATAGCTTAAGCTACAGCCTGCGATCGCTTAATTTAGCCCGCACTATCTTGTGACCATCTCTTTGTTCACTGCTACTCGTAGCTTTCACATCAGCCATGGCAGCAGAACGTTAATGCTCAGATGGAGAAAGTCTCAAAATCAGAAGAAGAATCTGCGACCCGAATCCGAGCAGCAGCAAGAAGCAATACCTCCAGCAAAGCAAGTGACATGGAAAGGAAAATATTCATGGTCCACCTTGAATGGTATAAGAAAGCGACGGCGTCTGACGGTTTTGGTTATTACGACAGCTACAAGAGCAAGCCGAAGGAGCGTGATCACCGAGTCGTCACGTACAAGGAGACCCTCAAGGAATACTGGCAGCGCGTCGTCAAGGAGTCAGAGAAGATGCCTCAGAAGGAGGGGGCATGGCTGCGGCAGGGCTGGCTTTACGGGGGAAACACTTACCGGAGGATGGTCGAGCCGCTTGACATAGCCGAGTACTATGCCAAGGGCAATAGGAATTACCTAACTGAAGGAAGATCCGAGCACTACATTCTATTGGAGAAATGGCTAAAAGAGAGCCCGCAGAGGCCTGCCCCTTGTAATTCGGTCAACTCGAGACGCGAAAAAGTCTCGTCCAACATCCTCACCAAGGACTCTTGCTTCTGGGCGCACGTCGAGGAGGCGATCATCTCAGGCAGGTTGCTGAAGAGCGGAGGACCGGACTCGGCCGTGGAGAGAGAGAAGCTGGTCGAGTTCGAGCAGTACGTGATGAGCCTCCTCGAGAGGTACGCGGTGTCGTCGGAGATTTTCCTGGAGAAGAGCAGCTACATGAAATGGTGGAGAGAGTATGATGAGGAGATCCTAGGGAAGCAGATGATGGGAGCTTCCCATGACTCGCGGCTTGCTCAGTTCATGAGGAACGAGTGCTATCACCAGGATGCTTCGGGGTCCTTCACATTCGATCGCTCATCATGGTGATTGATCTCGTGTCCTTTCGCTGAAGATCAGGGAAAGTGTTGAGGGCTGAGAGAGAGGGAAATGAGATAGGGAGCGGCGATGCCGAATTCAAGCGAGCGAGCGACTTTAAAAATGTTTCTAGCTTGTCTTATTGACTAATGTTGTTACGAATCGAGTTATGTTAAGATGGTGGGGGTGGAGTTTAATTGTTATTGTGAAATATGACTTCGTTTCCTATTCCTATGTCCGGGTCGATTTCGTCGGGATGAATGAAATTGAATACATTTCTTAGTATTTTAGAATGGAGTTTTGCTTTTATCTCAACTGGAGCATGGGAGTGGGTCAAAGGGGGTGATATGAGGTTTTACAGATTAGGTAAAATATAGATGGATCAAATAGAGTATTGGTTTGGCACCATAATAGGTCGAATAAATACTAAAAATTTGGATACTTGGCACAATAATAGGTTGAATAATAAATGCTTTAAAAATCCGGCTTTTGATACCTATTGCATTTGAAATGTAACTTTGGGCTTTTAGTATTCCGCCGAATTTATTTACCAAACACAATATTTCTCCAAGTACCTTTGGGCTTTATTTATAGTGTCATTATTTATAACATCTCTTTTTATCATCTCGGAAGATGTAAGTAATAGAAAATTTCTCACATGAGCCTTTCCTTCTTATAAAAGATTTTAAATACTCTCCCCATTTGTTTTAATAATAATAGTTACCCGAGCTAGGGTACCAGTGTAGTTAAGCACTACTAAACCTTACCCTGAGTTCTTCAAGTTTCATTCTGCTAGTTTCTACACAAACAATGGCACCACCGTTTCCATCATCTCCTCTCATCCTACTCCTCCTCCCTCCCAATCCAAACTCTCTCCTGACTACTACTGCAAATCCTGCCCACCATTCGGCCACATTTTTCACCAGACCGTCGCCGACCATCAAGCCGCCAAGCCCAACACCGCCTCCGGCACGCTCCATTCGTACTAAGATTTTACAAATGATTAAAAATAAGTGATGTCTTTTTGCTGCGTAAAGATAAACGAAAGAGAACAAGACAATAGGGGGAGATAACTATTCGACACTTGCACTGAGCGGTTTTGCCAATGAAAAAATCTAATACAAACGCAATCCAATTACCTTATGGTTTCACAATCTGTACCTCCCAAGAAGATATTAGCATAATAATTCCTGTGTAGATATTAAAGAGATATAGGATTGCCCGGAACTTAAGCACGTTAAACTCTCGACTTTGCATTTAGGTAAAGAAAATGTCACAAAAACCCCAAATTATACCCATTGTGACTCATTTACCTGAGTTTTTATTTTTGGTGACATCAAAACCTTAAACTATGCCCATTGTACCTTTCACCTTAAATTTTTCTTGTGATATAAAAAATCTCGAACTTGTACTTGTGTAACATATTTACTCTCTGTCAATGTTTCATTAAATGATTTTTTAAAAAAATCAATGTTGTTTTTATTTCACTTAAATCACATGAGAACCATGTCAACAATATTTGCCTTCTAGCATTCATAGAGGTAGATATTTAATGGTTCCCATTGAAAAAAATTTGACGGAGGGTAATCATGTTATCCAAGTGTAGGTTTAGAATTTTTAGTGTCATGGAAAAAAGTTAAGGGTAAGTGTGTGGCATTGGGTGTGGTTTAGGATTTTTGGTGACTTTTGTCCTTCTTTCGAGAACAAAAAGCATTTATTAGGAAATTTAAGGAAAAGTTGCACTTTAAACCCCGCCCTACTCCCCCATAAAAATGCATTTATTAGGAAATTTAAGGAAAAGTTGCACTTTAAACCCCGCCCCTACTCCCCCATAAAAATGGTAAACATGCTTAAAAAGAAACGGTATTAATAGGTGCAACAAAATGAAAATTCAAGGAAGTAAAATGGCACTTTCTACCACCAAAACAAAAAAGGGCACTTTTAAAATTTAGGGATTTATTATGTATGAATCTCAAAATTTAGGAGGGTATGAAAAAAAACTTTCTACACTACTAATTGCACTGAAATGTTGTTTTCCTTCTATAGCCGAGTAGCCGTTGAAGAAGTATTCTCACCAATGTACGTTATGAGCTAGTAATTGACATTACAAGCATGCAACTCATTAACATTCTTGGATGAATGTAGCCCGAAAAGAAGAAGAAGGATATACTTTGGTTCATTAGATGGAAAACGACATGCTTATCATTAAACTAGTTAAGGAGGTATACTTTAAAAAAAAAAAAAAATGAATATACTTGGGTTCTTTAGACGGAAAACGACAGGCTTATCACCGCTTAAGATGTTTTCTTTCAAAAAAAGAAGAAGATGAACGTACTTTGGTTCATTAGATGGAAAACAACACGCTTGTCCTTAAATCGCTTCAAAAGGTATACTTTCAAAAACAGAAAAATGAAAAGAAGATGACTATACTTTGGCTCATTAGCGGAAAACGACACCTTATCATTAAACTGCTTAAGGAGGTATACTTTCAAAAAATAAAAATACTTAACTTCATCAGACGGAAAACGACACGATTATCATGAAACTGCTCAAGGAGGTATATTAATATATGGAAAGCCAAAAATTTACCAATCAAAGAGGGAGTGATGAATTATTTTGGCCGTGAGATCGTATAAATGATCACATTTTTCACAGTTCCACCACACCGGTTGTATTTACATTGATTTTCCAGCGGGCGCCTTAGAGGGCAAAACAACTTGAGCAAGAATGACGAAGGAGGGTGTCAATGCTCGACAAGTCACCTCCTCAGAACGTCGACCGGCGCTATTCAAGAAGGTAAGTGAAGTATGTGCTCTTTGTGCTGTTGAGATGGGCATTATCGTTCTCTCTCCGAGAGGCAAGCCCTTCTATTTTGGTCGCTCTCCAGTGGATGCAGTCCTAGATAGGATTGAGCATCCATAGAATGCTTACATTGATGCTATTCAACAGGCTCAAACTGATAGAGACCAAATCCTAGAGGAAATGAACAAACAATATGCCGATGTGCTTAAGCAATTGAAAGTTGGAATGAAAGGAGCTAAAGAACTGGATGACATTATGCCCCTGCGATTCGAAAACCTTAGCTTCAGCGAGTATGTGGCAGTCGATGAATGGCTGGAAGATGTCGAGAAAGCGGTGGGCAAGAGAAGGATGGAGCTTTTGGCCCTGGAGGCTTCAAGTTCAACTCCATGCCCAAGAGCTATTGATGCCTCTGTCGGAAGCGGAACCGACGATGGATGTGGTGATCCAGGTAAAGCAGAAGCTGGAAAAGTGTAAATCAATTCCAGCGGACTTACGGAGAGATTGTTGACTCATCTTAAATTGTATTTGGCATGATTCAGTCAATCTCTCCGCTTCAACAAGAGAGGCCTCTTGATAATAAAGCCTTAAAAATGCTCAATTAAGTAGCAGCTGCCTTTTTAAAATTTTTTTTTTCCGGTTATTCTCAATGCTCTTTTGGTTGAAATCGCTCGTTTCCATTATGGTCTTGTGATGGATTCTTTTTTTTTTTTTTCAACCAAATATGAACCAGCACGAAGCGGACAAACATATGAGTAGTTCCTGAAGAGGAAAAAACGGAAAGGCAGAGGAAATATAAACTCTTGCCTTCGTAATTAAATTTTTTTGAACTCGTCATGAGCAATGGTTCGAATGAGAATTCGACTCAATTCAAGCAAAGCAAAATATAAATAACAAGCAAGACCAGCACATTCTTCCTCTTAGGTCCCGTTTGGTTCAGCTTTCCCAAGTGACTTTAAGCCTCCAAAGCTCATTGGAGAAAATATTAGGCATTTGGCAAGCATTTTTGGAAGCCTATCGGCCAAATGTCAGCATTAGGAAGTGTAAGTCTACTTCTATTGTTCATCTGTTGATCGGGTGTTCATCTTCCCCTACCTGCGAAGGCAGGCCAACTGCCGGCAGCCATATTTGGCCATTGACTAGGCTACCCGAGTGGGTTCGTGGACCTAAGCGACATCGCCTAATGTTGCGTGAACCCAAGCGATGCTTGCCTAGGTCGCACAACCTCGGTGCCACCATCGCCACCTAGGTTCGTGTGACCCAGGTAGCAGCGCTTGAGGTCGCGTGACCTCAAGTAGCCTCGCCAACGGTTAGATCTAGCCACCGACAGTTTGGTCGGTAGCAAAGCTTTATCGAATAAATTTTAATTTTTTTAATAATAAATAAAAGCCCTTGGCAAGTATAGGTTTTACCAAATGGTATTTATGCTAAAATCATTTTCCAATGCACTTTAAATTACAATTTACCAAACACTAAAGTATTTCAAAAAAGCCCTTTACCCTAAAGATATTTGCATTTTTCCACAGGTATTTCTCCGAAACTGAACCAAACAATTTAGATTACATTCAAATTACCCAGTTTATTCATCTGTCATGCGAATAGGTACCTGATTTATACTGGTAATAGTCCCCATGCATCATAAAAAGAGTGAGTTCCGAGCTGTCAGAAGCTCCCATCATCTACTTCGCCAATATCTCCTCATACTCCCTCCACCATTGCATATAGCTGCTGCTTTCCAAGAAGATATCAGGAGAAACTGCGTAGTTCTTGAGCAAATTCATGACATACTCCTCGAACCTGACCAATTTTCTATTTCTGTGCTGTTCTATCCTCCGCTGTTCAACAACCTGCACGATATTTGTGCCTCCTCCACATGTGCCTAGAAGCACAAATGTCCATGACGCTGGACATGATCTTCTTTTTTGAATTGTTAGGAACACTATTCTGGGGCTGTTTCTGATGTTCGTCCAGCCACTGTTCCAGTAGCTTGAAGTGCTTTGATCTCCCCTTAGATATGTAACTTCTGTTACCCCATTTATAGTACTCGGCGGCTCAACCATCCACCGGTAATTTGTCCCTGTGAAGAGCCAGCAGATCTGCAGCGTTGCTCCTGCTAACTGAGGCCTCTGCCTCTTCCACCTCAGCTTTCCAGTACAACTCAAGCTCTGATTTGAACTTAACAACTTCGTGGTCATGCTTAAACATTTTGTTCTTGAAGCTGCTGCCATAGTAACCAGCTCGTCTTTGCATTTGTTCTTATACCATTCAAAATGAGCTAGGTATACTTTCATTTTGTTTTGACTCCTTAGCGGGATCCAATGCTTGATTCTTTCGTTCTAGGATGTCTTTTTCAGGCATCACTATCTTCCTCCACAGAGCATCAATATCCATATTCTGCAGTTGCCATGACAATGAATGTTCAGTGAATGACGTCCCAAAGGGTAAAGCGAATGCATTCATAACAAGGGACAATTTAGGTGGACCAAATTTTTCCTGGTTAGGTATGTGGAGCTAAAAGTGGGGATACAGTTTATTTTGCTTTAAGTGGCAAAGCACAACTATCCTACTGGTTTCGACTAAAACAAGTGTGAATCCCCTTGTGAGATGTATTCAAAGCATGCACACCAAAGAAGGTACACCAAACAGCAACCCGAATTTGCATGAGGCCAATTGCTGCAACTTGTGCATTTATCCCAGCTTTAAATGAATCAGCATCAGGCATGCTAAATGCAGAATGGTTCTTGCAAATCAATTGCCGTTTGAGACATTCAATGACGCTATTATAATTAAAAATTTGGGAATCTGTAGTGCCACTATTCCTTTCCCGGCCGATCGGGGTGAGCAACTCAATAATGGTATCAGGGGCTTCGAAACATGTACCACCCCATTCAGAACACAAAAGAAATGTTCCAAAAGGCCTATATAGACTCCGCTCTGTAGTCGAAAGGAGAAAGAGTATAGGGAAACAGTCATCCATATGAGCCACATGCAAGAAGCAAGAATTCCATGTCGAATATTGCAATATGGCTTGTTGGAAGCCAACGTCCCCAACAAGGGGCAAGCCGAATGTGATGCAAAGTGGACAGTTTTTGGTGGCCGAATCGAGTGTGTGGAGGAGCCATAGCGTAAAAAAAGAGGCAATGGATCCACCCAAACGAGCTCCGGTTGTAATGTGTGGAATAGACTTGGAGGAAGCTGCGACCTGCATCAAAAGCTGGATAAGCATCGACAAACACAAGTCTATGAGGGCCAGCCAGATTTTCTTACTCGCAGCATGAGTTTTTAGTCGGTTTCGCTAACATAAACACACTCTTTCCCTTTTGATATTGTTGTGCAAACAGACGATTTAATAGTGAAATAAACAAAAGAAGGAAATAAATTGGACATCAAATCTATGCAGTTCGGCCAATGGAATCTACCTCATGGAGAGGGTAGCATGGGATTCCAATATAGATAAATCAATATGATAGAGATTACAATTGCACTCCAGTTACTCAAATAATTTCCAGTAGCAAATTATGCTCAATAACTCATAGTATTTAATATCACAATTTCTTTTGAAACAATCTATAGGAATTCACAAACCTTACATAAGATTTATTAGTTTCAAAACACTTATAACTTCTTCAGTATGCAATTTAGGAGCACGCTGTACATATGATTCTTACGGAGAAAGGCTCCTCTGCTTACTAATGAGGATCTATTGTCACTTCATATGTTTAAACCAAAAGTCCAATTAAGGTTTTTCTAATTTAAATCACAAGTCCTATTGGGAAATGGAACTTTCCTTTGGATCGAGTTTCTTCATGGGCTCAAATTAGAGACATATACTCAAAATTATTGTGATTAGGTCAAACAAAATCTTGAATTGGCTTTTGCTCCAACTAGGTTTAGGGGATTCACGTCGGATCACTTATAATCTAGCGAGCTCCAATCATTAACTTCGAGCAAGATTCAGACCTAAGACCTTAGGCTTCCTGAGACGCAATTCGTTCAGAGCTGCATTGGTATGCTTATGTTCTATTCAAAACAATATATTCCTTTTTCTCTTCTCGGCGAGGAATAGCATTATGTTTGACTCAACTGAAAAGAATGGAAAAGGCCATGGTCCATCAATGCCAGAGGAACTGTTCAGACCATTGACTGACTGCTCATCATCGACCATTTTGCCAAAAGATGCAATTCACACACCGAAAGAAGCAAAAAGAGGAATGGTAATCCACTTTTTCCAATCAAATAAAGCTAACGACATGCGAAGAAGCAATTCAAAATGGTCATCAGTGAAGCAATTATCAGAGCAAATGCAAGAATTCCGGACCCACTTCAACAGGATCTGATTCCTAGATCTGAGACCAACTCGTGTGATCTTTCACAGCGACTAACAAAAGCTCATAAATAACTCGAAAAGAAACGAAATATAAAAAGGGGGGAGAGCTTATTATCCCGGAGAGAGTTGAACAGAGAAATCGCAGCTTTGTGAATGGCAAAAGACGGGCTGTCCTTGAAGCAGAGGCCTTTGATGAAGAAGTAGGGACCAAATCGCCCTCATCTTGAAGATGACTTGTAGCAACTGGTGGGGTCACGACAGCAATGATTTTGTAATCCGGGTGCTCGAATTCTTGGATTTTCACGGTTTCCGAAGATAATGGGCTTTGACTTTGGTGATTGCGGTCAATCTGGGACTGGAGATCAGAGATCGCCCATGAATTGCAAGAATATCGGAGGACACGACCAAGTTCGCCAAATTGAGTCCGTTGCTAAATCTGCAAAAACAAAAAAAGAAAAAATCATCAAGAACAAGAGACCAACTGAGGAACAAAAAACAAGAACACGTCCTCTAGGAAGCGAAAGATGTCAAATTATAGGCGTAGGGCGCACTATGTTCGCCGAATCCGAAATTGGGTCTCTTCCGCTTTAGGAAGAAACTATAAAGTTGAGAAAAGATCGAAGCTTTTTCTCTTTTGTCTAAACACGTACAGAGGTTTGGCAGCTTGAACATAGTCCATTGTCGGAGCGTCCTTATTGGGCTGCTGCTCTCGCAGAACCGGCCAGTTGACGATGATTGAGTTGCGCCTTTCCGGATTTGGACAATCGAAACTGGCAGAAACTAGTGGCAGTTTCTCCATAAATTCTTCCATTGAAAACCTCAGACCCAAGTCAATGTCTGGTTCTTTGTTTATTCTTATCCTTTTTTAAATTCATGTCACATCCATATGAACTTTCTCGGAATAAGCATGCGTTATGCTGGGGAGAACTCGGGTATAACAATTCACCATGACCAAACGCAATTCAGGATCAATTTCTCCCCCGAAGCAAAATCAACTAAAAATTTCTTAACCCCCAGCAACAACCAGCAATGTCTAACCTCACAAAATGCAAATATAACACCGAAATAATAAATAGACAAAGCAAATAACGACATTAAGGATTTAACGTGAAAAACTCGATGCGGGAAAAATCACGGACCGCCCAAAAACATCCACTAATCACCAAGAATAGTAAGATACACAAAGTATTCTTCTCTAGTCACACACTAGAGTCTCAACATCAACATTACAATAATCTTCTTCTCACCACATAGGTAGACAAACAAGTTTGGAGTAAGAAACCTTAACCGCAACTGGAGAATTTGGAGACGGTTTTCAATGAACAAAAACCATCAACTCGTAGCCCTCGGTCTCACGAACAACATATTAAAATTTGAGCCGATTCCGACAATATTTGGTTTTCGAATCAAAGCCGCAAAGTTGCAACGCTCTTCCTCTCTTCTCTTTCTCCTTTGTGCAGTTTTTTTTTTTTTTTTTTTTTTTGTTTTCCCTCTCTCTCTCTTCGTCACTTTTCGGGTGCACACCCAAGTACGACAACTCCACTTCTTTTTGTTTTTTTTTTATTATTTAATGCTGGCTGGGCCCCACATGAAGGTGGACCCAGCCAACAAATATCCCCCTCCACCTCATGTGGGAAGATTCGTCATGTCCGCTTTTCTTCTACAAGCATCAAGCTTCATCACGGACAAGGCTTTGGTCATCATGTCGGACTTATTGTTATCGGTATGAATTTTCTCAAGTAGGAAGAGCTTCTCTTCTAGCTTTTCTCGGATCCAATGATACTTCACATCAACATGCTTCGATCTTGAATGAAACACCGGATTCTTGCTAAGATGGATGGCACTCATGCTATCGCAATATAGAACAAACTTCTCTTGCTTCAAGCCCAACTCTTGTAGGAATTTTTGCATTCATAAAAGTTCTTTACTTCCTTCGGTAATAGCAATATACTCCACTTCAGTTGTAGACAAAGCGGTACATTTTTGCAATCTTGATTGCCATGAAACAACTCCCCCTGCAAAGATTATTATAAAACCCGATGTGGATTTTTGGGAATCAACATCACCGGCATAGTCCGCATCCGAGAAGCCACTCAACTCAGGCTTTGCATTTCCATAGCACAAGCAAAGTGTAGAAGTGCCTCTAAGATATCTCAAAATCCATTTAACAGCGGTCCAATGCTCCTTACTTGGATTAGAGAGAAATCTACTCACAACACCAACTGCATGAGCAATATCCGGTCTTGTACAAACCATGGCGTACATCAAACTACCCACGGCCGATGCATAAGGAATTTTCATCATCTCAACCTTCTCTTTCTCACTTGAAGGACACTCATTTCTACTCAACTTGAAATGACCTGCAAGTGGAGTACTCACCGGTTTACATGTGCTCATGTTGAATCTTTTAAGCACCTTCTCAATATACTTCTCTTGAGATAACCACAGTTTCTCATTCTTCCTATCAAGAGTAATTCTCATGCCTAAGATTTGCTTAGCCGGGCCTAGGTCTTTCATTGCAAAAGCTTTACTCAACTCATTTTTCAAACTCTTGATTTTCTTGGCATCATACCCAACAATCAACATATCATCCATATAAAGTAGGAGAATAAGAAAATCATTATCCGAAAATCTTTTCATAAAGACACAAGAATCGGAGTTTGTCTTACCATATCCTTGTTCTTCCATGAATGACTCAAATTTCATATACCATTGCCTTGGCGCTTGCTTGAGACCATATAAGCTTTTCCTCAATCTACATACAAGGTGCTCCTTACCTTTAACTTCAAAACCCTTAGGTTGCTCCATATATATCTCTTCTTCTAGGTCTCCATGAAGAAAAGCCATCTTTACATCAAGTTACTCAATTTCTAAATTTAAACTGGTGGCCAATCCAAGAACAACTCGAATAGAAGACATCTTTACAATCGGTGAGAAAATCTCTTCAAAGTCTATGCCATTCTTTTGACGAAAGCCCTTCACAACAAGTCTAGCCTTGTATCGTGGTTGTAAACTATTTTCTTCCGTCTTCAACTTGTACACCCACTTATTTGTGAGTGTTCTCTTACCCTGAGGCAACCTCACCAATTCAAATGAGTGGTTCTCATGCAAGGATTTAAGCTCCTCTTGTATGGCTTCATGCCACTCATTCTTTCGTTCACATGATATAGCCTCTTCATAAGTTTCTGGCTCCCCTACATCAGTGAGTAACACATACCCACGTGGTAAATATTTTTGAGAAAGCCTATGCTCTCTTTCAGATCTTCTAACTTGAGGTAAGACAAATTGCTTTTGCTCAGCTATTTCACCTGTCTCAGCTGAAGAATCAACATTATGTGAGGACTCACCATCTTCATGACTTCCATGCACTTCTCCCCCATGATTTCTATCAACATTAGAAGGATTTGGGCTGAAACTAACTGAACGTTGAACTATATTCTTTGGTCTCTCCACCTTGTCAATGTCTTCAATAGTTTGATACTCACAAACACCATATCTCGGTTTCTAATGACTTTCTTTGCAACTGGATCCCATAACATGTAGCCAAACTCTTCATATCCATAACCTAAGAAGATACACTGTTTAGACTTGTTGTCAAGCTTGGATCTTTCATCTCTTGGAATATGCACAAATGACCGACAACTGAACACTTTTAGATAGCTATAGGAAATATCTTTGCCACTTCAAACTCTTTGTGGAACATCCCCCTTAAGAGGAACTGATGGAGATAGATTTATCAAGTCTACTGCTGTTCTTATTGCTTCACCCCAAAATGACTTAGGCAATTTCGCATGAGAAAACATACACCGAATCCGATCATTAATTGTCCGGTTCATTCTCTCTGCCACTCCATTATGCTGTGGTGTTTTTGGAACAGTCTTCTCAAGCTTGATACTATAATCCCTGCAATAATGTTCAAATGGGCCTCTATATTCACCACCTTTGTCAGCCCGAACACATTTCAGCTTTTTCCCGGTTTCTCTTTCCACACTCACATGAAATTGCTTGAAAGCCTCAAGTACCTGATCTTTAGATTTTAAAGCAATAGCACACACTTTTCTAGAACAGTCATCAATAAATGTCACAAAGTATAATGCACCTCCAAGAGTTCTAGCATCCATGCAACAAACATCAGTGTGAACTAAATCAAGTACATTTGATTTCGTGTGTGGACAGGAACTATGAAATGAGAATCTATGTTGCTTACCAGTCAGACAATAAGTGTATTCCTTTAGATTTTTCTCCTTCAAAGGTAAAAGGTTTCTTTCTAGCAAGAGTTTCAAGTCCTTTTTTGCTAAGATGACCCAGCCTCATATGCCATAAATCAACTGAGGAATCCTCCACTGCATTTACCTCTTCTTTAATCAAGTCAGCTTGCATGGTGTAGAGAGAGCCTGTCTTCTTACCTTTTGCCACTACCATGGAACTTTTAGTCAACTTTCATTTGCTATCAAAGAAGGAATTGCAATAACCATCATCATTTAAGGCACCCGTAGAGATCAAGTGAAGTCGAATATCCAAAACGTGTCTCACATTTTTCAAAACCAAATTACATCCGACGTCAGTTTCCAAATAAACATCTCCCATGCCAATAACCTTGGAAATATCACTATTTCCCATCCTAATGCAACCAAAATCGCTGCTGCGATAAGAAGTAAAGTAATAATGACATGAGGTGACATGAAAAGAAGCCGCGGAATCAACAACCCACATAGAGTCTTGGCATGTAAAATTCACATATCCGTCATCACATACAAACACAATATCGTCATCGGATGCAATCGCCGTTGTAGCTTGTTTTTCTTCTTTCTTTTGATCTCCATTTCTATCATAGAATCTATCTCTCTTTAGCAACCAACACTCTTTTGCATAATGTCCCATTTTGCCACAATTATAACACTTGACACTCCTCCTCGGTCTTGATTTTGACCTTCCTCTAGACTTGCCTCGGGTGTCATTTCTTTGAAACCTTCTTGATTGACTTCTCGCCCTGTTTTCTATAACAAGAGCATCCGATGTAAAAGCATAATTCAAGCCTTTTCTTCTTGTTTCTTCATTGA
Organism: Eucalyptus victrix; assembly: GCA_016097545.1. Classification (NCBI taxonomy): domain Eukaryota; kingdom Viridiplantae; phylum Streptophyta; class Magnoliopsida; order Myrtales; family Myrtaceae; genus Eucalyptus; species Eucalyptus victrix. The sequence continues at coordinate 18,501,134 of CM027843.1, read as the reverse complement.
ACAAGCTTTCTTTAACCATGCTCATAGAAAGCACACCAAAAGGAGCCGAGTTATTTAATGCCACAACCAAGGTGTCCCAATTATCAGGAAGAGTACAAAGTAATAAGCATGACTGCAATTCATCACCAAGATCAATCTTAAGATTTGTCAATTGATTTACAACATCTTGAAATTCACTCAAGTGTTCCGCCATGTTACTCCCCTCATTGTATCTCAAATTCACAAGTCGCTTAACTAGAAGAGCTTTATTTTGTGGAGTTTTTATCTCATAAAGATCTTGTAATTTCTTCCACAAAGTGTCCGCCCTCGTTTCTTGAGCAACATGATGAAACACACTATCATCAATCCATTGTCGGATAAACCCAACTGTTTTCCGATTCATTCTATCCCATTCTTTATCTTCCTTATCTCCTTTGGCTTCATCACCCTCAATAGGATCAAATAAGTTTTTGCAATATAACACATCTTCCATCCGATGCTTCCAAATAGAATAATTCGAGGCATTTAACTTAAACATGGTGCTACTGGTTTCTTCCATTTAATACTAAAATTCAACCGTGCTCTGATACCACTTGTTGGGGAGAACTCGGGTACAACAATTCACCACGGCCAAACGTAATCCAGGATCAATTTCTCCCCCGAAGCAAAATCAACTAAAAATTTCTTAACCCCTAGCAACAACCAGCAATGTCTAGCCTCGAAAATGCAAATATAACGTCGAAATAATAAATAGACAAAGCAAATAATGACACCAATGTGGCATCCCAGAAATTCAAGGCCGAGCCTTAAGGTGTGTTAAAAATCTTTGATTAGGTGATAGAATTTCTTTTGGCTTATGCCTTAGCCAATTAGTCTTTTAATTTAAATGAATTATGCTTGTGATTGTGGAAATTCAAATTTAATAGATTAATGCTTGGCCATATGATTTAAATTTCAATAATTGAAATATCCCAAGGTTTTGGCCAAGATGAAATATGAATTTAGAAATATTAATTAAAAGGAATTCAAAAAAAAAAAAAGGAAGAAGAGAAAATAGGGTTATTTTCGAAATGGGCCTTGGGCCCATTAGCCTAAAGCTTGGTGGGCCAAGCTAGTCGGCCCATTAGGGCCCAAGAAGGGAGCTCGACCAGCCCAAGGGGGAATGGCCGGATGGGCCTAAGCCCAAGCCCAAAATCAATTCAAAAATAAAGATGACAAGTGGCAAGACAAGTCCTCATGCATTGGTCCCTTTGAGAGGCAAGTAATCATGAGATTAAGGTGATATAAAAGGAGTTAGGAGAGAGAAATGGCCGGTTACTTGCTCCATTTCGTCCAAAGAGAGGGTGAGAAAGAGAGAGAGTTTGAGAGAAAGGGAGAGAAACCGAGAGGGAAGGAGGCGGAGCCGGAGGGGAGTGCCGTTCGTTCGCCGTATCCCGTCGCCGTTCGTCGTTGCTAGCTCATCTTTAAGGCAAGTGGGGTCCTTAACTTCTCTTGCATGTCTGTTTTTGTTGGTTGCATGTTCGGTTTTAGGTGTGATTTGGGCGAAAAACCGAGGTAAGGGTTGGATGTGTTCAAGCTATGTGACTGTTTTCGTTTGGTTTGTGGTAGTCAGTATCTTATTCGAGCTTGCATGTGTACTTGGAGTGCGATTTTGGCTTCGGTGTCTTCATGAAAGTTGAAGCTAACATCTTTTAGTATGACATACTCGAATTTCATGGAAAACGATGGTGATATGTGGGGTCAAAAGCTTCGTTATACGGAGACCTTAGATCTGCGAAATCTTCACTGACCTTTTGTTGATTTCTTGGTTGCATGTTGATTTCTGTTGGAGATCTCACTTTGTTGTCTTCTTGAAAGTTGTAGGAAACACCTTAAGCTACAACGTACTCAAATTTGAAGCAAAAATAACAAGTATAACTTGGTGAATCGATTAGATCTTGGAGATGGTTGATTCTGGTGAGGTGTACCAAGACACCCGAGACTTCATGGGTTAAAATGGTGACCATAATCTGGGTATTTGACCTAGATCCCTTCATGAAACCTGTAAAGGACGTATTTTTACATAACATACTTAATTTTCAGAAGGAACGAAAGAGATTTGATGGGTGAAACCTAAGAAATACGGAGGAGTGTGTTCTGTACGTCGCGGTAGAGATTCCAGAAACTTCGTAGGACTATGGAAATTAATCTAAAAGGAATTTGGCTTAAAGTTCTTAATGAAAAAGGTGAGAAAATGTGTTGGCTATCACCCTGTAAAGTTTCGTAATTTTTGGAGACCGAATGGGTATTTTAATTAAATTAATTCGGAAACTGTGCAGTGGGTTTAATTCCGAGAATTTTAGGATGTTTTTGGAGGAAATTGTGAAATTATAAGAAATTCGATTTGGCCACGAATTTTATATAAAATTGTGATCCTATAAATGATTTTTGAATATTATGATTTTGGGAAAATCATGGATATTAAATATTTATTTATGAAAAATAAATAAATATAAAATAACAATAAAATATAATAAAATATAATAAAATAATAATAAAATAATGAAATAATAAAATAAAATAGATTTTTATTTGGCCATGGATTCAATTCCATTTGTGTGGCACTTGTGTGATGAGGTCTTTGTACATGCATTAAATTGAAATGCTTATGTGATTAAGCTATGACATGTGCATGACACGTGAATTGAAATGCTTATGTGATTAAGCTATGACATGTGCATGACATGTGAATTGAAACGCAAGTGTGATATGTTTGATGCCATGCCAAATTGCCATGTTAAATTGAGATAAAAGATAAATGTGATGAGAATGAGGTTGTGGTGGAGGATGATGTCTGGTGGCCGAGTGGCATAATTCCAGAGATTCCCCGGGAGTTTCGGGATGCCCGGTGGTATACGGTACGTAATTCCAGGGGAGGCCTGGTGGTATGTCGGTACATAATTCCGGAAGCCCTGTCGGAGGTTTCTGCCCGAAGGGAATGCCTCGCGATGCCAGGATTTGGGTGCGGGATGCCCGGCTAGAAGGGTAAAGGCCGGAAGTCCGGTTGTATCTTGGATACATGCCCGGAGGTTCCTCGTGATGCTAGTTGGGATGCGAGATGCCCGGAATGTGGGGGGCCGGATGCCCGGTTGTATCTTGGATACATGCCCGGAGGTTTTTCTCGCATGAGATGCGAGTGTAAAATATGAGATGAAATTGATGAATCGAGGAAGGGTGATGTGGTGATCAAATTTAAAGATAAAGATGAAAATTAACTCATGGCATGATATGCATGATGATATGCATGATGATGGTGATGATATGTGATGTGATATGATGATCACCCATGGTATGATATGCATGATAATATGCATGATGATGATGATAATAAGTGATGTGATGATGTCATGATAAGAATGACATGTATGATATAATGATGCCATGATGATGATTATGATGATGACATATGATGATGATGATATGCATGATGATGATGATGGCATGTGATGTGATATAATGATCACCTATGATAATATATGCATGATGATGCATGATGATGATGATGTGATGTGATATAATGATCACCTATGATAATATATGCATGATGATGCATGATGATGATGATGTGATGTGATATGATGATCACCTACGATAATATATGCATGATGATGCATGATGATGATGGCATGTGATGTGATATGATGATCACCTATGTTAATATATGCATGACAATGCATGATGATGATGATGTGATGTGATATAATGATCACCTATGATAGTATATGCATGATGATGCATGAGGGTGATGTGTGATGTGACATGATGGTCATCCGTGGTATGATATGCATGATGAAATGCATGATGATGATAATGATGTATGATATACCATGATGATGATGCATGATGATGATGATGTGATGTGATATGATGATCACCTATGATAGTATATGCATGATGATGCATGAGGGTGATGTGTGATGTGACATGATGGTCATCCGTGGTATGATATGCATGATGAAATGCATGATGATGATAATGATGTATGATATACCATGATGATGATGCATGATGATGATGATGTGATGTGATATGATGATCACCTATGATAGTATATGCATGATGATGCATGAGGGTGATGTGTGATGTGACATGACGGTCATCCGTGGTATGATATGCATGATGAAATGCATGATGATGATAATGATGTATGATATACCATGATGATGATGATATATATGATGTGATGATGCATGATATGCATGGTTACAAGGTAAGTGATGTTTGCAACGTGTGATGATATGTATGATGCATTGGAATGTTATTGATTTCCCTTATCTGCATGAAAGTGGCATGTACTCACCCCTTGCTTTTTGGGACCAACATTTCAGTTAGTAGATGGTTTGAACGGTTGGATGGGACCGTGAGGAGGAGGATAGCAAGGGAAGGAGCTTTTGGACGCCGACACTGATCGATGGACTTAAAGTGTATAACTGTTTGAGGAAACATCGGTCATCTTTTGGAGTGTAGCCGAATATAAAAGACTACGGCATTTTGATGTACCGATGAATGATGTCCATCTGATTTAATTAAATAAAAGTGTACGGCCTTTACCTATAAAGGTTTAGTAGGTGTGCATCGATTTCTAAATGTAGGGAAGGGAATTGTTGGATATGCTTCCGTTATGTAAATTGCGCAAGGGACCGTTAATAAAAGATGTAAACCCCCATGGTTGTATGGACCCGCTGCAACTAAAAATGGTATCAGAGTGACTTGTTATTTGGGAAAGAAAAAGGAAAAGCGAACTGTGGTGACTCTAGCGGATCGGGGGCCGTCGAGGGGTGCCACAACCAATGATTTAACGTGGAAAATCCGATGCGGGAAAAACCACAGACCGCCCAAAAACATCCACTAATCACCAAGAATAGCAGGATACATAAAGTATTCTTCTTTAGTCACACACTAGAGTCTCAACATCAACATTACAATCATCTTCTTCTCACTATATAGGTAGACAAACAAGTTTGGAGCAAGAAAACTTTAACCGCAATTGGAGAATTTGGAGACGGTTCTCAACGAACAAAAACCATCAACTCATAGCCCTTGGTCTCACGAACAACATACAGAAATTTGAGCCGATTCCGACAATATTTGGTCTTCGAATTAAAGCCGCAAAGTTGTAGCGCTCTTCCTCTCTTCTCTTTCTCCTTTGTGCAGTTTTTTTTTCCTCTCTCTCTCTTCATCACTTTTCGGGCACACACCCCACGTACAACAACTCCACTTCTTTTTTTTTCTTTTTTATTTATTTAATACTGGCTGGGCCTCACATGAAGGTGGACCCAGCCAACACTTTCCCATATGAAGAAGGGGAACATATTCTTTCTTAAATGCTACATAACATAAGCCGTTCTTTTCTTTTTGGCGGCCCTCCAAATTAGGGGTGAGCGATTTTAGGTTCCTGATTTCATTTGAAATTTGAAACCTACTTTCGAGTACAAGTTCCTCAATTTTTGAAATATGAAACTTTCCCGTCAGAACTTAGAACTTGAAATCTATCCTATTACGAGTTTTGGAGTCAATTCTAGGTTCTAGCAGTTTTTTTTTTTTTGCTTTTAAATCTTTATTTAAGCAAAACTTTCACGACACTTACCTCGAGAAATGGCTGCACCAGCTTGTTACAACACTTTAACTTCCAACATACTTCTCCATACTAAGACCCACAACACCATTTGTAACATCCTGGATTCTGACCCCATAAGGATCTGCTACAAGGTCTAAAAGGCGATCGATCATGGGCCATTGGCCATGGGATTGATCGGTTTGATTGGCCAAGAATCATGGATCGGTCACGGTCCGACCGACCGACCGGTCACAAATTGGTCGAAGTGTCGGCCATGAATTTCGACCGACCATACTGATGGAATAGGATCACCAGCTCATAAGATGATTTTTTGATCACGAGGATTGGTCACGGGATGATTTTGGATTGGCGGATGGTCATGATCGGTCATAGTGCTTGGTCACGGGTGATTCCACCAGACTATGCACTGATACACAAACGATCTGACTCAATCAAATGCGATCGTCTTCCGATAAAAAATACATCATTCCCTATTTAGTTCTTAGTGATTGGAAAGGAATTTTGAATTGATGATGTTCGATTGTGGATTGGTAATGCACTAATCATAAACCATACAAGCGAATTAGGTGTCGTTCGGAATGAGCTTAGGGGTAGACCCGGCTATTCTGTCACTAATTCTAAGGTCCATGAGTGCCTTAGTCCTAGGCCATAAGTAGCCTTAGGATTTGTAACAGCCTGAATTTTCAAAATTTGTTTTCGATTAAATAAATCAGGCATTACCACCCGCGGTGGTGGCGTAGGTGGTTGAGCAAGGGAACTTTTCACGAGAGGTCCCGAGTTAGATCCACGGCGTCGTCGAGCTTTAAGTGCAAGCCGTGTCTTACCCGGGGCACGTGGGTGGTGGGTCCTCACGTGTCTCCCAAGGGTTTACTCCAGTCGCGAAGCGGCGTACGGGGGTTCCCTAGGTCATCAAAAAAATAAAATAAAAAATAAATCAGGCATTTTATCGATGCGCCAATAGTACAATTCTTTGAGCTGATTTCTCATGAGATAACTGAACTATCTGGGAAGGCAATTAAGGAATTTAAATGCAATATACTTGAAAATTCGACTAAGAATCGACTGCTCGATTGTATTGATCTGCAATGATTATTATGACACTGTTAGAAATCGATCAGAGACCGGAAATAAGTTGACTTGACTGAGATATGTGATCAAAGTGTGGGTGATTCCACTTAATTGCAAAATACTCGTCGATCAGCACTAGACCGATTTTTCTACCGTTTTGGTACCTGGTGTCCGTAATTAAAATCTTGAGATTTTCATGACAACCGAGGGTCGCTAATGAGTTGAAGATGCACATTGTGACTCGAGATAAATTGATTACGGGTCAATTGCACCAAAAATTTCTAAAAGTGACCCGATAGACTAAGTCAAGCTAAAAACGCCCCGGATTGAAAATAACTGTGAATTTGAATCCGATTTCAGAAATTGAAAGTTCTGTCATGTCACTATCTATTTTAGGAACGTCAACTCATCCTTCGAGTAATTTTCGGAGATTTCGAGATTTTTACAGAAAATCTTTTCGGACGTTGCGGAAGATTAGCGGAAATTCAGATGGGCTAAGTTGATGGAAATTTGGACTTGCGAGCGAAGCCTTTGAGTGTTGGGGACTTGTAGAAAATTTATTGGGATTTTTCTTCAACGAAATCGGACCTCGAATTGGAGAATTTTGGGAAGAGATTGAACCCAAAGTGGTGAAATTCGGATCTAGGCCTAGAGCTAGAATTTTGGTGTCAATTTGAAGTATTTGAGGTATTAAAATATTGGGAAAGTATTAGGAGACCAACTAATCAATGCAAGAGATAAAATTTCTGACTTTTTCCCCCTTTTTTTCCAAGGCCTCTCGATCACGACTCTGCCGGCTCCTCCTCTTTCATGCAAACTTCTGCTTCTGCTTTCCTTATTTTTTTTTTCATCCGAAACTCAGCTCCCAACCCCACGTTTCTCTCCATCTTCTTTCACTTTTCCCTTGAAACAACCCCTTTCTTCGAACACTGCAGCTCCTTCCTCTGAAACTTTGAGCCCATGCTCCTCTGCCCACCAGTGGCCAAAGCCCACTGATCTTCTCTCTCTCTCGTTGCTATCCTCACACCGGTCAACTCCAGCAAATCTTCCCCACCTTAGTTGACCCAACGGCTTCCTTCGTGTGCCACCTGCTGCCTCTAGCTGTCCATGACCGAAGCAGTTACTTCATCTCTCGGGTTCTTGATCGTCACACGCCCACCTCCACTCACTAATTCCCCTCTGCAGGCCACGCATCCAAGCCCTCATCTTCTTCGGTCAAAGCTTCTCCAAACTTGCTTTGATTGTTGACCCGCCAGCTTCCCATCGAAGACCGAAGCTGCTTTGCCACGAGTCGTCCAACGCCTTCACGTTCGAAGTGTTCAGTCCCAGTTGTGGGCTTTGCTAGATCGTTTCAGCCCAGCGAGATTTTAAGTTAGCAGCCCAAGAAGCCCGCAAGCCCATTTGAAGCCCACGAAAATTTCAACAGTCCAGCTGCAGCCCATCTTCACGTTTCAGCTCAGCCTATTTGCACGTGGGCCCATTTTCAGCAGCAAGCCCACATCTTTTTGAAGCCTAGCGAATTCTTGAAGCCCAAGCCTGCGATTTTGAGGCCCAAGCCCATCGTCTGCAATGAGCCCAGTCCAACGCAATAACAAATCTTAGTTTCGGCTGAGAATTGTTAGGCCAAGTTTAGGCCCAGTCTGAGTGTCCACCAATGCTGTCGAAAATTTGGATTTCGGCCGCCATCGCGTCGTCGTCGCGGTGAACCGGTTTCTGTAATAAACCAGTGAGTTTATACTCTAAACTCTTCTTAGTAGGCTAATGACGTTTAAGTGGTGTTTAGATTTATTTAATTAGGAATTAGGTGGTTAGTTAGATTAAATTAGAAATTTAATTATTTAATTGAGCATGTTAGGTGGTTAGCATGGTTTAGCTAAGGCCTAGATTAATTGTATTATTTATCTAGAAGGGTTTGAGAATTTTCCGGGCCCGTATCTGTATTTAATTTAATAATTTTGGCCTAGGTTAGTATTTTTAGAAATTAAATTGAATTATTTAATTAATTTTTGAAATTAATTAATTATTAATTATTTTTTCGGAAATTAGGCTGGGATAGCCGGTGACCAGAATTTCATGTTGATTGCAATAGTATGGTTAATTTTTGTAATTGAGTGTTAATTTTGTTAGGGAAATCCCTTATGATGTTTTGAAGATGACAAAATAAATCAAAGGCTACTAATGTGTTTGACGGTTGAGTAATAGACTATGCTGATGATAGAACATGTAAAGAATATTATCAAAGTCTATATTTGGAAGAACCCGAAGATTGAACGTAACACATGTCCAAAGTATATTTTGAAGACTGCCAGACTTTAGTGTCAAAATCTATTCTACATTAGAAGTATGCCCACTTTGACAAGTTCTAGACTGAACGTGAATGAAGAACCAAAAGACAAACTCTATACTGAAGCTGAATTTATTCAGACGGTGTTTAGACCTTAAAGCTAAATATGTTCAAAAGCAAAATATGCTCAGACTCAGATTGTAAAATCTATTGCTCTCAGACTTTATATCCAGATTCAACAGAACGCAACACAAGCCCCAATCATATAACGGCTAATGATTTGGTTTGGATTCTACATCAATATTGATTTGATTGACTCAATCTAATTGATTGACAATTGGATATTGAAGATAAGAACTTTCTATACGAAGAAGCTCTACTTATGGAAACCAAGATTCTGTTTGTATAGGCGATGAGAATCAATTTGGGATTCTACTTTTGTCACTCAACGGCTATGAAATCTTCTAGATACAGAGCTGTCCAACGGGTAGATTAGAAGGTGATCCTCAAGATACTGTCCAACGGCTAGTTTGGAAATTGATGAGTATTTAAGGAGATGAAGGACCGATGAGCAAGTAAGAGACATAGTGTAGAATTTATAATTTCAAAGTTTGAGCAACCTTCGATCATACACTTGTCTCTTGTGAGCTTAAACATTTGTGATCGTGAGAGAAATACCAAAGGAGTGACTTAGTGAGATAGTGTGATCTACTACTAAGTATTTGCACTCAAAGTTGTAATCCATTGTTGATTGCATAATGAAATCTAGCTAGAAGGCTGTTAGCATGGGAGAGTGGACGTAGGCTTGGATTAAGCCAAACCACTATAAACCTTGTGTTATTCTCTTTCCTAAATCTCTTTATTTTGTTCGTAGTTTTATTTAATTGCTAAAGTTTGATCTCGCTTAAAATCTTCTGCTCTTCAGACTCAGTTTCAAAAGTCTGTTATTATTCAGATTTAGGTTAAAAGTAAAGGTTTTCATTGCATTTTGCAAAATCTGTTTTTACACCTATTCACCCCCTCTAGGTGTTCATACTAGCACTTTCAAATTTCTGCAAATTGAGTGCTGATTTGATTATTGATATTTAATTTCAAAAATTGTGAATTTCCAATATTTGTTTAGAAAATCCCGGTGTCGATTTTTGACACTGAAAATAGTTTTAATTACTATATAAAATAGTGAGATTTTTAAAAAAAAAAAAAGAATGTCAATTTTTCTTGGTCAAGTTGACCGTGTATCCACACACGAATATTTTCATGTGTATTTCTAATACGAAGAAAAAGGCCAGGTTCACCATTTCAATTGAAGCATTTGAGTGCAATGCACGATGCCTTGAGCCATGTTTGAGTGATCGTGTGATGGTTAAGAGAAAATCGTCCCAGGTTGTTAAGCTGGTTGTTATCCCTATTTGGGATGCCCCTAAACAGTGGGAAGCCGGTTGCAGTAGATTTTGGACCCTATGCTCCTTCGAGAAAGCCGTCTGATAAAGAGACGTGCCGTACTCAATGGGGTGAGACGATGCCTGGTAATGCTAGAAGATTGCCGACAAGACAGTAGGTCGTGCTATATGCCGAGATCAAAACTAGGAACGCATGTTTAATTTAGTTGAATGCGTCGGATTATGGGACAAAATTGTATGACATAGTATGGGACGTGTCATAACGATTTGACCCTATAATCAGGACTTCTGTGCTTACTTGAGAATTTCAATATGGCGTTCTAGTTAAATGAGCTTAGTTGTTGCTCATGATTTCATGCTATCTAAGTTATAAACTGTACTGACCTGCAGGGTGGATCTGAGGCCAAAGTAAGCTTTTATGATTGTATGATTGTGTGATTAGGACGCTTCTAGGCGTATTTCCCTCCTAATTGGGGTTTAGAACGTGAACTCGCTGATATTTATATCTCACCCCGTTGTGGGTTAAATTTTTAGAATCGTCAAGTGGAGTACTTGGAGCCAAGAGGAGGTGAATGGAAGTGTAGGTCAGTTAGGACCGCTTTTTTTTTTGGAAGGCTAGTCTTTTGTAGTCTTTTGGTCATAGACCTTGTACATGACTCTATGTGAATATAAAAGCATGTTTCGTTTTGTGAATCTGTTGTCTTTCTTTTCTATCCTGAGATAATTACTGTCAGGGGATTTATTTTCGCTTCTGCGTGTGCAATAAAAAGAAAGGATCGGCGACTTATCTTGGGAAGTCGCAAAATTTTATCAATCAGAGAGGGATGAGCACGCGCTCGAGGATCGAGGCGTGACATGATTGGCCTTAAATCGATCAAAGGACAACCAACCCTTTAGGCCGACCGATTGTCCAAAGGAACAGTTCGGACGAGCATAGGGCGTGATGGCCAAATCTCGGGTTACGTGATTCGATTTTTTGAAGTGTACCTAATAATCCATTCTCCGGCCTCGGAATCAACTTTGACGATAGAATTCTTTAGATCTCCTTCTTGAGGAAAGAAAGAATAAAGTAGAGAAAATTCTAGAATACCTTCATTAAATGAAGGAGATGAGGTGTCCCTTGACTTTTCCAAGGTTATAAAGACGTTCTTCAGTAATATCATCATGACTCTCAAAGTCATGCGCGGTTGTAATACCAAACCAAATACGATGAGTAGTGGGGTCCTGAGCTAAGCCTTGGAAATCTTAATGCCATAGTGCCCTTCAAATCCTCCTAGCCATTATCCTACTACAATAATTCTTGCTAAGAAGAACGCCCATGTTGTGGCAATTCCACCTAGAAGGTAATGGGTTTCTCCTACAACACATCCTTGTACAATGCTCAAGGCTCTAGGCTAAGTAGCAGGAGAAACTTTTAATTTATTATGAGCCCAAACAATGGATTCAATAAGTTCTTGCCAATAACCATGTCCGCTGAATAGAAACATTAAACTAAAAGCTGACGGTGAGCCAAAATATCTCGGAAGTTCTAGAAAAAGTCACACACGTGGACCAATTAAAGAATGATACACGAGCCCTCATTAACGACTGAAGATTCTAGAATTGCCGAGTTGGCAACTATGGCACCATTATTGTCAAACTTCATTAAATGCTCATTAAGTGTGGGGTATAGGTGGACCAATTTAAGAGTGAAAAGCAGGCTATCATCGATGATGCCTACGAGCTTAGATTGCCAAGTAAGATCTTCTAGCCTTCTAACTCATTATCTAGGTCACAATTATTGGACCCATAAGCTTGCCAACTAAGAATGTTAGGTGGCCACATGGAAACTTAGGATTGGGTTATGTGGCTTGGTAATGATGGCACCAAGGGCTATAAAGGAGAGGAGTCCCTTCTCATTTCCTCACCTTACTCCCATTTCCTCCTCCCTCTTTCTCCTTAGATGCTTTCATCCTCTTTCTCCTTTCTCTCGGCCTTGCATCCTCAATCCATCAAGCTATATAAGTTGGTCCTCGAGGTTTGCCAAGGTAAGTAAGATCCCTATGTCTCCTCTAAGGTGGTAGTCTCCATTGTCGAGTATAGTTAGGTGCTCACTTGTCAAGCCATGGGTAGGATGTTAGATCTTTTGTATAGTTTTGCTCATGTTTGTGCTTGAACGTGTGCTTGAGTTGTTCACGCTCGGAATGAGGTTGAGATTCGTTCGAGTTGAGTTCATTGCAAGACAAGGTCGCCCCAAGTCATAAAGCCTTGGTTTCGGCATAAATTGGATGCCGGGTTCAAGTCTCACTTGGTGTGGGGGTCACCTAAGGCCGCAAGGTCCTAAGTCGACATTGAGGCGTGTCAATCTTATGCCTTGATCGGTACAGGAATCGCCCAAATCCACGAGGTCTTGGTAAGGCACCAAGCATGTTGATTTCTATAGTCCAAGTGGACGTGGGGATTTTGTGCTTGGCGTTGGATCAAACCGCGAGTCGAGGGTCATTTTCAATACATGTGCATTCACATCGAGTTGGAGCCGAGGTTCGTCAAGCTTGGGATCGTCATTAAAGCGAGGTGTACCCAAGCCTCGAGATCTTGGTTTGGCATTGAGTCGTGCCATTCCGAGCCTTGTCCGGTGCGAGGATCAGCACTAAGTGACTGATTCAAGTTACGGATTAAAGATCATTCTAGACATATGTATTAGTGAAGTATTAGAATTCAGACACACATGAACGGATAAGCATGTCTTCGGCCCATACATGTGTCGGCTAAGAGAAAATATAAGAACCGGCTTGTGTGACGTACTTATATGATGAACCCAAAGAGAAAAAAAGCACTTGTCGCTACATAGAGTTGGCGGTAATGTCTTGTTCATTGAATGTGATGCCCTAGTTGAGCCAAGATGCCTGGATTTGAACTCGGATGCCTCAGGTAAGCTAACCCCGGGATGTCTTAGTTGAGCTAGAATACTTAGCTTGAAGTTAGATGCCTCAATTGAGCCGAGAGGGCCTGGTTGAGCCAAGACGACGGTAAATGAATTTGCATGAGTGCTGGTATGTTGATATATTTATTGATAAGCCAAAAGTAAGTATGCATTGAAGTAGATGTGCGGACCCCTCAAGTGCCATAACTTTACACAAAGAGACACTTAAGTGCCATAATTTACGAAAGGTACACTTAGGTGCTAAAATCGGAGTAAAAGGGATCATTTGAGTGCCAATCCAGCCAAAATGCCGACATGGCATTTTTTCGGCGAACTTAGCCTAAAACGATGCCGTTTTATACACTGATATGGCCAAATAATACAAAAAGGGCGTCGTTTTGGGCTGATTAAAAAAATAATATAAAAATTAAATAAATTAAATTTAAAATTAGATTTAGTTAAAAAATTAAAAAATAATAATTTTAGAATTAAATTAAATTAAAATATAAAAAATAATAATTTTAAAATTAAAAAAATTTATAAAAGGGGGGGGTGAGCCCTCGGCACCACCGTCACCTCCTCTTCATTGCTGAGAAGGGCCGGCGATGGAGGGAGGAGGGTTGGCGATGAGGGCGCGTGAGCCCTCGCCCTCGCCCCAAATCGGGGCGAGGGTCGCAGCCCTCACCCAGATCCGATGAGGGTTGGTGACCCTCGTTCAGCTGGGCCAAGGGCCACTGCTCGTCGGGGCGACCCCCAGCGGGCGGCGGCCCTTGGCTCGATCGGGTGAGGGTTGCCGACCCTCGCTGGATCTGGGTGAGGGCTGCAACCCTCGCCCCGATCTGGGGCGAGGGCTTACTGGTCGCCGGCCCCCTCTCCCCTCCATCGCTGGCCCTTCCCGGCGACGGCAAGGAGGTGGTAGTGGTGGCTGAGCCCTCGGCCACGCCCCATTTTTTTTTTTTAATTTTTTAAAATTTTAAAATTTTTAATTATTATTTTTTAATATTTTAACTAAATTTAATTTTAAAATTATTATTATTTAATATTTTAACTAAATATAATTTATTAATTTTTTTACCATGTTAGCCCAAAATGACGCCGTTTTTGCATTATTTGGCCATATCGGCGTGCAAAATGGCGTTGTTTTGGGCTCACTTCGTCGGAAATTAGCCGGAAAAATGTCACATCAGCCTTTTGGCTGGATTTTGGCCGGAGTGGCACTTAAGTGATCCGTTTTTCTTCAAATGTGGCACTTAAGTGTACCTTTCGTAAGTTATGGTACTTAAGTGTTCCTTTGAGCAAAGTTATGGCACTTAAAGCGTTCTTTTGCCCATTGAAGTATGTTGTGACGGACATTTGCATGTAGTTTTGGGTAGCAACAAGTTTGTTATTGATCTGCCATCGACACTATTTGTGAGTGTTGTACTTGTTAGGTTTCGATGATGAGATACTTTCCTAGTAGAGAACTAAGAATTTTACTTACTGAGTTTTTCAAAAACTCACTCCCTTATTGTTCAGTTTTGTAGGCATGAAAGTCTTAAGTTAGTGTTGGGAGCTGTAGTCACGTTAGAGGAGATAGGAATTCCCTTGGCTTGTATGGAAAACATATAGTGTGATGCAAAAAGAAAAAAAGGGCTTGTAGAGAAAAAGGCTTGTAAAAGTATTATTATGTGTTCTGTGTGATGTATGTCCTAGTCTTCCAGCTATTGTTTGTCCAAGGAGTTGTTTATTCACATTTTTGCATGTGTATGATAACAAGATAAAGAGAATTGTGACGGCGATGAGCTTGAGACATCGTGAAAATAACACTTGTCGCTCGTGACCCAAGAGATGGAGTTGGGGTCGTGACACCATCACTCTAAAATTTTCTATAGTTACAAGGTACCCTAGGCTTAGAATTCAAACATCCAACAATTACATTTTGAAGTGAAACATCCACCGGCAGGCCAAGCACAGTAGAAACACACATTACGATCACAAAATTTAAATCAGAACAGATCAAGATCAGCACCTTCCAACAATTCCCATATCTAAAATTAGAACTACAAAGTCACCTACTATCACACTAAAATCAGCAATTTAAGCAGATTATTTCCCATGCAATAAGTTCTTCGCTGGATTATAACTCAACAGCATTACTTCCATGCAACACAAATTCTAGAAAGCACAGAGAAATAAAAGCAAAATTGAAATTCTAGAGGTTGCTCTCCTGCTGTTATTACCTTCAAATAGAGAATGAAATATGTATCACCCAATTCATGTTGACCCAAAGTCTAATGTAACTGTGGTTAACTATTAAGAGGAATTTCTACACGATTAACTTGTAAACTCCACAAATCGGACAAATAAATTATGTTCATTCAGCTTCACCAATAGGTTAATTATACATAAGATCTTTGATACACATATCAAATCAGATTGCCCATCACAAACGTGACTTCCACCATATGAACTCTCCTCAAAATGTTCATTTCACATCCTGTAGAAGTTCCTTCTCCATCACTTTTACCACTGACATTGCCCATCACTACAGATTCAGGGAAAGAACAAAAATTCAATAGCTATCATGCCAATGTCAAGGTTACATTTACGAAACACATAAACAAATAGATGGCCAACCAAATGCCACAGAAAATAGAAAAACCTCGTTAGAATCTCAAATGCTAAAGATTAAGTGTCACCGACAAAAGAAAATTAGAGGAATGAAGCAGCGGTAAAGAAGAGTATAAAAAACAAGCAAGAAATGGTCAGGACCACGCAGAAGCATTTATCTGCAAGCACAAACCAAACATCCTCCAACGTCTCACCTAAATCATAAGCATCCCAAAGCACTTTGTACACGTGAAGCCAATCTCTCCCACTATATTTCACATATAAACTCGGACGCACACCTAACACAGGAAGACTAACCAAATTATTCATCCCTCACAGCATAAAAAGACTCAATTTTCCCACGTTCACTGCCTACCCTCTTCAAAAATGATCAACCAAACTATTCATCATAACATCTAGCCGTTCCCCAAAAGAAAAACCTATCACAATTCCAACTCGAGACCACTTCAAATTCAAGAGAACTCGACAACGCAAGTGCATTGAAGAGGGAGACACGCACACACGTACCCTGCCCTCGGGGTGAAAGCAAGGATGGATGATCCCATTTATGTCGAGGCACAGGTTATCGCACTCCATTTTGTTAGGGTTTGGCCCAAAGAGGTCGATCAGCCAGGCGACGCCACTCGCATCGACAGGCAGCTCTTCCTCGACAAAGTTCGCGATTGAGCTCAGGTACTGATCGGCAAGCCACCAGTAGAAAGTTGGAACACCCATGTTGCCCGCGCCTTTGAACATCGACGGCGACGTCAAGGGTTGTGACGGTGGCATTGAGGGCGGTGGGTTGTCGTTGGGGGCGTTGCAACGTCACAGAGAGGAGAAAGCTAAGAGGAAAGTATCGGGAGAGAGAACAGAGAAGAGTTGAAGATCGAAGAAATTAGGGATTTTAGATTTAAGAATCCCGATTCATGGTTCCCAGTTCCGATTCAGTTCCGGTTTCAAAAAAAGTAGAACTAAGAATCGAAATCTCCCTCACTAGAACTGGAACCGAACCGGACCCATCAGTCTGATTTGCTGGTTCACGATTCTATTAGAAAACCGTGCTCACCCCTACTCCACGCATCCAGTGAAAGAGCCGGATTGGGTATAAACTATGAAGGATTTCTGCGGGAAAATAACGTTTTATTTTTGCAACCAGTGGTGAAAAGACCGATATATTGTTTGGCAAACCGTTGACTTTCTCATTAGTAATATATTGTTTTTGTAAGATACTACTATAAAAGGTGTGTCCTTTCCTTTCTCCTGCCACGTTACTACTGCTTAGTCGTCGGTGTCTGAGGAAGATGCTATTGAAGTTGTTGGCAAGTCATGACTTCCTCCAGTCAATTCTTGATTGGGAGCTTTCTCTTTTTGTAATCAGATTGATTCGAAGTTGAGTAGGGCTGAATTTTTCAGTCCAATTGTGTCGGACAGATCCCTGTACTAGAGTCTTCGGCTCTGATGCCGCTTGAACTTGATTCGAGCTCGACTGAGTTTCTGGCTTTAGCCTCTGCTCGACTCAGTAATGTGTGTTCCATGCTTGCGTGATTGCTTGACGACAAGAAAAGTAGACTTCCTTTTAGCTCGTACTGGAGATTCAAAAACACAACAAATATAAATATACCAAACGAACAAATTATCCAAATGTACAAATCGATTGGGATGAGTAGTTTTCATTTCATGTTCAAGCTCAACTCCATTCAATATTTGAACGTCTCAAACTCTAGAAGAATCTAGTCCTAAAGAAGAAAGTGTTTCTCCAGCTGGTCGTGCTCTACCTTGTAGACCTGAGGTGGAACATAGACGTCCCGGTAAGTTGCATCAAACGGGTGGTAAATATGATCGGGTCTTTCTTTGACAATTGCTTGACGTACGGATGGGTCTTTCTCTTTTTGAAGCATTAGAAAAGTCATTGAGTGCACTCGTCCATTTGAATGAATTAGTGGATCCTTTTATCGTGGGTGAAAGTAGATTGCTGAGACCTGGCCCAAGCTTTTACCTTCAAGTGGGCGTGCACCACAAAAGTGAGATAATTATGTGAAAACCATCCTTGCCATACAACGAGCGTTCTGACTCGGTCTGACCAAGGCGAGGTGTAACGACCTACTCCAATGAGGGTGGAAGTAATTGTTTAGGGCTTGAAAGGGCCCGGACAAGGTATGCCTCCCACTGTAAGATGACATAAGGGCAAGAATGAATTGAATATCACATCACCTAGATGTGATGAGGTAAAATGCCACATATAAGTTGACACTTATTCTAACTTGTAACGAAGCTTTTTATGGACAAAGCCTAGAAGAACAAAATCATACGAGTTCCAGCTCAAAATAGCTAATATTATGATGAGCAATACTTGTACTGATCATCATGGTATCAGAAGCAATGATCAGCCAAAAATGTGGTGTGTAAAAGCTGGTGTGCTTGTAATGATTCGATCCGATAAGGGCAGGAGTGATCACCAAGGTCAGAAAGGGCCTGAACAAGGTGCTCACATGTATATACTTTGGGACTTGGCTCGTGGAAATGTCACGGCCACGCTCGAAGAGTTGGAATCTTTGAGACGGCTCAAAGAAGCAGGAGTCTCTGAGGTGGTTTCATATCATCTATTGAAGATGTAGCTTGTGAGGATTGCAAGTACGATCCCTCACTGGGTGTTGTTAAAGGCGTGAAGACCCATCACCGTTTGGACAGCGTCACCCATACCTGCCAAAAGATTTCACCGTTTTGACAGCATGTGTCAGTCGAATCTGTCAAGAGATTACGGACATCAGATCACGCGCTGCATAATGCCCCAAATACGAGTGCTTTCGTGGCCCCGTATGCGGCCGACCGAAGCAAGTTCTTCAGAGATTTTGCTGCGGCGATGGAGCAGCTCGGCGTCCATGGAGTGACAACCAGGAGGCGAGGCAGGGTCCGATGCCAGTGTGCTCCGGTCGATTAGCTGATAAAGAAAATAGTCGGAATCCTCTAAACATAACGAGCAAAAATGACGAGATTGTAAAAATTGCCCTTTTCTATAGTAAAATTATCGTCTTTTCTTTTAAGTAAGGTCTTTGAGAGGTCTATAAAATCAAATCGTCCCATCTAGTTATACTAAGATTTCACAAATTGTTAAAAATTAGTTATGTCTTCTTAGCGTGTAAATAATAAACAAAAGAGAATAACACGATAGGGAGGATATGGCCATAGACACATTTTCACTTAGTAGTATTGCCAATGAGAAAATACAATACGAACACGATCTAACGACATTATAATTTCACAATCTGTACCTATGAGGAAATATTAGCATAATAATTACTATCTAGATACAAGAGATATATAGGATTGTCCAAAGCTTGAGCATGTTAAACCCTCAATTTTGAATTTGAGGAACAAAAGGAATTTATTGGAAATTTAAAGAAAAAGGTTGCACTTTAAACACCGCCCATCCTTCCAATAGAAAAATAAGGTCGGAAAAATTCCAAAACAAATACAAATACAATTTTTCTTTCAATTGAATCAATTTAAACATAAATCTTTTCACAGTAGTATCAATTGAATCTATCCAACTAATTTGAGCTGAAAAAGATGTTGGTGTTCTCCCATGACATAGCTGGCACTAGTGTTGCCATTTAAAAAAAAAAAATTCAAAATTGTTAACTTTTTACCAATTTTCTCTCTCTCTCTCTCTCTCTCTCTCTCTCTTTTTCTTTTCCTTCTCTTTGGCTTGTGGCTGATATTCAGCCATGGCCACAACTGGCCATAAGCCAAAGGCAAGAGAAGGGAGAAAAAAAAGGGAAAGGGGAAAAATTAATAAAAAAAAGTAAAACTTGCATTTAAAAATTAAAAATATTGTCTATGTCACAAATGTTGGACGGTTGGATCCACATTGGCAATTTTCAATTTAAATTGGTACTGATGTGAAAATGTTGAGGACTAAGTTGGTTTGATTGAAATGTTCAAGACTAAACTTTTACTTATATAATAAGTCTAAGACTTTTTTGCTACTTTTCCCCAAAAAAGGTATCTATGCGGGTATATGCTACTGGAAAAAGTAACAGTGTTAATAGGCGCAACAAAATGCAAATTCAGAGAATTATAATGACACATTTAAAAGTTAGGGATTTATTGTACATCGGTCTGAAAATTTAGGTGGGTATAAAAAATAAAAATCTGGACTATTAATTGCACTGCAGGATTGTTTTCCTTCTTTAACTAAGTAGCCATTGAAGAAGTCTGTTCTGGATTCTTATCCATGTATATTACGGGCTAGTAATTGACATTAGAAGCTACAACTTATGGACATACTAAGATGAATGTACATTGGTTCATTAGACGGAAAACAACATGCTCATCATTAAACCACTCCAAGAGGTATGTTAATATATGGAAAGCCAAAAAGTTACCAAGACGGGAGTGATGAATTATTTGGCTTGTGAAATCCTATAAATGGTCACATTTTTTCGCTGTCCCACCATATCAGTTGAATTTACATTGAGTTTCCAGCGAGCGCCACCGAGGGCAAAACAACTTTAGCGAGGATGACGAAGGAGGGTGCCAATGCTCGACAAGCTACCTTCTTAAAACGTCGACCGGGGCTATTGAAGAAGGCGAGTGAATTATATGCTTTTTGTGCTGTTGAGATGGCCATCATCGTTCTCTCTCCTAGAGGCGAGTCTTTCTATTTTGGTCACCCTTCTATGGATGCGGCCGTAAATATGCGTGAACATCCAAAGATGGCTCTCGTATTGATGCTACTCGACAGGCTCAAACTGATAGAGATCAATTCCTCGAGAAACTGAACAAACGTTATGCCAATGTGCTAGAGAAAAAAAACAGGTTGGAATTAAAGGAGCTAAAGAGCTGGATGACATTAAGCCCCTGCGATTCTAAAACCTTAGCTTCAGCGAGTTTATGGTAGTCGATGAATGGCTGGAAGATGTCAAGAAAGCACTGGACAAGAGAAGGATGGACCTCGTGGCCCTAGAGGTTTCAAGTTCAACTCCATGCCCAAGAACTATTGATGCCTCCATCAGAAGCAAAACCGACGACAGATGTGATAATCCTCGTAAAGCAGAAGCTGGAAATGAGTAATCAATTCCAGTGGACTCACGGAGAGATTGTTGACTCATCATAAATTGTATTTAGCATGATTCAGTCAATTTCTCCGCTTCAACGAGAGAGCCTCTTGATAACAAAGCATTAAAAATGCTCAATTAGGTAGCAGCTGCCTTCTTTATTTTATTTTTTCCGGTTTTTCTCAATGCTGTTTTGGTTGAAATTGCTCGTTTCCATTATGGTCTTGTGATGGATGTTTTTCAACCGAATATGAACCAGCACCATGCGGACAAACATATGAGTAATTCCTGAGGAAACATAAAGTCTTGCCTTCCGAATCAAATTTTTGAACTCACGATGACCAATAGTCCAATGATTATCCAGCTCGATTCAAGCAAAGCAAAATCAACATGACAAGCAAGACCAGCACATTGTTGCTATTATAATCAACTTCAGATTACATTCAAATTACCCAGTTTATTCATCTGTCATGTGAAATACCGAGTCACCTGATTAATAACAGTGATATTCTCCGTCATTCATGTAACGAATGAGTTCCGAGTTGTGAGAAGTTCCCATCAATTGCTTGCTCAACACGTCCTCATACTCCCTCCACCATTGCATGTAACTGCTGCTTTCCAAGAAAATATCAGAAGTAACTGCATGGCTCTTGAGCAAACCCATGACATACTTCTCGAAGTCGACTAAATTCTTTATTTCTGCACTGTTCGATCCTCTGCTGTTCAGCAACCTGCACGTTATCCGCGCCTCCTCCACATGGGCCCAGAAACATGAATCCTCTGTGAGGTTGGACGTTATCTTCTTAATTTTCGAATTGTTAGGAACACTATTCTGGGGCTGTTTCTGATGTTCGTCCAGCCACTGTTCCAATAGCTTGAAGTGCTTTGATCTCCCCTTAGATATGTAACTTCTGTTACCGAATTTATAGTACTCGGCTATGTGAAGCGGCTCAACCATCCTCCGGTAATTTGTCCCTGCGAAGAGCCAGCGGATCCTCATTGGTGCACTCGCTGACTGAGGCCTCTTCTCTGCCTTTTCCACCACATCTTTCCAGTACATCTCAAGCTCTGTTTTGAACTTAACAACTGTGTGGTCACGCTTAAACATTTTGTTCTTGAAGCTGTCGTAGTAACCAAGACCCCGGCCATCGTCTTCGCATGTATTCTTATACCATTCAAAATAAGCTAGGTTTACTTTCATTTTGTTCAATGCCTTAGCAGGATCCGATGCTTGATTCTTTTGTTCTAGGACGTCTTTTTCAGCCATCACTATCTTCCTCCACAGAGCATAATTATCCATATTCTGCAGCCGCCATGACAACAAATGTTCAGTAAATGAAGTTCCAAAGGGTAAAGCTAATGCATTCATAACAAGGGGCAATTCAGGTGGACCAAATATCCCACTGGTTTCGACTAAAAGTGGGGATACAGTTCATTTTACTTCAAATGGAAAAGCACAACTATCCGACTGTTTTCGACTAAAACAAGTGTGAATCCCCTTGTGAGATGTATTCACAGCATGCACACCAAAGAAGGTACAACAAACGGTAACCTGAATTTGCATAAGGCCAATTGCTGTGACTTGCACATTTATCCCAGCTTTAAATGAATCAGCATCAGGCAAGCTAAATGCAGAATGGGTCTTGCAAATCAATCGCCATTCGAGACATTCAATGACGCTCTTATAATTGAAAATTTGGGAATCTGCAGTGCCACCATTCCTTTCCTGGCTCATCAGGGTGAGCAACTCAATAATGGTATCAGGGGCTTCGAAACATGCACCACCCAATTCAGAACACAAAAGAAATGTTCCAAAAGGCCTGTATAGACTCCTCTCTGCAGTCGACAGGAGAAAGAGTGTGGGGAAACAGTCATCCATATGAGCCACATGCAAGAAACAAGAATTCCATGTCGAACATTGCGATATGGCTTGTTGGAAGCCAACGTCCCCAATGAGGGGAGAGCCGAATGTGATGCAAAGTGGATGGTTTTTGGTGGCCGAACCAAGTGCGCGCAGGAGCCATAAAGTGAAAAGAGAGGCAATGGATCCACCCAAACGATCTCCAGTTATAATGTGTGGAATAGACTTGGAGGACTTGGAGGAAGTTGCGACCTGCATCAAAAGCTAGATGAGCATGGACAAACACAAGTCTATGGGGGCCAATCAGATTTTTTAACTTGCAGCATGCGTTTTTAGCCAGTTTCGCTAACATAAACACACTATTTCCCTTTTGATATTGTTGCGAAAAACAGAAGATTTAACAATAAAATAAACAAAATAAGGAAATAAATTGAACATAAGATTTATGCAGTTTGGTCAATGTCATCTACCGTACAGAGAGGGCAGCATAGGATTCCAATATCCATTGATATAATAGAGATTACAACCACACTCAAGTTACTCAAACAATTTCCAGCTATGAATTACACTCAATAACTCATACAATATTTAGGATCACAATTTCTTTCGAAAAAATCTATAGGAATTCACAAACCTTACATAAGATTTATTAGTTTCAAAACACTTACAACTTCTTCAGTATGCAATTTAGGAGCATACTGTAGAAATGATTCTTCCGGACAAAAGCTCCTCTACTCACTAATGGGTAAAAAACTAAAACCCACCTCTTCGTATATAATATTTGGATGCAAAATAGAAAACCTTTTAGTATGCTCAAATTGGGAATCCAACTCCAATGAGGATTTGTTGTTACTTAATATATGTTGGTGAACCAAAAGTCAAATCAAGGCTTTCCTAATTTAAATCACAAGTTCTGTTGGGATACGGAATTTTCATTTGGATTGAGTTTGTTCATGGGTTCAGATTAGAGACATATACTCAAAATTATTGTGATTAGGTCAAACAGAATCTCGAACTGGCTTTTGCTCCCGCTAGGTTTAGGATATTCACGACGGATTGCTTCTTTATAATCTAGAGAACTCCGATGAGTACCTTTGCGCAAGATTCAGACCTAAGAGGCTTCTTGAGACGCAATTCATTTAAAGCTGCATCAGTATGCTTAAGTTCTACTCAAAACTATTTATTCCTTTTTCTCTTCTCAGCGAGGAATAGGATTATGTTTGACTCAACTGAAAAGAATGAAAAAGACAATGGGCCATCAATGCGAGAGGAACTGTTCAGATTATTGACGGACTGCTAATCATCAACCATTTTGCCAAATGATTCAATTCAAACTCCGAAAGAAGCAGAAAGGGGAATGATAATCCACTTTTTCCATCAAAAAAGGCTAACGATATGTTAAGAAACAACTCAAAATGGTCATCAATGAAGCAACTATCAGAGCAGATGCAAGCATTCCACAGCCCACTTAAACAAGACCTGATTCCTAGAGCTGAGACCAACTCGTGTGATCCCTCACAGCGACTAACGAAAGTTCATTGATCTTCAAAATTAGTAACTAAAGCTCAGAAATAACTCGAAAAGAAACGAAAGATAAAAGGGTATCACCTGATCTTTCAGGGGGGAGAGCTTATCCCGGAGAGAGTTGAACAGATAAATCGCAGCTTTGTTTATGCGCGGAGTGTCCTCGGAGCAGAGAAACTGAAACTCGGAGGCCTCAGATGAAGAAGAAGGGACCAAATCGCCCTCTTCTTGGAGATGACTTGAAGCAACTGGTGGGGTCACGAAAGCAATGATTTTGTATTCCGGGTGTTCGAATTCTTGGATTTTCACGGTTTCCGAAGATGGTGTGCTTTGGCTTTGGTAGTTGCGGTCAATTTGAGACTGGAGTTCAGAGATTGCAGCCCATGAATTGCGAAGAATATCGGAGGACACGACCGAGTTCGCGAGATTGAGTCCGTTGCTAAATCTGAAACCAAAAGAAAAAAAAAAAATCATCAAGAACAAGAGACCAAATGGGGAACAAGAAACGAGAGCACGTCCTCTAGGAAGCGAAACGGGTCAACTTATATGCGTAGGGCGCACTTTCTTCGCTCTTTCGCTTTCGGAAGAAACTATGAAGTTGAGAAAAGATCGAAGAAGCTTTTTCTCTTTTGTCTAAACACGTACAGAGGTGTAGCAGCTTGAACAGAGTCCATCGTCGGAGCTTCCTTATTAGGCTGCTGCTCACGCAGAACCGGCGAGTCGACGATGATCGAGTCGCGCCTTTTTGGGATTTGGCAAATTGAAACAGGCAGAAGCAAGTGGTGAGAAGAAAATATTGGCTGGAGCTCTGATTTCAGCGTGTCAAAGTACAAGTCCACTCATCCGGCACCACGTGTATCTCTGACGCCCACACCACCCCCACTGATGCCTCTCTCTCTTATTTTCCTTTACTACTTCTTCTTCTTCCCTCTGATCTTCCCTTTCACTCCGCCGTGGAACACGCAGGCCTTGGACTCGGCCCCGCAGACCGACCCTGTTGATGTGGAAGGTGGCGCCGCCGCCGGGAGGTAGCGGACGAGGGGGGTCTAGAGAGCGAAACTCTTGAACTTGATCTTGCAGAAGCAGGGGGAGGAGAACGGGTGGATGACGGAGCAGGCGGGCTTGGCGCCGACGGGGATCTTGAGGGCGAGGCTCTCACCCTGAACAGAGGGAAGAAGAAGAAGAAATAAAGGAAAAAAAAAAAAAAAAGAGAGGGAAGAGAGAGAGGCGACAGAAGGAGGCCATGGGGCCCGGACGACACGTGTCGCCCGGCGAGTGGACTCCTATGTCACAACAACGACTCCCAACCGAGAGACCGATGCTTTCTCGGTGGGGTCAGCTCTAAAAATTCCCACGTTGACGACGTCAAACCCAGGGCACGCCCATGTGAACCTTCTCGGAATAAGCAGAACGAGCACGCATTCCCATCTGATGAAGGAAAGCGCGTTCTTTCTTAAATGCCATAGGCCGTTCTTTTCTTCTTCTTTCGGGCCCTCCAAAACAGCCAGTGAAAGAGCCGGATTGGGCATCAACTATTAAGGAAAATAACATTTCATTTCTGCAACCTGACGGTGAAAAAACCAGACATATTCTTTGGCTAATCGTTAAATTTCCTGTCAGTAATAAATTGTTTTCCCAAGATGCTGCCATCAAAAGTTTGTCCTCTTCTCTCTCTTGCTATTGTTACTACTCGTCGGTGTCTTGAGGAAGGTGCTGCCGAAGTTGTTGGCAAGTAATGACTTGCTCCTGTGAATTCTTGATTGGGAGGTTTCTCTTTTTTCAATCAGATTGATTCGGAGTTGGGTAATGGGTAGGCTGAATTCTTCAGTCTAATTGCGTCGGACACGTCTCTGTACTTGAGTCAAGCCTTTCGGTTCTAATGCCCCTTGAGCTTGATTTGAGCTCGATTAAGTTTATGGCTCCAGCCTTAGCTCGACTCCATAATGTGTTTTCTATGCTCGAGTGATCGCTTGACACCAAGAAAAGTAGATTCCCTTTAAGCTTCGATTGGAAATCTTGAAAATACAACAAAAATAAATATACCAAACAGATAAACTGTCTGATCAGATTAATAAATTGACTCGGCCGAGCGGTTTTCATGTTCTAACTCGACTCCATCCAATGTTTGAACAACTCAAACTTCAAAATTGTCGCACCATGAATCCTAGTAGAAAAGGAAATGACATGGCCGTCTTTCCAACTGAGGAATGCAGCCTCTGATAACTCTCAAATATTCTCGTCAAATCGCTCTCGCTCCATTGATGCTAACTAAGGAACTTGAAAAAATTGGGAAGAAGAAGGGTGAGCAATCACTATTCATTGAATAGTATATATATAAACTTAGGAAAATTTAAAATAAGGATCTAAAGTATCTTCATTTTTTCAAATAAAGATTTAAAAGTAAACTTTGTACTAAATAAGAACCAAAATGACTATGATTATTTTAAATAAAAGTCTAAAGTAGCCATAGTTGTTTTAAATAAGAACTTGACTTTCTTCTAGTCGTTGGCTAGCTAAATATTCCAATCAATCAAGGGCGTTTTTGTCAAATTACAATTTTAATATTAATTTTTTATTCTTTTCTTTCCTTTCCTTTTTTTACATATCTTCGAAGTTAAGCCCTTATATCGAAAAGTATCCTTATTGGACGAATGAGGGGCACAAATATTTATCAATGTTGCAATATATAGTTGATTCGGCTTTAATAAAGTCGGCCTGGTGTATACACACAACCCCCTTCCCTCTCTTCCTTCCCTTCTCTTTTCTTTCCTTTCTTCCACGCACGTTCTCTTTGTAGTTTAGTGGAGCCGCTTCAAACAAAACCACCCACCCACCCCGGCGCCGGGGGCCGGGCGGGTAGGTCTCTTTTTTACTTTTCAGCCTTTCTTTTCTTTTCTTTTTTTTTGTCTTTTTTGGTCTTTTTTGTCTTTTTTTTTCCTGGCTGGTCCCACTGAAGGCCAATACAAGGAGAATCAGATAATGTTTCTCCAACTGGTCGTGCTCGTGCTCTACCCTGTCGACCTACATGGAATAAAAACGCAACGATGACTTACGTCCCGTTGATCAAGTCATTATACGGTGGGGTCTCTTTCTGATAATTGCTTTTTGAAGAGTTAGAAAGGTCGCGTGGAGTGCAATCGTCCGTTCTGATGAATCCGCGTGGATCCTTCTTTCGGGGGACAAAGGAAATTGCTAAGAACTGGCCCAGGCTTTTATTTCCAAGTGGGCATAGACTTAAAGAGAAAATTGTCAAATGAATGTGAAAACCATCGCTTCCATACAAAACGTGTACCAACCAGATCTGGTGAGAGCAGAAAATAGTTGCCAGGGCAGAGGGCTGAACAAGTAGTGACTTCTGACAATATTTTAGGATAGCGAATGGAACAAAATTGAACCATTATATATTGAACATGAGGAAAGTGATTTTGAAATATATATGTAAAGAATGAAATTAACTCGTATAAGTGCTTTTGATGTAATGACAATACTTAATTCCTATGTTAAGTGTGCTCAGGCAGGAGCACTCTTAGAATGACTACTGATCTTTTGAGAATGTGCTTACATATATGTCAAATGACAATTGTAAAGCTCACTATGGAAAAACTAAATGGCACGACACCTCAAGTGAGTTCAATATCGATGTAAGAATTTGTTGTCATATGCAAAAACCTGTAGACAAAAGCCGTGCCACATTGTATTGTGGATGGCTCTGTACCATGTGTTAGCGAAACATATTCATTACAATCCATTTCATAAAGCAAAGAGCATGTTGATTTTCACCCCATGAATATATATTTGCTCTTGTATGTGCACACAAGCATCGCAACTTCTAAAGAACATCGAGAATGCCAAGCACCTAAAAACATGGAGTAAGTGCTGCTATTAAATATTTCGATTGAGGGAGATTGTTATTTACAATAAGCTATTTTTCTCGCGTTATATGTAATCAATGCATCATACTTAAACACATTTTCTTATTGATATGATTAACATGTGCCTAGGGCACTTATTAACAAGCGCCACTTGTAGGAATTTGACAAAAAAAAAAATGATCGAAATCCTCTAAACACGATGGCTAAAAATAACAAGATTGTAAAAATTTCCTTTTTTTTTAAGAGTTAAATTATTGCCTTTTCTTTTTAGTACGCTCTTTGAGAGGTCTATAAAAATCAATTCGTCCCATCTAGGTATAGTAAGATTTTACAAATTGTTAAAAATAAGTTTTGTCTTCCTACTGTCTAAATGATAAACGAAAGGGAATAAAACCATAAGGAGGAGGCAGCTACTACACACTTACACTGAACAGCACTCCGCATGAGAAAATATAATACAAACACAATCTCACTACGTTATAAATTCATAATCTATACCTTCGAAACAAATATTAGCATAGTAATTACTGTCAAGATATGAGAGAGATATAAGATTGTCTGAAGCTTAAGCATTTTAAACCCTTCTCCCAACAGAAAGAAAAAGAAAAGGTATATGTGCGGTATATGCTAACGGGAAAGGGTTAATAGGTGCACTAAAATCCAAATTCAAAGAATTATAATGACAGATTTGAGATTTAGGGACTTATCGTACATCAATCTCAAAATTTAAATTTAGGGGGGCATGAAAAAAAAAATTCTGGAGTACTAATTGCACCGCGGGATTATTTTCCTTCGTTAGCTAAGTCTATTCTGGATTCTTATCCATGTACATTATGAGCTAGTAATTGACATTACAAGCTACAACATATAGACATACTAAGATGAATGTACATTCGTTCATTAGACGGAAAACGACACGCTTATAATTAAACCGCTCCACGAGGTATGTTAATATTGGAAAACTTAAAAGTCATCAATCAAAGACAAGAGTTATGAATTATTTTGGCCCGTGAAATCTTATAAATGGTCACATTTTTTCACTGTTCCACCATATTAGTTGAATTTATATTGAGTTTCCAGTGAGCGCCATAGAGGGCTAAACAACTCCAACAATGATGACGAAGGAGGGTGCCAATGCTCGACAGGCTACCTCCGACCGGGGCTATTGACGAAGGCGACTGAATTATATGCTTTTTGTGCTAATGAGATGGCCATTATCGTTCTCTCTGCGAGAGGCAAGCCTTTCAATTTTGGTCACCCGTCTGTGGATGCGACCGTGGATATGCTTGAACATCCAAAGATGGCTTGTATTGATGCTACCTAACAGGCTCAAACTGACAGACAGCAGATCCTAGAGAAACTGAACAAACAATATGCCGATGTGCTCAAGCAACTGAAAGCTGGAATGAAAGGAGCTAAAGAGCTGAGATATTAAGCCCCTGCGATTTGAAAACTTTAGCTTTAACGATTTTGTGGTATTCGGGAAATGGCTGGAAGATGTCGAGAACGCGGTGGACAAGAGAAGGACTGAGCTCTTGGCCCTAGAGACTTCAAGTTCAACTCCATGCCCAGGAGCTATTAAAGCATCTGTCAGAAGCCAAAACGATGATAAATGTGACGATCCTTGTAAAGCACAAGTTGGAAATTGAGTAATCAATTCCAGCGGATTGTATTTGGCATGATTCAGTCAATCTCTCTGCTTCAACAAGAGAGGCCTCTTGATAATAAAGCATTAAAAATGCTCAATAAAGTAGCAGCAATCTTTTTTCTTTTGCTTTTTTTTTCCTATGCTGTTTTGGTTAAAATTACTCGTTTTTATTATAGTCTTGTGATAATTATTTTCCACCGAGTAGGAACCAGCACTGAAGGAACAAACATATGAGTAATTCTAGAAGTGGAAAAAACATAAAGGCTTTAAAAACATAAATTATGCCTTCCGAACCAAATTTTTGAACTCGCGATGACCAATCCGAATCAATTCAAGCAAACCACCCTCATTCTTGCTCTTATGATACACTATAATTTACATTCAAATACTGGGATACCTGATTTATACCGGTACCAGTCGCCATCCGTCATGAAAACAGCGAGTTGCTCCGATCATTTGCAGCAGCAGCAGTACGAATCCTGTGCTGTTCAACAATTTTTTCTATTTATGTGCTGTTCGATCCTCTGCTGTTCAACAACCTGCACGATATTCGCGCCTCCTCCACATGTGCCCAGAAGCACGAATTCTCCGTGAACACTGGACATGATCTTCTTCATCTTCGAATCATTAGGGAAACACTTTGCTGGCTGTTTCAGATGTTATCCAACCACTCTTTCAATAGCTTGAAGTGCTTGGATCTGCCTTGAGATATGTAACCTCTTTTGCCCCATTTATAATACTCAGCTATGTGGAGCGGTTCGACCAACCTCCGATAGTTTGTTCCTCCAAAAAGCCAGCGATTCCGAAGCGGTGCTCCCTCTCTCCGAGGCCTCTTCTCCACGTCTTCCACCACTTGTTCCCAGTAATCAGTGAGCTTTTTCATAAACTTAACAGCTTCATAGTCACGCGTAACCATTTTGTTCTTTAAGCTGTCGAAGTAACCAGAACCCCGGCCGTCGTTCTCGCACTTCTTCTTGTACCATTCCAAATTAGCCAGCTTTCATGTCAGTCAAATCCTTTGCAGGATCAAATGCTTTATTCTTTTGTTCTAGGACATCTTTTTCAGACTTGATTATCTCCCTCAACAGAGCATCGATATCCATATTCTGCAGCTGCCATGACAATGTAAATTCAGTAAATGAACTTCCAAAAGGCAAAAAGAAAGCATTCATAACAAGGGACGGGTGGAGCAAATTTTCCTGGTTAAGTATGTGAAGCTAAAAGTTGGGACACAATGCATTTTGGTTTACGGCAAAGCACAATTTAACTTATGGTTTCAACTAGAACGATTGTGAAATCCCCTTCTGAGATGTTTTCACAACGTGTACACAGAAGAAGGTATAATAAATAGTTACCTGAATTTGTATAAGGCTAATTGCTGCAACTTGCGCAGTTATCCCAGCTTTAAATAAATCAGTATCAGGCATACTAAAATCAGAATGGTTCTTGCAAATCAATTCCTGTTAGAGACATTTGATGATGCTCTGATAATTGAAAATTTGGACACTTTCTGGGCTTCTGGGGCTAGTAACTCAATTATGGATTTAGGGGCTTTGAAACAAGCACTACCCAATTCGGAACACACAAGACATGTTCCAAAAAGCTTGTATAGGCTCTGCTCCATGGTCAAAAGATTTTGGGGAAACAGTCATCCTTATGAACCACATGCAAGAAGCAAGTACTCCAGGTTGGATTTTGCGATACTGCTTGTTGGAAGCCACCGTCCCCAATGAGGGGTAAACCACATGTGATACAAAGTAGGCGCTTTGTGGTTTCTGTACCGAGTGTGCGTAGGAGCCATAACGTGAAAAGACAGGCAATGGATCCACCCAAACAATCTCCAGTTATAACGTGTGGAATAGACTGGGAGGAAGTTGCAACCTGCATCAAAAGCTGGATGAGCATGGGCGAACACAAGTCTATAGGCCCAGTCAGTTTTTTTAACTTGTGGCACGAGTTTTTAGTCAGTTTCGCTAGCATAAACACATTCTTTCCCTTTGATACCGTTGCAAAAAACATACTAATTAATAATAAAATAAACAAAATAATGAAATAAATTGGACATTAGATTTACACGGCTCAGTAAATATGATTAACCCAAGGAGAGGGCAGCATAAGATTCCAATATAAATCAATTGATATGACAAAGATTACAACCGTACTTGAGTTACTTTAACAATTTCCAGTAGCGAATTACACTCCGTAAGTCATATAGTATTCAATATCACAATTTCTTTCGAAACAATCTATAGGAATTCACAAATCTTACGTAAGATTCATTAGTTTCAAAACACTTCTTCAATATGCAATTTAGGAGCATGCTGCACAAATGATTGTTACGGACAAAAGCTCCTTTGCTCACTAATGGGTAAAAAACTAAAACCCAACTCTTATATATATTATTTGGATGCAAAATAGAAAACCATTTTAACAGGCTCAATTTAAAAATCCAACTCCAATGAGGATTTGTTTTTACTTCATATATTTTGGTGAATCAAATGTCCAATCAAGGCTTTTCTAATATGAATCATAAGTCCTATTGGGATATGGAATTTTCATTTAGATCGGGTTTCTTAATGGGCTCAAATTAGAGACATATACTCAAAATTATTGTGATTAAATCAAACAAAATCTCGAACCGGCTTTTGCTCCCACTAGGATAAGGGGATTCACGACGGATCACTTCCTTATAATCCAGCGAGCTCGGTGAGTAACTTTGAGCAAGATTCAGACCTAAGACCTCAGGCTTCTTGAGACGCAAAGCCTAATTACTTTACCAACTCAGCCAAACTCGTTCGGTTCACACACATTCAATAAATCAACAATATTTCTAAGGACCAGATGTGAATTATCAAAACGCAGAATTTAATTTGCTGTCATATCTTGATTCATTCAGAGCTGCATTGGTACGCTTAAGTTCTACTGGAAACAATTTATTCCTTTTTCTCTTTTCGGCCAGGAATAGGATTATGTTTGACTCAACTGAAAAGAATGAAAAAGGCAATGAGCCATAAATGCGAGAGGAACTGTTCAGACAATTGACTGACTGCTCATCAGTCATCATCAACCATTTTGCCTAGTGATGCAATTCACACTCCGAAAGAAGCAAAAAGGGGAATGATAAACCACTTTTTCCATCAAATAAAGCTAACGATATGCGAAGAAACAACTCAAAATGGTTATCAATGAAGCAACTATCAGAGCAGATGCAAGCATTCCCCAACCCACTTCAACAAGACTTGATTCCAAGATCTGAGACCAACTCGCGTGATCTTTTGCAGCGACAAGCAAAAGCTCATAAATAACTAGAAAGAAAACGAAATATTAAAGGGTATTACCTGAGCTTTCAGGGGGGGAGAGCTTATTATCCGAAGAGAGTTGAACAGAGAAATCGCAGCTTTGTTAATGGCAAAGGACGGGTTGTCCTTAGAGCAGAGAAACTGAAACTCGGAGACTTCTGATGAAGAAGAAGGGACAAAATCGCCCTCTTCTCGGAGATGACTTGAAGCAACTGGTGGGGTCACGAAAGCAATGATTTTGTATTCCGGGTGTTCGAATTCTTGGATTTTCGTGATTTCCGAAGATGATGGGCTTTGGCTTTGGCGATTGCGGTCAATCTGGGATTGGAGTTCAGAGATTGCAGCCCATGAATTGCAAAGAATATCGGAGGACACAACCAAGTTCGCCAAATTGAGTCCGTTGCTAAATCTACAAAAACAAAAGAAATAAATCATCGAAGAACAAGAGACCAACTGGGGAACAAGAAACAAGAACACGTCCTCTAGGAAGCGAAACGTGTCAAACTATATGCGTAGGGCGCACTTTGTTCGCTGAATCCGAAATTGGGTCTCCTTCGCTTTCGGAAGAAACTATAAAGTTGAGAGCAATCGAAGAAACATTTCTCTTTTGTTTCAAAACGTACAGAGGTGTGAGTCGACGATGATTGAGTCACGCCTTTCGGATTTCAAGAATTGAAACAGGCAGAAGCAAGTGGCACTCTGCTCCATAAACACCTCCATTGACAACTGATATAGCTAGTACGAGTACCTAAAGGGGGGTGAATAGGTATATAAAAGATTTTTCTTGATTGTTGCGCAATACTTAGACAGTTGAAGTATTTGCGATAAGTAATAATCAACGTAAGACTAAGTAAAGGAAAGAGAGAATTGAACACGCGGTTTATAGTGGTTCGGCTTGATTCAAGCTTACGTCCACTCTTACGCACACAGCCCAATTGGCTGGATTCCATTATGAACAAAGAGATGTTACAGTGTTGATCTTCCTTGATTTCTAGGTGTAGATGATCTACCACACTCGCTCAAGGTATCACCAAGTATGGACACTCTCTGTGTATACAATTTCGCTAAGAATGAATCGACTAATAATCAAGGTGCTTCAGACTCTGGAATTTCTCTATCGATCACATACTCAAACAATAGAACGTCTTCCTTTTTATACTCCTTTATGTCATCATACCCGTTGGCACTTTCCAAAGGAATTCCTCCAATCTACCCGTTGGACGAAATTAATCAAGAAGATCATTCGAGCTATTAAAGGAACCTGATGATAGCCCATCAATCCTGTTCGCCCATACAATCAGGATCTTGGTTTCCAAGAATAGAACATTCCAAGAATATTTCGTCGACCATCGAATCTTCAATTGAACTAGATACGAACAAAAGAATCCGTTATATTTATCCAACCAAAAGATCTTCTCCAGAGGATAGGATTAAATCCTCAACTATATACTTCGGCTTTGGATTTCCTTCACACGGATCGAAAGACTGTCAATGAGAATAGTCTTGAGTTTTGAGTCTTGAGTCTTGAATCTTGAATCTTGAGTCTGGTGATCAGAAAGTTTTCAGACTTTAAACTAGACGATCTGCGATATCCGACTAAACGATAGAAACGTTTTGTTAGCTTCAAAATATTCTGGAAGGATTTCTCCAACAATCTCCCCCTTTTTGATGGTGACAAAACTTTCCTGTAGATTTGAATCACTTTGACTTGCAAAAACATTTCTCAAGCAATATGGCTATCTCATAAAGATTTAATCAAAACAACAAGACTCTACATCCACAGAAAATTGGTTAGTCTTTCATGAGTAATACCATATAACAACACTTGATATAAATGCAAACAGTCAAGCATCTAAATCCACAGCCAATTCAGTCAAATTCAAGTTCACACCAAGTTCACTCAAGTCATACTAAAAAACAAACACATTCAACAAAAATAAATTTAAAGTCAAAGAAGGTTGGTTGGTTCAAATTGCTTCTCCCCCTTTTTGTTATCATTAAAAAAAAAGGTGAGAAAGGAGTCAGGTCTGCTTGGGAATGCGCACGATCTGGAAATCTCCCATGAACTGGACTATGCCTTCTAGCTTCTTCAAGTCTTCCCTTAGTTGAGCTACCTCCTCTCCTTTGGCATTGGCTTGAAGTTGTAGAGCGAGGTCTTTCATTTTATCCTCCAGGATAACCGAAGATGCTTGTCCAAGTATTCTTTATGGCTTGAATCTCACAAATCCGAGCATATATTTTGCCACGCATTTCCGTAAGAACATCCATAATACGACGAAAATCTGCAGAATTGTCCGTCTCGTGTACTTGCATTTGCTTTCTCGGATGGAGTAAATGCGAGACGATGGCGCTTCGTATAGTCTTGCAGATTTGGTGTTGACGTATCGTGTTCTTCTTCGGCAATTGAGAAGCCCGAAACTCTTCCGGGTCTGCTGGAGATTGTCTTAGACCTTCACTATTGGCAGCATGAGGTGTGGACCTTTGCTCGCCAACTCCCCCTGTCTCTAGGACATCAAAAGGGGAAGAGTGATGATCATGCTCTTCTGTATCTTGATTCTCCTTCTTTCTAGATTCAGCTGCAGACTTTTCTTGCTCTTCTTCTCTTTCTTCTTCTTCAGCTTCTCTCTCCCTCTCTCGCTGTTCTTCTTCTTCTCTGTTCTTGGCTTGCTCCTCTTCTTCTCTCTGTTTCTTCTGATGTTCTGTCGATTGGGGAACAAAGCGTCTGGTCCTTATCAAGGTAGTGATTGTGAGATCTTCCTCCTCATCTTCATCCTCCAAGATGAGAGTTCTCTTCTTTTTGGATGGGGCATCAATGGCCTCCTTCCCTTTTCTCTTTGAAACAGACGGAACTAGAGTCTTCACTCTGAATTTCTCCATTGCCTTGGAAAGCTCTTGCAGATGCATCTTCGTTAACATCTTCAAACCTACCATCATCTTATCGCACAGTCGAACACAAAGTGTGTGTGGCGGTTCAATATTCATGTGTCTGAAGATCTTGGTCACCAGACCTGGGTAAGGCAATTGTCCCTTGTCCTTCGACATTGCTCTGTACATGTGAAAGAGAATAATGTGAGGAAGAGAGAACTTCATCCTTGAGTTGATTGCGTACATCAATTTTGCCTTTGAATTAGACACATCAGTCTTTGATGTAGACTTGGGCCTGATGCAATTGATCACAATTTTGTGCAGCACAATATTGATGGCACGCATCCTTGAATAGATGATTCTTCCCTCTACATCTCTATCTTTGACAAGTTCCAATGAGGCACGAGCAACTGAGACTTTGATTGGTTGATAGCGTCCTTGTTCAACCCCAATTATGTCTGCCAACATGTCCACGTCTAACACATAATCCTGGTCTTGAACATTGAATGATATTCTATTCACATCTATAAAGCTGAGACTCGAATAGAAATGCGCAGTCAGTTGAGCATAACCATCTGTGGTATCAGTGCAAAAACGTTCTAGTTGAAGTAGACTGAACTTCTCCCTTAAGTTCACATTAAAAGTATCCAAGAAATCGAAATCAACACTCCTAGGGTTTATCACCCCTCGTTTCAGCAGTCTGAAAAACAAATTCTCTTGTTCCTTCGATTTAAATAACTCCATCCTCTTTCCCTTCACCTTCGCAGCAACACCCATTCTAGGTTGAAAATCACTGAACATTTTATCATCGTCGTTCCCATCAGTCAGATTTGGTCCCGACATACAAGGGTCACTGGGAATATTCGCAAGTGCTTCCTCTGCTTTACCTTTGGGAGCAATTCCCAAATCCTCCATTTTTTTTTTCAGAAAGATATACTCATTCCCATAATTCTTATCTTTAAGAAAATCATCCATGTGTTTCAACGGAGTTCCAGTACTTTTCAACGCACGGTAGAGTTTGTAAATATAAGAGGGTTTTTGGACTCTTACTGGGTCTGCGTCTTCGATTATCTCTTCCTCAGGTTGTTGACTCGCATCATGTGGGGTAGATGGTGTTGAGTGACGTGGTGGAGAGTGAGTCGGGTTCTGTTGCTAACTCGATAATTCTTCCTCTTCGGTGAGATCGAAATGGGTAGGTCCCTCCTTCATCCTCTGTGGTCCCCTGTTCGCGATTCTTGAAGACTTCCTCGAAGAAGACATCATTTCTTGTCGCTGAAAGATTCCTTTACTTGCTTTCCCAATAAAAGATGACAACTTTCTCGAAGATGAACACGAAGTAGAAACCGGATTGGGAGGAGAATGCTTTTTAGGGTTTTGAAGATTGAAAATGAAAACTGTATATATATAACTCAGTTTTGAAAAGGGAAGTTCAATCGGTACAAGGAAAGTGTACGAATACCTCTTTTCGAAATCAATAACTGCCAAAATTAATTCTTTTGAAAAGACAAGTTTTCGTTTTTCACGGAGACTACAAAATAACTGAACGAAAGATCATACGAATAACAACTTACAGTCTATAGTCATCAATGTTTGAGTCTGAGGATTTAAAGTCTGAGAAATTAGAGTCTGATGATCATCAACTTTCTGAGTCTGAAGGTTGGAGAGTCTCTAGACTTTAACTTCTTCGAGCTTCAAAATGTTGAGTCTGGAACGGATAAAATCGAATTGATTTTTCTCCAAAGGTTTTGTGAATATATCCGCTAGTTGACTTTTTGAATCAACAAATTGAATCGAGATTTCTCTATTTTGAATATGATCTCTAATGAAGTGATGTCGAATCTCTATATGCTTTGCTCTTGAATGAAGAATTGGATTTTTGGTGAGATTGATTGCGCTGGTGTTGTCACATTTGATTTCCGTGCATGAGTCTTCAATCCCATAGTCTTGTAGCTGTTGTTTTATCCATAGAATTTGTGAACAGCAGCTTCCAAGGGCTACATACTCTGCTTCTGTTGTTGAGAGAGCTACAGTGCTTTGTTTCCTTGAAAACCAAGACACTGTCCTGCTTCCAAGCAACTGGCAAGTTCCTGAAGTACTCTTTCTATTGACTCTACAGCTGGCTAGATCTGCGTCTGAATATCCCAGAAGATTAAAGTCTCCCTTCTTAGGATACTAAAGACTAATGCTTGAAGATGAAGCAACGTATTTAATAATACGTTTTGCAGCACTGAGATGGGATTCTTTAGGATCTTATTGAAACCTAGCATAGATGCAAACACTCAACAATATGTCAGGTCTAGAAGCAGTAAGATAAAGAAGTGAACCGATGATGCTCCTGTACAGCTTTTGATCAACTTTCTTTCCTTCTTCATCTTTGTCTATTTTCAAAGAGCTTGACATTGGTATATCAGTCTTTTTGCAATTTTCCAATCCAAACCTTTTAACAAGATCATTAGCATATTTTTCTTGGTAAATGAAAGTTCCTTCCTTCAATTGCTTTATTTGAAGACCAAGAAAGAATGTTAATTCTCCTATCATACTCATTTCAAACTCATCTTGCATAGACTTAGAAAATTTCTTGCATAGACTTTCATTATAGGATCCAAAGATAATATCATCCACATATATTTGAACAAGTAAAAGGCTTTTGTTTTCCTTTTTGATAAATAAAGTAGTATCTACTTTACCTTTGATAAAACCATTATGTAATAAGAACTTACTTAGTCGTCGTACCAAGCTCGAGGTGCTTGCTTTAAACCATACAAGGCCTTTTTCGGTCGAAGACGAGTCGGCTTCTTTGGGTCTTCAAACCCGTGCGGTTGTTCCACATAAACTTCCTCTTGGATAAATCCATTTAGGAAAGCACTTTTGACGTCCATTTGGAATAACCTGAAATTTTTATAACAAGCAAACGCAAGTAATAGACGAATAGCTTCTAACCTTGCTACAGGAGCGTAAGTCTCATCATAGTCTATTCCTTCTTTTTGCGTGTATCTTTTGGTCACGAGTCTTGCTTTATTTCTTACGACTTTTCCTTTTTCATTCATCTTGTTTTTGAACACCCATTTGGCTCCAATAATAGTTTTACCTTTTGGTTTAGATGTCAATTCCCATACATCATTAATGTTGAACTGTCTGAGCTCCTCTTGCATAGCTTCGATCCAGCTTTCATCAGACAAAGCTTCTTCTATGCTTTTTGGTCCAATTTCAGAAATGAGAGCCATGGCACTAGACTCTTCACGCCTTTTGAATCTGGTTCGAATTCCTTCATTAATTTCGCCGATAATGAGATCTTTGGGATGACTGGACTTATGTTTCTAGTTACTGGTTGATTTGTCTGGATGATGATCTCTTTCTTTATTTGAGTCTTCATGAACATCTTGATGCTAGTCTTCCAGAGTCTGAGACATTTCTTGAGTTGTCAGCTTTGAAAAGTCTGGAGCAGATTCAGACTCTTCATACTGAGTCTGACTAGATTCATCTTGCGTAGAGTCTTGAAATTTGACGTTCATTGATTCCTCCACCGACTGGCTCTTCTTGTTATAGACTCTGTAGGCTTTGCTTGATGTAGAATATCCAAGGAAGATACCTTCATCTGATCTTTCTTCAAACTTACCAATTTGATCATTTGCATTTTTCAATATAAAACATTTGCAACCGAACACATGAAAGTATGAAACATTGGGCTTCTTACCTTTGAATAATTCATAAGGGGTTTTCTCAAGAATAGGTCTTAAGAAGACTCTATTGATGATATAGCATGCTGTTGAAACAGCTTCAGCCCAAAATCGTGAAGAAATTTTACTTTCAATTAAAAGAGTTCTAGCCATTTCTTGAAGAGATCTTTTCTTTCTTTCCACACCATTTTGCTGAGGAGTGTATAGAGAGGAGAACACATGCTTAAATCCAAATTCATCACACAATTTTGTAAAATCTTGATTTTCAAATTCTCTTCCATGATCTGTTCTTATACTTGAGATAACACATCCTTTTTCATTTTGAACTTTTTTAGAAAATTTTTCAAAATATGAAAAGGTTTCTGACTTACTTACAAGGAAATATACCCAAGTAAAGCGGGAGTAATCATCCACAATTACTAGGCAATATTTCTTACCTCCAATACTCTGGGTTCTGGTTGGTCCGAAGAGATCCATATGCAGCAACTGAAATACATGATTAGTGGAGACATGATTTATTGGCTTAAATGAATTTCTTACCTGCTTACCCATAATACACAGTGTGCATGGATCGGACTTTTGATATGGTAATTTGGGTAGACCTCGAACAAGCTGTTTTGATGAGATTTTGGCTAATTGCTTCATATTGACATGACCAAGCTTTCTGTGCCATAAGCTCGCTTCATCTTGAATTGGGATTAGACATTGTGATTCATTTAAATTCATGTCTAAGAGGTAGATATTTCCATGTCTTCGACCCATGAAAGACTGAGTAGAGTCTTTACTGATTCCAGAGCAAATT
This sequence comes from Eucalyptus victrix, assembly GCA_016097545.1. Taxonomy (NCBI): domain Eukaryota; kingdom Viridiplantae; phylum Streptophyta; class Magnoliopsida; order Myrtales; family Myrtaceae; genus Eucalyptus; species Eucalyptus victrix. The sequence continues at coordinate 18,460,690 of CM027843.1, read as the reverse complement.
CCTTCTTGAAAGGAGATCTTGAAACCAGTATCACACAATTGGCTAATGCTGAGAAGGTTATAGTTGAGTCCTTCCACTAGAGAAACATTGCTTATTGTGAGATTTCCAATTTTCACAGTTCCAAATCCCACAATGCTTCCTTTGCCGTTTCCTCCAAATGAAACATTTCCACCGTTTACTTGAACAAGCTTTATGAAGCACTTTGAGTCTCCTGTCATGTGTCTTGAACATCCGCTATCAAGATACCACTTTACCTTTTTCTTGACGGAGACCTGCATTTAAAAGAAAGTCTCAAGCTTTCTTTGGTACCCAAATTTTCTTGGGTCCTTTGATGTTAGTAGGATAAACATTATTAGGCCATACTTTCTTAACAGGCTTCCAAACCATAGGACACTCTTTTTCAAAGTGATCATGACTATTACACTTTGAACACCTTAAAGCATTTCGACCTACAGACTTTACAAAAACTTTCTTGAAATGATCTTTGTAAGTCTCTCTCGACAGTCTTTTCTTAATTCTTTCTTTTACTTTAGGAAAATCAATCAAAGGAACTGTTTCCGCTGTCATGCCTAGACCAGACTTATTGAAGTAAGGTCTTTGAACCGAAAGAACTTTTTCAAGCTTTTCGGATCCTATCGAAAATTTCTTTGAAATATTTGATAAGTCAGTTTTTAAGAAAACATTTTCTTTCAAAAGATTATCTTCTTTTTCTTTAAGAGTAGAAACATTCGGGTCTAAACTTTTAACTCTTTCTTCTAAAGTGGTTTCCTTTTATTTTAGAGCTGAGTTTTCCTTTTTAAGCTCGGAAATCCTTTTGAGAGAAGTCTTAAGACTAAAACACGGTTCATCAATGTATTTAGAGACTTTGACAGGAATTTTAAAATCACTTATCTCAAATTCACGTAAATTAGTCCGATCCAATACGAGTCCGAGTCGAATGTGCCATCGGACATATGTTGGCATATTCATTATCACTTTCTTCACATTCTCGTATCACTCCGGGTTTCAGCTTTGAGAGCTTTTCGAAACTTCTCAGCTTTTCCTCTTTTCTTCTTCGAAGAGGACAGTTGGGTCTGATGTGTCCCTTTTTCTTACATTCGAAGCAGACTACATCTTTGTTTGGTTCCTCATCATCAACAGACTTGGTCTGCTGCCTCTGAAAACTTTGTTTCTTTGAGTTGAACCTTCTACCTTTTCTATTCAGTTTTCTGAATCTTCTTGTCATTAGAGCAAGCTCCTCGTCGTCCATATCATCTCCTGAATCTGTATCATCAAAATCATCATTTGATTTTAATGCAATGGATTTCTTACCTCTTGGATCTTCGTCTTCATTAATTCGTTCCACTCCATAAGACTGAAGAGTTCCAATAAGCTCGTCGACCAATAGAGGCATAATTCTTTGCGTCTCTCTTATTGAAGTCTTTATATGATTCCAATCCTTGGAGAGTCCGCGCAGTAGCTTGTTCACCTTCATGGGATCAGAAATTTTTTGTCCTTGGTTCTCAAGACCATTGACAATATCTGTAAAACGACTAAACATGTCAGTTATAGATTCTCCTGGTTTCATTTTGAAGGCTTCATATTGACCAAGGAGAATGTTGATTCTGGTCTCCTTCACTCGATCTGTTCCTTCATAGGTGATATGTAATCTATCCTATACTTCTTTTGCTGTGACACAAGAAGATATTATATTATATTCAGTTGGAGACAAGGCACAATATAAAGAGTAAATTGCTTTTGCATCGAGTGCTTGTCTCTTGTTTATCTCTTCCTGAGTCATTCCGCTGGTCTCAAAAGTTTCTTTTCCTCTTTCAGAGGCTGATGCAGCAGTAGGAGTGATTCCTCTTTCCACAACGTCCCATTCCAAAGGATCCTTTGATCGTAGGAAAGCTTTAATCTTGTTCTTCCAAATGTTGTAATCCTTTCCATCAAAGTAGGGTGGTCTGGTATTGCTTTGCCCTTCCACCAGCCCTGGTGCTAGCATACTAGCCATGGATCTTTTACTCTGAAGTAAAACACTTCAAATAAAGTAAGAACACGAGCTCTGATACCAATTGATATAGCTAGTACGAGTACCTAGAGGGGGGTGAATAGGTATATAAAAGATTTTTCTTGATTGTTGCGCAATACTTAGACAGTTGAAGTATTTGCGATAAGTAATAATCAACGTAAGACTAAGTAAAGGAAAGAGAGAATTGAACACGCGGTTTATAGTGGTTTGGTTTGATTCAAGCTTACGTCCACTCTTCTGCACTGACAGCCAATTGGCTGGATTCCACTTTGAACAAAGAGATGTTATAGTGTTGATCTTTCTTGATTTCTAGGTGTAGATGATTTACCACATTCGCTCAAGGTATCACCAAGTATGGACACTCTCTGTGTATACAATTTCGCTCAGAATGAATCGACTAATAATCAAGGTGCTTCAGACTCTGGAATTTCTCTATTGATCACATACTCAAACAACTAGAACGTCTTCCTTTTTATACTACTTTATGCCATCATACCCGTTGGTACTTTCCAAAGGAATTCCTCCAATCTACCCGTTGGACGGAATCAATCAAAAAGATCATTCGAGCTATTAAAGGAACCTGATGATAGCCCATCAATCCGGTTCGCCCATACAATCAGGATCTTGGTTTCCAAGAATAGAACATTCCAAGAATATTTCGTCGACCATCGGATCTTCAATTGATCTAGATACGAACAAAAGAATCCGTTATATTTATCCAACCAAAAGATCTTCTCCAGAGGATAGGATTAAATCATCAACCATATACTTCGGCTTTGGATTTCCTTCGTCACTGGATCAGAAAGACTGTCAATGAGAATAGTCTTGAGTCTTGAGTCTTGAGTCTTGAATCTTGAATCTTGAGTCTGGTGATCAGAAAGTTTTCAGACTTTAAACTAGACGATCTGCAGATATCCAGACTAGACTGATAGAAATGTTTTGTCAGCTTCAAAATATTCTGGAAGGATTTCTCCAACAACAACGTCAAACCCGAGTCAATGGCTGGTTCTTTGTTTATTCTTTTCTTTTTTTAAATTCATAGTACATCCATGTGAACTTTCCCGGAATAAGCATGCTGCGTTCCCATCTGATGATGGAGAACAAATTCTTTCTTAAATGCCATAAGCCATTTTTTTCTTCTTCTTCGTGGCCCTCCAAACAGCCAGTGAAAAAGCTGGATTAGGTAAAAACTATGAAGGATTTCCGAATATTTTTGCAACCAGACAATGGAAGGACCTATATATTCTTTGGTGAACCGTAAACACTCTCATCAGTAATAAATTGTTTTTCTAAGATTTTACTATCAAAAGCTTGTCCTTTCCTTTCTCCTGCTACAGGTACTACTGCTTAGTCCTCGGTGTCTAATGCTATAATGACCAAAAAAAAAGTGCTATGAAGTTGTTGGCAAGTCATGATTTCCTCCTGTCAATTCTTGATTGGGAGGTTTCTCTTTTTTTAATTAGATTGATTCGAAGTGAGTGGGCCTGAATTTTTCAGTCTAATCACGTCAGACACGTCTCTGTGCTCGAGCCGAGCCTTCTATCTTAGATGCTGCTCGGCCTTGATCGAGCTCAGTTGAGTTTATGGCTTCAACCTTAGCTCAACTCTGTAATGTGTGTTCTGTGCTTGAGTGATCACTTGACAACAAGAAAAGTAGACTTTCATTTAGCTCGAAATAGAGATTCAAAAACACAACAAATATAAATATACCAAATGAACAAATGGATCGAGCTAAGTAATTTTCATTTCATGTTCAAGCTCGATTCCATTCAATATTTGAACGTTTCAAACTCCAGAAAAACCTAGTTGTTAGAGTAAGTAAATATTAAATCACGCATTCGTCTAAAAATTTAAGCTTTTAGAACAATTAAAAATCTCACATGATATTAAAGCTGAGGTTATGAGTTCGAATCTTTCCAAACTTCATTTGCTTTCCCAATTAAATTTCAACACTTAATGCTAGGGAAAAGACTAGATTAATCGTGAGGATGAGTGTTAAAATAATTAAATATTAAATATGTCTATTTAAGAGTTTAAGCTTTTACAATAGTCGATAATAATTTCATACTAGTCTTAAAGAAGAAAGTGTTTCTCCAACCGGTCGTGCTCTACCTTGTAGACCTAAGGTGGAATTTAAATGTCGCGGTGAGTTGCGTCATGTTGTTCAAGTCGTAAATATGACTTTCTTTGACAATTGCTTGATCTACGAATGGGTCTTTCTCTTTTTGAAGCGTTAGAAAAGTCGTTGGGTGCTGTCGTCCATCCGAATGAATAGTGGATCCTTTTATCATGGGACAAGGTAAATTGCTGAGACCTGGCCCAAGCTTTTACCTTCAAGTGGGCGTACACCACAAAAATAAGAGATAATTATGTGAAAACCATATATGCCATACAACAAGTGTGACGACCTGATCTGATTAGGGCGATGTGTAACAGCTTGGTCCAACAAGGACGGAAGTAATCGCCGAGGCCTGAAAGGGCCCGGATAAGGTGCGGCTCCAACTGTAGGATGGCGTGGGGGTATGAATGAATCAAATCCCATATTACTTAGGTGTGATAAGATGAAATGCTTTATATGGGATGGCAATTGTTCTAACTTGTAACGAGGCCTTTTGTGGGCAAAGCCTAGAAGTACAAAAGCATGCGAGCTCTAGCTCAAAGTGGATAATATCATTACGAGCGGGACTAAGGCCAACATTATGGTATCGAGCCAATGGCCCAGCCGAAAATGTGAGGTTAACCATGCGGAAGCTGGTGGGCCTATAACAACCAGTTTTGATGAGGGGGGATGCTTGAAGAGTAAAGATAGCTTGTGAGGATTACAAGTATGATCCCTTACTTGAGTGTTGTCAAAGGTGCATGTGTCACCCGAATCTTAAGGTTATGTGCACCGGATCTCATGTTGTATAGGATGCAAATGGTAACTTTTTTGTTTTAGGGAACAATTTCTTTTTAAAAATAGTTATTTTCTATTTCTATTCCTCGGATTAATTTTTGAGTAAAACAATATTTGGTAACTATATATAATTTTATTCTCGAAAAAAAAAATGAATAAGAATGCATTTGGTACAATCTATAAAAAAGAATAGGAATGCATTTGACCACCATTGACTATTGTCGCCGACCATTGACTATCAATTGCCATGGCCCATTGGCGGCGGTGGTTGGCAATAATGGGTAGTGGCTGGCTTATGGGGATGGCAGCCCATGGGGAGCAACAAGGAAGAAGAATAAAAGAAAAGAAAAAGAATTAAAAAAAAAAAGAATTATTTTTAAAATTGTTTCCCAAAAATAAAAAAGTTACTTTTTTCAACTTCTTGTTTTATTCCAAATACTCTTCTTTTTTTTTTTTTATTTTAGGGAAAAAAAAATTAGTTAATGTTATCAAACAGATTTTTATATTTTTTTTTTTTTTATTTTGGAAAGCAAAAACATAAGAACAAAGGAACATAAACATTCCCATGCACTATCATAGTGACCCAAGCACAAGTGCTTTCGTGGCCACATATGTGGCTGACCAAAGCAAGTTCTTGAGAGATTTTTGCTGCGACGATGGAGTAGCTCGGCATCCAAGGAGTGACGACTGGGAGGCAAGGCGAGATCCGGCGCCAATGTGTTGCGGTTGATTAGCTGATAAAGAAAATAGTCGGAATCCTCTAAACATAACAAGTAAAAATAACAAGATTGTAAAAAATGCCATTTTTATAGTAAAATTTTCGCCTTTTCTTTTAAGCAAGGTCTTTAAGAGGTCTATAAAATCAAATCGTCCCATCTAGTTATACTAAGATTTTACAAACTGTTAAAAATTAGTTATGTCTTCTTACTATGTAAATAATAAGCAAAAGAGAATAACACGATAGGGAGGAGATGGACATAGACACATTTTCATTGAGCGGTATATAATAGAAACGAAATTTGACTGCATTATAATTTCACAATCCATACTTCCGAAGAAATATTAGCATAATAATTACTGTCTAAATATGAGAGATATATAGGATTGTCCGAAGCTTAAGCATGGTAAACCCTCAACTTTGAATTTGGGGACCAAAAGGAATTTATTATAAATTTTAAGAAAAGGTTGCACTTTAAACACCGCCCATCCTCCCAATAGAAAAATAAGGTCGGAAAAGTACAAAAAGAAAAAAGCCATAAACCTATTGCATTAATATAAATAAATTTTATACATTTCAATTGAATCAATTTAAATATAAACATTTTCACATTGGCATCAATTGAGTCAATTTAACTAATTTGGCCGGAAAGGATGCTAATGGTCTTACAAGGAACGGTTGACAATAATGTTGCCTTTTTCTTAATAATTTTTTCAAAATTGTTAACTTTTTATTAATTTTTCTTTTCTCTTTTTCCTTTTCCTTCTCTTTGGCTTGTGTATGGCTGGTGACTAGCCACGGGCCAAAGGCAAGAGAAGGGAACAAAAGGGGAAAGGGCAAAAATTAATTAAAAAAATGCAAAAATTTCATTAAAAAATTAAAAATATTGTTTACATTATAATGTGGGACAATTGGGTCCACATCAGCAATTTTTGGTCTTAACTTGGGGAGACAGATGGACTCAATTGGGAGCAATGTGAAAATATTTAAAACTAAATTGATTTAATTGAAATATTTATCACTTTTTTGGTATTTTTCCCAAAAAAGGTTATATACGCAGTACATGCTAATGGAAATAGTAATGGTGTTAATAGACGCAACAAAATGCAAATTCAAAGAATTACAATGACACATAAAAAATTTTAGGATTTATTGTACATCAATCTCAACATTTAGGTGGGTATAAAAAAAAAAAAAATCCCAGACTACTAATTGCACCGCGGGATTGTTTTCCTTTTTTAACTGAGTAGCCATTGATGAAGTCTGTTCTGGATTCTTATCCGTGTATATTATGAGCTAGTAATTGACATTACAAGCTACAACTTATAGACATACTAAGATGAATGTACATTGATTCATCAGACAAAAAATGACACGCTTATCATTGAACCGCTCTAGGAAGTATGTTAATATATATGGAAAGCCAAAAAAGTTACCAATCAAAGAGGGAGTGATGAATTATTTTGACCTGTGAAATCCTATAAATTCACATTTTTCACTGTTCCACCATATTAGTTGAATTGACATTGATTTTCTAGCGGACGCCACAGACAGCAAAACAACTCGTGCGAGAATGACGAAGGAGGGTGCCAATGCTCAACAAGTTACCTCCTTGAAATGTCGACCGGGGTTATTCAAGAAGGTAAGTGAAGTATTTTGTCTTTGTGCTGTTGAGATGGCCATAACCGTTCTCTCTCCGAGAGGCATGCCTTCCTATTTTGGTCACCCTTCTGTGGATGCAGTCCTAGATAGGATTGAGCATCCAAAGAAGGCTTACAATGATGCTATTTAACAGGCTCAAACTGATAGAGACCAAATCCTAGAGAAAATGAACAAACAATATGCCAATGTGCTCGGGCAATTGAAAGTTGGAATGAAAGGAGCTAAAGAACTGAATGACATTAAGCCCCTGCGATTCGAAAACCTTAGCTTCAGGGAGTTTATGGTAGTCAATGAATGGCAGGAAGATGTCGAGAAAGCGGTGGACAAGAGAAGGATGGACCTCTTGGCCCTAGAGGCTTCAAGTTCAACTCCATGCCCAAGAGCTATTGATGCCTCCATCAGAAGCGGAACCAACGATAGATGTGGTGATCCTCGTAAAGCTGGAGCTGGAAACGGGTAATCAATTCCAGCAGACTTACGGAGAGATTGTTGACTCATCTTAAAATGTATTTGGCATGATTCAGGCAATTTCTCCGCTTCAACAAGAGAGGCCTCTTGATAATAAAGCATTAAAAATGCTCAATTAAGTAGCAGCTGCCTTTTTTTTTTTTTTTTTTTTTTTTTCGGGGGGGGGGGGGTTTCTCAATGCTGTATTGGTTGAAATTGCTCGTTTCCATTATGGTCTTGTGATGGATGTTTTTCAACCGAATATGAACCAGCACTAAGCGGACAAACATATGAGTAATTCCTGAGGAAACATAAACTCTTGCCTTCCGAATCAAATTTTTGAACTTGCGATGACCAATAGTCCTATGAGAATCCAACTCAATTCAAGCAAAGCAAAATCAACATAACGAGCAAGACCAGCACATTAATTACCCAGTTTATTCATCTGTCATGTGAATACTGAGGTACCTGATTTATAATGGAGATATTCTTCGTCCTTCATGAATCGAATGAGTCCGGAGTTGTGAAAAGCTCCCATCATTTGCTTCCCCAACATGTCCTCATACTCCCTCCACCATTGCATGTAACTACTGCTTTCCAAGAAAATATCGGCAGTAACCGCATAGTTCTTGAGCAAACCCATGACATACTTCTCGAACTCAACCAAGTTCTTTATTTCTGCACTGTTCGATCCTCCGCTGTTCAGCAACCTGCACGATATCCGCGCCTCCTCCACATGGGCCCAGAAGCATGAATCCTCCGTGATGCTGGACATGATCTTCATCTTCGAATTGTTTGGAACACTATTCTGGGGCTTTTTCTGATGTTTGTCCAGCCACTGTTCCAATAGCTTGAAGTGCTTGGATCTCCCCTTGGATATGTAACTTTTGTTACCCCATTTATAGTACTCGGCTATGTGGAGTGGCTCAACCATCCTCCGGTAATTTGTCCCTCCAAAAGCCAGCGGAACCGCAGTGGTGCTTCTGGAAACTGAGGCCTCTTCTCCGCCTCTTCCACCACAGCTTTCCAGTACATCTCAAGCTCTGTTTTGAACTTAACGACTTTATGGTCACGCTGAAACATTTTGTTCTTGAAGCTGTCATAGTAACCAGGACTGTGGTCATTGTATTCGCATTTGTTCTTATACCATTCAAAATAAGCTAGGTATACTTTCATTTTGTTCAACGCCTTAGCAGGATCCAATGCTTGATTCTTTCGTTCTAGGATGTCTTTTTCAGGCCTCCACAGAGAATCACTATCCTGCAGCTGCCATGACAATGAATGTTCAGTAGAAGTTCCAAAGGATAAAGCGAATGCATTCATAACAAGGGACAATTCAGGTGGACCAAATATTTCCTGGTTAATAAGTATTTGAAGCTAAAAGTGGGGATACAGTTCATTTTGCTTTAAATGGCAAAGCACAACTATCCTACTGGTTTCGACTAAAACAGGTGTGGATGCCCTTGTGAGATGTATGGTTCATTTTGCTTTAAATGGCACAGCATGCACACCAAAGAATGAACAACAAACAGTAACCTGAATTTGCATAAGCCCAATTGCTGCAACTTGTGCATTTATCCCAGCTTTAAATGAATCAGCATCAAGCACGCTAACTGCAGAATGGTTCTTGCAGATTAATTGCCGTTCAAGACATTCAATGACGCTCTTATAATTGAAATTTTGGGAATCTGCAGTGCCACCATTCCTTTCCCGGCTCATCAGGGTGAGCAACTCAATAATGGTATCAGGGGCTTCAAAACATGCACCACCCGAATCAGAACACAAAAGAAATGTTCCAAAAGGCCTGTAGAGACTCTGCTCTGCAGTCAACAGCAGAAAGAGTCTGGGGAAACAGTCATCCATATGAGCCACATGCAAGAAGCAAGAATTCCATGTCGAATATTGAGATATGGCTTGTTGGAAGCCATCGTCCCCAATGAGGGGTGAACCGAATGTGATGCAAAGTGGACGGTTTTTGGTGGCTGAATCGAGTGTGCGGAGGAGCCATAGCGTGAAAAGAGAGGCAATGGATCCGCCCAAACAACCTCCAGTTATAATGTGTGGAATAGACTTGGACGATTTTGCGACCTGCATCAAAAGCTGGATGAGCATGACAAACACAACTCTATGGGGGCCAGCCAGGTTTTCTAACTTGCAGCATGCGTTTTTAGTCAGTTTTGCTAACATAAACACACTCTTTCCCTTTAATACTGTTGCGAAAAACAGACAAACTGATAATAAAAAAACAAAATAAGGAAGTAAATTGGACATTAGATTTATACGGTTTGGTCAATCTGATCAACCCCACAGAGAGGGCAACATAAGATTCCAATTAGATCAATCGATATGACAGAGACTACAACCGTACTCCAATTACTTTAACAATTTCCAGCGGCGAATTGCACTCAATAACTCATATAGTATTCAATATCACAATTTCTAATGAAATAATTTATAGGAATTCACAAATCTTACATAAGATTTATTAGTTTCAAAACACTTATAACTTCTTCAGTATGCAATTTAGGAGCACGCTGTAGAAATGATTCTTACGGACAAAAGCTCCTCTGCTCACTAATGGTTAAAAAACTAAAGCCCACCTCTTATATATATTATTTGGATGCAAAATAGAAAACCTTTTTAGCAGGCTCAATTAAGGAATCCAACTCTAATGAGGATTTGTTGTTACTTCATATATTTTGGTGAATCAAATGTCCAATCAAGCCTTTTTTTTATTTAAATCGCAAGTCCTATTGGGATATGGAATTTTCATTTGGATCGGGCTTCTTCATAGGCTCAAATTAGAGACATATACTCAAAATCATTGTGATTAGATCAAACCAAATCTCGAACCGGCTTTTGGTCCCACTAGGATAAGGGGATTCGCGACAGATCACTTCCTTATAATCTAGTGAGCTCCAATGAGTAACTTTGAGCAAGATTCACACCTAAGACATCAGGCTTCTTGGGACGCAAAGCCTAATTACTTTACCAACTCAGCCAAACTCCTTCGGTTCACGCACGTTCAATAAATCAACAATATTTCTAAGGGCCAGATGGGGATCATCCAAACGCAGAATTTAATTTGCTGTCATATCTTAATTCATTCAGAGCTGCATTGGTATGCTTAAGTTCCACTCAAAACAATATATACCTTTTCCTCTTCTCGGCCAGGAATGGGATTATTTTTTACTCAACTGAAAAGAATGGAAAAGGCAATGGGCCATCAATGCCAGAGGAACTGTTCAGACCATTGACTGACTGCTCACCATCAACCATTTTGCCAAATGATTCAATTCAAACTCCGAAAGAAGCAAAAAGGGGAATGTTAATCCACTTTTTCCATCAAATAAAGCTAACGATATGCGAAGAAACAACTCAAAATGGTCATCAATGAAGCAACTATCAGAGCAGATGCAAGCATCCCACAACCCACTTCAACAAGATCTGATTCCTAGAACTGAGACCAACTCGTGTGATCTTTCGCAGCGACTAACAAAATCTCATAAACAACTCGAAAAGAAACGAAATATAAAAGGGAATTACCTGAGCTTTCAGGGGGGAGAGCTTACTATCCCGGAGAGCGTTGAACAGAGAAATCGCAGCTTTGTTAATGGCAAAAGACGGGCTGTCCTGGGAGCAGAGAAACTGAAACTCAGAGGCCTCTGATGAAGACGAAGGAACCAAATCGGCCTCTTCTTGGAGATGACTTGCAGCAACTAATGGGGTCACGAAAGCAATGGTTTTGTATTCCGGGTGTTCGAATTCTTGGATCTTCACGGTTTCCGAAGATGATGGACTTTGGCTTTGGTGATTGCCGTCAATCTGGGCAGAGATTGCAGCCCATGAATCGCAAAGAATATCGGAGGACACGACCAAGTTCGCCAAATTGAGTCCGTCGCTAAATCTGCAAAAACAAAAGAAAAAATCATCAAGAACAAGAGACCAACTGAGGAACAAGAAACAACAACACGTCCTCTAGGAAGCGAAACGGGTCAGTTTATTTTGCCGAATCCGAAATTGGGTCTCTTTCGCTTTCGGAAGAAACTATAAAGTCGAGAGCGATCGAAGAAGCATTTTCTCTTTTGTTTCAAAACGTACAGAGGTTTAGCAGCTCGAACAGAGTCCATTGTCGGAGCTTCCTTATTGGGCTGCTGCTCTCGCAGAACCGGCGAGTTGACGATGATTGAGTCGCGCCTTCGTGGAGCGACGATGATTGAGTCGCTCCATAAATACAACGTCAAACCCGAGTCAATGGCCCGGTCTTTGTTTATTCTTTTCTTTTTTTAAATTCCTGGTACGACCATGTGAACTTTCTCCGAAAAGGCATGCGTTCCCATCCGACGAAGGAAAACATATTCTTTCTTGAATGCCATAAGCCGTTCTTTTCTTCTTCTTCGCGGCCCTCCGAAGCCCACGAATGGCACGATGGAAGAAAGAGACTGATTTCAATTCAGCGGCATATTAGGAACTCATTTGGGGACTTCTTGCTCCAGCTGTTCCAAGAGTCTCCGCTAGTTGAACCCCGTCTCACCACTCGTTCTCGATATAGCAACGCGGTCATTGAATTCGATTCCCATTGGAAAAGGAACTCCTTCGGGCGAGAGGAAGATCAATCAATTAAGTAGCTAGGAATCTTCCCTAAGTTAATCACATGAAAACCATGTTTTCGCTTCTTCCTTGCCTTTTTAAGATTAGTAAGTGTGCGAAGGTAATCATCCTACTATACCGATGGGATCATAGCTAGAAGAAGGAAGCGGAATAAACCCCGGATGTCATTGTTGGAATGGGAAAAAGGCCGATCTTGCGCTATCGAACAAAACAGATTTTTTCTTCTCCCCTTTAGAAAAATCCTTCATTTTATAAGGAAGACTACGAGTAAGGTAAGATGTAATTCTTCGCAAAAGAAAATGAAATCAGTCTAAGCCTTCCTTTGCCCCTCCCTTTCACTTACGAATAGCTCGTAATGCCTTTTCAATTTCGCTTTCTTCGTCCCTGAATAGTTTCAATGCTCTTTCAATCCTTCCAGTGTGCAAAGAGTTTAAGTAATTTCAACTTAAGTAACCTTCATTCTGTCAAAATAGCTGGATTGGGTATAAACAAAGAAGGATTTCCGCGGGAAAATAATGTTTTATTTTTACAATTAGACGGTGAAAGGACCGATATATTCTTTGGTGAACCGTAAACTCCCTCGTCAGTAATAAATTGTTTTCTATAAAAGGTGCGTCATTTCCTTTCCCTGCTATTAGCAAGTAATGACTTCCTCCCGTCAATTTTTGATTGGGAGCTCTCTTTTTTCAATCAGATTGATTCGGAGTTGAGTAGGCTTGAATTTTTCGGTCAAATTGCATCGGACACGTCTCTATACTCGAGTCGAGCCTTTCAGCTCGGATGTTGCTCAAACTTGATTCGAGCTCAGTTGAGTTTATGGCTTTAGCCTCCTCTCTACTTCACAATGTGTTCTCTGTACTTGAGTGATTGCTTGACGACAAGAAAAGTATACTCCCTTTAAGCTCAGATTGGAGATTCTGAAAATACAACAAAAATAAATATACTGAACGAATAAATTATGTGATCAAACTCATGAGTGGACTGGGCTGAGTAGTTTTCATGTTCTAGCTTACTCCATTGAACAACTCAAATTCTAGAAGTGTCACACCTCGAATCCTAGCAGAAAATGACATGACATGGCCGTTCTTACACTTGAAGGATGTAGTCTCTAATTACCCATATATCAACTCCCAAAAGTCATTGTCAAATCGCTCTCACTCTATCTTTGCTAAATGAGGAACCTTAAAAGATTGGGAAGAAGAGTTATGAGCAATCATAGTTCATTGAGTAGTACAGATTTCTTTTAAGCAGATCGAATAACCACTATGCATATATATAAATATAAATTTAGGGAAAATTTCAAATAAAGGCTTAAAATGCTTTCATTTTTTGAAATAAAGGTATGAAGTGGACTTTGTGTCAAATAAATACCCAAAATGGTCATGGTTGTTGTCACGCCCGAACCCCGAGCACGCACACATCCCACAACGATCGATCAAATATGCGACATCCCGGACACGTCGCCGACCCATTCATTTATTTACGCATGCGGAAGCGAAACAAATCCCCGACAACAAAATACGGGATAGAAAAGCGGGAAGCAAAACCACAACATAACACTTTCATAATTCAACGAATTACAAACGAGGTCTACGGCCAAAAGTCTACGAAAGACCGGCTCTTAAAAAGGAATTGTCCTACGACCTACAAGTCGGACACGTTCTCCAATCCTCCTAACTTCACCTCGCAACTCCTCAAGGTCATCCAAAGCTATCCAGGTCGCTCCGTCCACCGGGACCTGAAATTTTAATCCCACAACCGGGATGAGACGATGTCTCGGCAAGTTCAACCCCTAAACCCCTATTAGAAAGAAAATACGCCCCGGGTGGCCTAGCCACATCACACGAAGACTTACCTCGCCTCAGCCTTTATCTGCAGGTTAGCACAATTTATATAAACCAACCACGTGCAATTATGATAACCAAACAACCATGGCACAATCACATTATCAAATCATTCAACCACTTGGATCGTCTTAGCGATCAATCGACTCGGCCGATTACATGTCATTCTAGCAAATCAATCATTGCTCTCAACTACGGCCCTACTCGGCAAATTTGAATCAGTGGCATCACGGCCCCACTCGGCGCGACCTTTAACAGGTGGCAATTCACGGCCCCATTGGGCGCGACCTCTAATAGGTGGCATATCACGGCCTCACTGGGCACGACCTCTCATAGGTGGTTTATCACGGCCTCACTAGGCACGACCTCTCATAGGTGGTATTTCATGGCCTCATCGGGCACGACCTCTAATAGGTGGTATTTCACGGCCTCATCGGGCACGACCTCTTGTAGGTGGTTTTTCACGGCCTCATCGGGCACGACCTCTTGTAGGTGGTTTTTCACGGCCTCATCGGGCACGACCTTTCTTAGGTGGTTTTTCACGGCCTCATCGGGCACGACCTCTAATAGGTGGTCAATCACAGCCAATCTCCCATCAATTTCTACACTTAGGATTTCATAAAGAATCCCTATAAATCGCAATCACACTCCATTCATCACAACCAATCATCAATTTCAAATTCTACTAGCACAGCAACGATCAGCACGAAATTCTGAGAGAATAAGGTTCCCAAATAATTTTCAGAATTTATTAAATAATTAAATTTATTCCGAAAATTAATTAGATAATAATATTCATATTTTTCGCAATCCACATTCAATTTATAAGATCCGACCATCGATTTCAAAATCCGAATACACAAAGCAGTGACCGCACGAAATTCGAGAATTTAGGGTCCCGACAAAATTTTCGGAATTTAATAAATAATTAAATTTATTCCGAAAATAATTAAATAATAATATTTTAATAATTTCGAATAATGATATATTATTAAATTATTACATAATTTCGAAATATTTAAATAAATCAAAAATAAATTCATTTATGTCACATCAAGGTTTATTTTAAAAATAGACCTACTTAACCCTTAAACTAAACATGTTTAACTTTAATTAAACAACTTAATCTAATCCATATTTAAGTAAACTAATCTACCAACCTAATCTTACTTAACTTAGACTAAGCACAATTAGGGCATCATTAACCCTCTAATCAAGATTTAGTGAGTTAAACTCACCGGATTAACGAGCCGAGCGAACCAAAACGACGGGGACGACGCGAGGATCGACTTTCCTCAAAGCAGGCCGAGCATCTGGGCTCGGGAAGGCGGCCAAAACGGGCCAAACGTCCGCTGCATACCCATTTTTCTGCAGCTGCTGGTCACGGGCGGAAGAGGGCCAAACGGCGGCTGGTTCGGGTCGGAATGGGCGGAGGAACGGCGGAGGAGTTGAACCGGACTTAGGCGGGGCTTCACGGTGGCCGGAGGTGAGCTGGACGGCTCCGGTGGAGCTCCACCAGATCTGAAATCGCTGCTGGACTCGCGGAACAGCAGGGACGACGGGGAGAGGAAGACGGAAGCAGGCGGAGCCGTGGCGGTGCACAAGACGGCGAGGACGGCGCGCGGCGGCGTGAGGCGGTGACGGGTGGCTCCGGGCGGCTGCTCGACGATCTCCCTTGTTGCTGGTGGCGTGCGAAGAAGAAGAAGAAGATGGAGAGGAGGGGTTCGCACGGTAGAGAGGGGAAGAAGAAAGGGAGGAGAGAGAATGGGGCTCTTTTCTTTTCATTTTCCTTTTCTTTAATCCCACAAAATGGCCCACCATGACATCATCCATGATGTCATACTCCACTCACTCAAAACCCCCATAACCTTATTCCAATGGGTTCAATTCCATTTTCCGCCGGGGTCCAATTATTGTACATTCAACTTCTTCAATTCTCATCAATTCTCTTCCAATTGAATCAAATTAAAGTCCATAAAATAAATTCAATGTCACCACACTTCCATTAACATCTTCACTTGACTATAGAACCAACTTAAGTCCTAAAAGCGCGACCAAAAGCGGCCTACTAATTTCTCGAGCCAAATTAGCCATTTCTTGATTATTTTGCTGAAAAGCTCGGCTTGCATGAAAAATCTTCCAAAGATGATTCAATGATCCTAAAATGATTTGTGACACACCCAGACTTCCAATTTCTGAATTCGATCTCAATTCCACGGTTAATTTCACTTTGGCACGATACTAACGCGGCCCAACCTACCGGGTAGCCTTTAGAAATTTTCATGCCTTTGACCTATGGTTGATCATCTCAAGCCACAATGTACATTTTTGAAACATTGGCGACTTTCGGTTGTCGGGGAAATCTCAAGGTTTCAAATACGGACACAGGGTACCCAATCGATAGAAAAGTCGGTCTAGTATCGATCGACAAGGATTATGCGATCTGATGGAATCACCCACGCTCGATCACACGCCTCTGTCGAGTCGACCTATCTCAAATCTCTAATCGATTTTTAATTGTGCCGTAATGACCCTTGCAGATTAGCTCGGTCGAAAGATCGCTTCCTGGTCAAATTCTCGAGTCTGATGCATTAGAAACTCTTAACAGCTTCACCCGATAGACTAGTTTCCACATGAGTGGCCAACTCAAGGAAAAGAACTATATGCGTGCTTAACGAAATGCCCGTCTCAATTTATTGAAAATAGAATCGGAAAATCGGGATGTCACAGTTGTTTCAAATAAGAGCTTAAAGTGATCATGGTCATTTCAAATAAGGATTTAACCTTACCGATCATCAGCCGACTAAATATTTCGACTAGTCAAGAGAGTTTTCATCCAATTACAATTTAAATCTTAAATTATTTTTTATTATTTTCATTCCTTTTTTCATTTTTTTTTTCCAACAAGGGCCAACGGTCGCCGGTGAGGACTTGGCGACCCTAGCTAGCCCCAAGAGAGGGTGGCCTCACCCAAGGTGAGGCTTGTTGAGTTCTCGTTGTCCTTAGGCAAGGGTGGCCTCGCCCATGGCTAGCAAGGGCAACCCTCACCCAGCCCTTTTCGACATTGTTGGTGTTTGACCGGCCAATCGACGAAGAAGAAAGCAAAAATAGAAAAAAGAAAAAAAAAGAAAAAAAAAAAAAAATATATATATATATATATATATATATAAAGAAAATATTCAAAAAAAAAATGTAAATAACTAAAATGTCCTTCACCAACCGGAAAAGTCAAGCCCTTCTTAGAAACATATATAGTTACTTCATGCCATTATTTGAAATAAGATCTATTTTAAGTTCTTATTTAAGAAAATGATGTCACTTCATGCCTTTATTTAAAATGCTTTTATTTAAGAAAATGAAGGCACTTCATTCCTTATTTGGAATTTTCCCATAAACTTATAATCCAATTCTTTAATATTAATATCAAATCACGCATGAGTCATTTCATTTCAACAAGTTTTATTTAATTGTGGAAAACACTCATTTAAATCATCATAAATATCAATGGTTAAATCCATTGATCTATCTCATCAAAATCACACACCAAGGGTTTATTCTATTTATTCATCTCATACTAAAACACATGTCAATGATCCATTCATCAACTAATTTTTTGTTCAATATCAAACCATGGTCATGACACAATACCTAGTGATAATCCTTGGCAAGGTTTCTACCTACAAATAAACCCAACATGCATATCCACAAGCTCCTCAATGCACACCAAATCCCCATCCTCCAATACCAACAATCAAATCCACAGTCAATATCATTAATTAATTTCACAAAACAAAACACATAATTTTTCTAAACTTTGTTCATCAAACCGAAAACATTCACAAGACATTTCTCACATATTTCAAAATTCTTCATAAACCAAATTCATAAATTGATATATATAACTTTTCGAAATGTCTTTCATAAAAAGTTTCTTAAAACATCTTTCATAAAACATTTCACAAACCATTCACAACAATCAACTCAAGTTATGTTCAAGATATACTTTGTTATTTCCAATAGACAAAAAGGTAGTAAATACTTGATCTATTTTTATGCTTTCAATATGCTCTAAGCACCACCGTTGTTACTTTTCAAAGGAATATCAAATCATATAATGTTTCCTCAACCCATGATATATTATCTTATCATTTTCATGACATGGATTATACAAAACCAAAAAAGAGATACTACTACTCACATGGGAAAGCCTACAAAGAAATAACCTAATTATATGCGCCAGCAATCTCGTAATCCTAACAATTAAACAAGAATTGATATCAAAACTAAGTAAAATATTATAACAATTATGAATTGGCTAAACAATGCTTAAACACTAATAAAACAACTCATATGCACTAACAAATCGTACATCCAACGCGATTATTCAAGCCGTTCACAACGTAAAACTTAAATGCCAAACCCTAAAATTTCGCTTCAACTAAACCATTGTTCTAAATGGACTCTTGACAAATCTCATGGCTTTACAATGACATAATTCGCCATTTTTTGAGATAGCTCCACAACTCAAAAGTTAGACTTCGTGACTCGATTTTTATATATATTTGAATTTAAGCCTTAATTCAGAAAATTATCCCAATTAGACGAACGAGGAGCCCATGTATTTATTATTATTGCGATATATAGTTGATTCGTCTTGGCAAATTTCGCGTGGCGTGTACGCACCACTCTCTTCGCTCTCTTACTTTCCTTCTCTTTTCTTTCTTTTCTTCCATGCGGGTACTCTTGTCTCCAACACCAACCCCACCCCCCCCCCAAAAAAAAAAAAAAAAAAAAAAAACGCCTTGCTTTTCAACCTATCTTTTCTTTATTATCTTTTTTATTTTTTTGGCTGGGTCCCACTAAAGGCCACTATTACAAGAGGAATCTATTTCAAAACGAGAAAATGTTTCTCCGGCCTGTCGTGCACTACCTTCCAGACCTAGATGGAATATAAACGTCACGGCGAGTAGAGTCACGTTGTTCGAGTCATTATGCGATCGGGTCCCTCTTAGACAATTGCTTGATGTCCGAATGGGTCTTCCTTTTCTGAAGCGTTAGAAAAGTCGCGTGGAGTGAAGTCGTCCATTCTGATGAATCCGTGTGGACCCTTCCATCGTGTGACAAAGGAAATTGCTGAGAACTAGCCCAAGCTTTTATTTTCAAGTGGGCATAGACTTTAAGAGAAAATTGTCAAATGAATGTGAAAACCATCTTTTCCATGCGAAATGTGTAACAAGCAGGTCTGATGAGGGCGGGAAATGATTTCCGAAGCCAAAGATCCTCGAGACCTTAGACAAGGAGTGACTCCTGACAATATTCTAGCTTAGCGAAGGGGACATAATTGAACCAAATTATGTATAGAACGTAGGGAGAGCAATTCTGCGATATATACGTTAAAAATGGAATTAACTCATATAAGTACTTTTAATGTAACGGCCATACTTAATTCATAAGTTAGGCGTGTTCAAATGGAAACACTCTTAGGATAGATGACATCTTAAGAAGTTGCTCACATGTACATCAAAGGAAAAAATCATGAAGTTTGGTATGGAAGGACCAAATGGCACACAACCTCAAGTGAATTAAATCTCAATGTAAGAACTTTTTGTAATGCTCAGAAACCTATAGACAAAAGCCATGCCACATTGTATTGTGGATGGCTCTGTACCACGTGTTAGTGAAGCATATTCATTACAATCCATTTTCTAAAACAAAGAGCATGTTGATTTGCACTTTATGAATATGTGTTCGCTCCTGTATGTGCACAGAACCATCGCGACTTCTAAAGAACATTGAGAATGCCAAGTACCTAAAGGGAAGTGATTGCTGGAGAAAAAACCGTAATATATCTAAATGGCTTCATGATCAAGATAGTTGTAATGTCGGTTGCTATTTAATGTTTGATCGCTGCCTGATGCACTCTAGAAAAGCATAGAGTTGTAAGGAAGTGCTGTTGTCAAACATTTGGATTGAGGGAGATTATTATTTACAACGAGCTTTTTCGTATTATTTGTAATTAATTCATCATATGCGAACACATTTTCTTATTAGATATGATTAGCATGTGCCTAGGGCACTTATTAACAAGTGCCAATTGTAGGAATTTGACAAAGAAAATGGTCGAAATCCTCTAAACATGACAGTAAAAATAACAAGATTGTAAAAATTGTTTTTTTTTTTTTTATAGTTATATTATCGCCCTTTTTTTTTTTTTTTTTAAGTAAGCTCTTTGAGAGGTCAATAAAATCAAATCGTCCCATCAAGTTATATTAAAATTTTACAAATTGTTAAAAATAAGTTGTCTTCTTACTAAGTAAATGATAAACGAAAGAGAATAACACTATAGGGAAGAGGCAGCTACTAGACACTCGCACGTCGCGGTATTGCCTACGAGAAAATATACTAGACACAATCTGACTACGTTATAAATTCACAATCTCTACCTTCGAAGCAAATATTAGCAAAGTAATTACTGTCAAGATATGAGAGAGAGATAAGATTGTCCAAAGCTTAAGCATCTTAAACCCTCCTCCCAACACCAAAAAAAAAAAGGTACATATGCGGTATATACTAACGGGAAAGGGTTGATAGGTGCAATAAAATCCAAATTTAAAGAATTACAACGACGCATTTGAAATTTAGGGGTTTATCGTACATCAATCTCAAAATTTAGGGGGGCATGAAAAAAAAAATTATGGAGTACTAATTGCACCGTAGGATTGTTTTCCTTCTTTAGCTGAGTAGCCGTTGAAGAAGTCTATTATGGATTCTTATCCATGTACATTAGGAGTTAGTAATTGACATTACAAGCTACAACTTATAGACATATTAAGATGATTGTACATCGGTTCATTGGATGGAAAACGACACGCTTATCATTAAACCGCTCTAGGAGGTATGTTAATATATGGAAAGCCAAAAAGTTACCAATCAAAGACGGGAGTGATGAATTACTTTGGCCTGTGAAATCCTATAATTGGTCACATTTTTTCACCGTTCCACCATATCAGTTGAATTTATATTGATTTTCCAGTGTGTGCCACGGAGGGCAAAACCACTCAAGCGGAGACGACGAAGGAGGGTGCCAATGCTCGACAAGCCACCTCCTCGAAACGTCGACTGGGGCTATTGAAGAAGGCGAGTGAATTATATGCTTTTTGTACTGTTGAGATGGCCATTATCTTTCTCTCTCCCACAGGCAAGCCTTTCTATTTTGGTCACTTATCTGTGGATGCGACCGGGGGGAATGCGTGAGCATCCAAAGATGGCTTGTATTGATGCTACTCGACAGGCTCAAATTGATAGACAGCAGATCCCAGAGAAACTGAACAAACAATATGCCGATGTGCTCGAGCAACTGAAAGCTGGGATGAAAGGAGCTAAAGAGCTGAGCGATATTAAGCCCCTGCGATTCGAAAACTTTAGCTTTAACGATTTTGTGGTATTCAGGAAATGGCTGGAAGATGCCGAGAACGCAGTGGACAAGAGAAGGACAGAGCTCTGGGTTTTAAAGGCTTCAAGTTCAACTCCATGCCCAGGAGCTATTAAAGCCTCTTTCAGAAGCCGAAACAATGATAAATGCGACGATCCTTGTAAAGCACAAGTTGAAAATGAGTAATCAGTTCCAGCGGACGTAGGAAGAGATTGTTGACTCAGCTTAAATTGTATTTGGCATGATTCAGTCAATCTCTCCGCTTCAACAAGAGGGGCCTTTTGATAATAAAGCATTAAAAATGCTTAATAAAGTAGAAGCAATCTTTTTTCTTTGCCTTTTTTCCTATGCTGTTGTGGTTGAAATTGCTCGTTTTTATTAGTCTTGTGACAATTATTTTCCATCGAGTAAGAACCAGCACTGTAAGGAACAAAGGTATGAGTAATTCCAGAAGTGGAAAAAACAGAAAGGCTTTAAAGACATAAATTATTGCCTTCCGAATCAAATTTTTGAACTCAAGATGACCAATGGTGCAATGAGAATCCGAATCAATTCAAGCAAAGCATCAACAAATCGAGTGAAATGGGCACATTCTTGCTCTTATGGTACACTATCATTTACATTCAAATACTGGGGTACCTGATTTATACCGGTACCAGTCCCCATTTGTCATGAAAACAGCGAGTTGCGAGTTGTGAGAAGCTCCCATCATTTGCTTTGCCAATATATCCTCATACTCCCTCCACCATTGCATGTAGCTGCTGCTATCCAAGAAAATATCAGTAGAAACCGCGTAGTTCTTGAGCAAATTCATGACATACCCCTCAAACCAGACCAATTTTTCAATTTCTGTACCGTTGGATCCTCTGCTGTTCAACAACCTGCATGATATTCGTGCCTCCTCCACATGTGCCCAGAAGCACGAATCCTCCGTGATGCTCAACATGATCTTCTTCATCTTCAAATCGTTAGGGACACTCTTTGCTGGCTGCTTCGGATGTTTGTCCAACCAGTCTTTCAATAGCTTGAAGTGCTTGGATCTCCCATGAGACATGTAACCTCTTTTGCCCCATTTATAGTACTCAGCTATGTGGAGCGGTTCAACCTGAAAGAGTATGAATTTGAGTTTGATCGCACACACAATCGGTGTGGAGATTTGTATTATATTTATAATATGTACATGAGCGGGAAAAATACAATTAAAGATTTTACAAAGATAACAATATACATAATCAGTAAAAATTGTGAAAGATTACTCTATCAACGGAATCGACAGAATTGACACAAATCATGGAAGATCGGCTCAATCAATGGGATTGGTACATATTGCAGAAGATTGCTATATCATGAAAGATTTGCTTTATCACACCCCCTCAAGCGAAATGGTGGCAGAGTCACTGTGAGCTTGTCGCGTAAAATAAGAAACCGAGAGATGGATAGAGGCTTTGTCATGATATCAGCTGTTTGAACCTGTGTAGGAATGAAACGAACTTCCAACTGCTTCTTTTTAATTAAATCACGAACAAAATGATAGTCAATTTCTATGTGCTTGGTTTGGGCATGAAAGATGGGATTGGCAACCAAATAGATTGCCCCTACATTATCACAAAGAACAAGTGGTGGCCGATGTAGGGTGTATCGAAGATCTCGAAGGAGTTGTAATAGCCATAATAATTCAGAGGATATGTTAGCCACCCCTTTGTATTCCGATTTAGTGCTGGATCTAGCAACAGTTGGTTGCTTTTTAGAACTCCAAGAAACCAAGTTGGGACCAAAATAAATGCAATAGCCACTAGTAGATTTTCGGTCATCAGGGCAACCAACCCAATCAGCATCCGTAAACGCAGTGAAGGTCAATTGGTGAATAAGTCGCAAGGTAATGCCATAATGAATAGTAGCCTTGAGATAGCGCAAAATCCATTTGACGGCTGACCAATGATCTTCAGTTGGACAATGCATAAATTGGCACACTTTATTGACGGCAAAGGATAAATCTGGCCTAGTAAGAGTGAGGTATTGCAGTGCCCCAACCGTACTTCGATAAGTGGAGTCAATGGTTCACCACTTTGTTTCGACAACTTAGAAGCCGAGGGAGCCATAGGTGATGAGCAAGGTTTTGCATCAGCCATACCTGTACGGGTTAGAAGATCGGTGGCATACTTGGATTGAGTGAGGGACAGCCTATTAAAGGATCTATGGGCTTTGATGCCAAGAAAGTATGATAAATTTCCCAAATCAGTGATTGCAAACTCAGTGCCAAGACGAGTAATTAATTCAATGATAAAGGAGGTAGAGTTCCCAGTAATAATAATGCCGTCCACATAGATGAGAAGAAGTAGAATGTGATTAAAGCGATGCTGTATGAACAATGAAGAATCAGCAGTGGAGGCCACAAACCCAATAGAGAACAAATATGAACTTAGCCGAGAAAACCATGCTCTGCTCTTGGGGCTTGTTTTAGCCCATATAGAGCTTTCCGAAGACGACATACATGGCCAGGATAATGCGGATCAACAAATCCTTAGGGTTGCTGCATGTAGACTTCTTCTTTAATGGTGCCATGGAGAAATGCATTCTTAATGTCCAATTGACGTAGAGACCACTTATATGTGATAGCTAAGGAGAGAACAACTTGAATCGTTGTCGGTTTGATAACTGGACTAAAAGTTTTATCATAGTTCAAGCCAGCCTATTGAGTAAAGCCCTTTGCAACGAGCCGTGCCTTGTATCTATCAATGGAGCCATCAGACTTGGTTTTTAAGCGATAAATCCACTTGCAATTGACCACATTCATAGAAGGGTGATGAGGGACCAATTCCCAAGTGCCATTTTGAATGAGAGCATTAAATTCATTGGCCATAGCTTGCTGCCAATTGGGGTCTTTGTTTGCAACAGAAAAACAAGTGGGTTCACTTGGTGTCAAGCTTGAGTGAAAACAAGAACAAAGTGGGTGCTTAGTGGAAAGAAAAACCTTTGGTTTGCGAATGTTATTCTTTAGACGAGTGACCATTGGATGGGTAGAAGTTGGCGGTTGAGGTTAAGAAGATTGTAACGATGGAGCTTCTGGAGAAGAGGATCCAGAAGATTGCTAAATATGTGATGAGGAGTCATTCATGATAGTAGATGGACTTGATGGAGTTGATGTGGTGGTGGACACCCCCTGAAACTGTGGGAGCTTAGTAGAGGAATAACCAATGCAAATAGGAGAACTAGGCGATGGTGATGACAATTGACCATATTGTGAATTAGCAAAAGGGAAAAAGTTCTCCTGAAAAATCACATGGCGAGAGATATATATTCGGCCAGTGCTACAATGAAGACAACAATAACCACGGTGATGGGGAGAATAGCCCAGGAAGATACATTGCATTGTTCTGTCATCAAGTTTATTGCGTGTATAAGGGCGCAGCCAAGGGTAGCATGCACATCCAAAAACACGCAATTGTAAATAATCGGGTTTCTGGCCAAACAATTTCTCATAAGGAGACAATCCACTCAAGACCGTTGTAGGCATGCGGTTAATTAGAAAGACCGCAGTGAGGAAGGCATCATTCCAACATATACGAGGAACAAAAGATCAAGTAAGCAATGTGATGCCAGTTTCCACAATATGACGGTGTTTGCACTCAGCCCGACCATTTTGCTCTTGTGTGTGTGGGCATGAAAGACGATGTAGGATGCCATGAAGACGAAGATAAGTATCAAATTTCTTATACTCACCACCTCCATCAGTTTGAAGTGCATTGATCTTACAATTGAAATATCTTTCCACTTGAGATTTAAATTGCACAAAAGTAGACAGTGGATCAGATTTCACTGTAAGTGGGAAAAGCCATGTATATCCACTATAAGCATCGATAAAAATGATATAATAACAAAAATCATTAATTGAAGTAACTGGAGATGGTCCCCATAAATTAGAATAAAGTATCTCCAAAGGAGCATTACAAGTAGTTGATGACCTAGTAAAGGGAAGACGACTCGACTTGCCCAAGTGACATGATTCATAGAAACTGGATGAGGAAGACGAAGATATCGGCAAGTTATGCTTTGAAATAACTGAAGAAGTGATGCGGGCAGTTGGATGACCCAAGCGCTCATGCCAAGTAGAAGCAGAAACTCGTTCACCAATGAAGCAAGATGGTGCTGATGGTGATTTATTTGACTATAGAGGGACCTTATTGGTGGTACGGGCATTATTAAAATAATAAAGTCCATTCTTATGCTGGCCTTTGAGTAGGAGGTTCCCCGAGGATCTATCCTTAACACAACAGAAAGTAGGATGAAATTCAAATACCACATCGTTGTCTTTGGTAAATTGAGAGACCGATAATAGATTCTTCTTGATAGAGGGAACATGATAAATATTTCGTAGTTTAAAAGAACTAGTAGGAGAATGTAAGATGGAAGAACCAATTTGTGATATTTGCAAACTTGACCCATTTGCAGTGCGGATTTGATTGATGCCAGAATAGTCACTCCGAATGTTCAAATTTTCCATGTCTGCTGTAAGATGATGAGTGGCACCAGAGTCTGGGTACCAGTATGGATCAAATGACTCACCAGTTGAAGATGCATACATTGCAGATGGAGAGCCACTCTTAGCTTTATAACCAGGATTAAATCTTTGGTAGCATTGGAGAGCAGAGTGACCTGCACGACTACAAACTTGACAAATGAGTCGAGAGTGAGAGGAACTTCCTTCATAAAAATTGCGACCACGGCCTCGACCGCGTCCTCATCCTCGACCGCGTCCTCGACCATTCGAGGGAGGATTCAAGGCAGCAGATGATTTGACCGCAGCATTCACAATAGGAGAAGACTATATCGGAGATTCAGTGGTGCGGCTTTCAAGAATAATTTCCTGATTGTAAAGCAGGCCGAGGAAGTCATCAAGAGGTAATGGATCAAGACGAGATGTGACTGAGGTAACAAATGCATCATACTCCAAACCTAGGCCACCGAGGATGCTAAGAACTAATTGGGAATCGAAGATGGGATGAGCAGCAGCAAAAAGTTGATCCGCAATATTCTTGGCTTTTTTAACAAAGGCTTCCATGCAAAGAGAGCCCTTCTTTAGAGATCGAAGCTGATACTCTAACTGCGTTATGCGAGCTTGAGATTGAGGAGCATAAAGTTTCTCAAGCAAGGTCCAAACATCATGAGAAGTCTCAAGACCAACAATGTGTGAGAAAACTGATTCAGTAAGAGTGGAGAGGATGCAGCAGAGGATGAGTTGATCTTGATAATGCCATGCAGTATGATCCGGGTTGTCGATCACATTATTATCAACATCAGTGATTGTGGGTGTCGGACAAGGATATGAGCCATCCACAAACCGAAGATACCCATGACGACGAAATAGAGGAAGAAATTGTGCTCGCCACATAAGGTAATTGTTGCAATCTAGCTTGATTTGGAGAACATGAGATATATTGCCAAGAGCAAAGAGTGGTTGGGAGGGAGATAACAAGGATGAAGAGTTAGCAGCGGTGACAGTAGTAATGGTGTTGGAGGATGTAGAAGAAGACATTTTAGTGGAAAAAAATTGTGAAGCTCTGATACCATGAAAGAGTATGAATTTAAGTTTGATCGCACACACAATCGGTGTGGAGATTTGTATTATATTTATAATATGTACATGAGCGGGAAAAATACAATTAAAGATTTTACAAAGATAACATTCTACAGAATCAATAAAGATTGTGAAAGATTACTCTATCAATGGAATCGACAAATTGACACAAATCATGGAAGATCGGCTCAATCAATGGAATTGGTACAAATTGCAGAAGATTGTTGTATCATGAAAGATTTGCTTTATCACGACCAACCTCCGATAGTTTGTTCCTCCAAAAAGCCAGAGATTCCGCAGCGGTTCTCCGACTCTCAGGCTCTTCTCCGCATTTTCCACCACTTGTTCCCAGTAATCAGTGAGCTTTCTCACAAACTTAACAGCACCATAGTCGCGCTTAGCCATTTTGTTCTTGAATCTGTCGTAGTAACCAGAACCTTGGCCATCGTTTTCGCATGTCTTCTTGTACCATTCCAAATTAGCCAGGCACAATTTCATGTCATTCGAATCCTTTGCGGGATCAAATGCTTTATTCTTTTGTTCTAGGACATCTTTTTCGGACTTGACTATATCCCTCAACAGAGCATCGACATCCATAACCTGCGGCTACCATGACAATGTAGGTTCAGTAAATGAACTTCCAAAAGGTAAGAGGAAAGCATTCATAACAAGGGACTATTCAAGTGGAGCGAATTTTCCTTGTTAAGTATGTGAAGCTAAAAGGTGGGATACAATGCATTTTGGTTTATACGACAAAGCACACTTCTGGTTTCAACTAGAACGATTGTGAAATCCCCTCCCGAGATGTTTTCAGAACAGGTACGCAAAAGAAGGTATAATAAATAGTTACCTGAATTTGTAGAAGGCCAACTGCTGCAACTTGTGCAGTTATCCCAGCTTCAAATAAATCAGTAACAGGCACACTAAATTCAAAATGGCTCTTGCAAATCAATTGCCATTCAAGACATTTAATGATGCTCTCATAATTGACAATTTGGGCACTTTCTAGGCTCTGGGGACTAGCAACTCAATTATGGATTTAGGGGCTTCGAAACATGCACTACCTGATTCAGAACACACAAGAAATGTTCCAAAAGGCTTGTATAGGCTCTGCTCCATGGTCAACGGGTGAAAGATTTTGGGGAAATAGTCGTCCTTATGAACCACATGCATGAAGCAAGCACTCGTAGTACAACGGAGAGTTGTATGCTGCGTTTGGGAAGGATGAATCGCTCCCGAAAAGGAATCTATTGATTCTCTCCCGATTGGTTGGACCGTAGGTGCGATGATTTACTTCACGGGCAAGGTCTCTAGTTCAAGTCCAGGATGGCCCAACTGCGCCAAGGAAAAGAAAAGAATAAAAGAAGCATTTGACTCCTTCATGCATGCTCCACTTGGCTCCCGGTTGGATTTTGCGATACCGCTTGTTGGAAGCCATCGTCCCCGATGAGGGGCAAACCAAATGTGATGCAACAAAACTGGATGAGCATCGACAATTCCTCTTAGTCTTCAACTTGCCAAAATCGAAAGAAACAACTTCTCCGCTCGCCACTCAACACTCGCCTCGCTCACTTTGGGTCACTTGTGCCGCTCGCCACTTGATACTTGCTTGGCTTGTTGCTCCCGGCTCAACACTCAATGCTTACTTTGTTCGACGCTCTCCCCACTCGACCTTCACCGCTTGCCTTTCTTAGCTGACATCGCTTATCATCGAACCTATTGGGTCCTCGATTACCCTTTCAAAGAGTACAAAAAAAGAAATACAAAATTATTTGTTAGTCTTGGGTTGATCCTGGAACTGGATCGAACCCATTGGATCAATCCAGTCCTCAATCGAATTTTGAATGACTACAAAAAATGAAATAAAAAATTAGTAGTTAGTCCCGCGTTGATCTTGGAACCAGACTGAACCCACTGGGTCTGTCGATCCTTAGTCCCAAGTCCAATAGGGTCAGTCCTCGGTCCCAAAAATTGAGGATCAGCACTGTGCGGGTTGGTCCAAAGGTTAGGGGGTGGACCGGCCCAACCCGGACCATGCTCACCCCTATGTGAGGGTATGAATGAACCGAATCCCACATCACTTGGGTGTGATAAGATGAAATGCTTTATATGGGATGGCAATTGTTCTAACTTGTAACGAAGTCTTTTGTGGGCAAAGCCTAAAAGAACAAAAGCATGCGAGCTTCGGCTCAAAGCAGATAATATCATTACGGGTGGGACTAAGGCCAACATCATGGTATCCAGCCAATGGCCCAGCCGAAAATGTGAGGCCAACATCATGGTATCGAGCCAATGGCCCAGCTGGAAATGTGAGGTTAACCACGCGGAAGCTAGTGCTGGGGTAAAAAAGGGGCCCAAACAAGGTTCTCACATGTACATACTTTGGGACTTGGTTCATGGCAATGTCATGGCTACGCTTGAAGAATAGGAATCTTCGAGAGAGTTTCGACGTCATGTATTAAAGACAGCTTGTGAGGATTACAAGTACGATCCTTACTTGAGTGTTGTCAAAGGCGCATGTGTCACTCGATTCTACCTAAAGATTACGTGCATCAGATTTTGTGTTGTATAGAATGTGAATGGTAATATTTCTGTTTTGGGGAACAATTTCTTTTAAGAAATAGTTATTTTCTATTTTTACTCTCCGGATCAATTTTTGAGTAAAGCAACGTGTTTGGTAACTATATATAATTTATATTCCCGGAATAAAAAATGAATAGGAATGCATTTGGTACAATCTAGAAAAAGAATAGGAACGCATTTGACCACCACCGACCATCGCCGCTGACCGTTGACTATCAATCGCCGTGGCCCACCGGCGCGGTGGTTGGCGGCGATGGGTAGTGGCTGGCCCACAAACGGCAGCCTGTGGGGAGCGACAAGGAAAAGGAAGAAAAGAAAAAGAGAAAATAAAAAAAATGACTTATTTCTATAAATTGTTCCCAGAAACAAAAAAAAAAATTACTTTTTTTCTACTTCTTATTCGGTTCCAAATCTATTATCCGGCTACTTTTTTTTTTTATTTTGGTGAATAAAAAAATTAGTTGATGTTATCAAACGGATTTCTATTTTTTTTTTATTCCGGAAAGCAAAAGAACAGAATAACAAAGGAACATAAACGTTCCCATGCGCTACCATAGTGACCGAAGCACGAGTGCTTCCGTGGCCACATATGTGGCCAACCAAAGCAAGTTCTTGAGAGATTTTTGCTGCGACAATGGAGTAGCTCGGCGTCCAAGGAATGACGACCGGGAGGCGAGGCGAGATCTGGCGCCAGTGTGTTGCGGTTGATTAGCCGATAAAGAAAATAGTCAGAATCCTCTAAACATAAAGTAAAAATGACAAGATCGTAAAAAATGCCCTTTTTATAGTAAAATTATCGTCTTTTCTTTTAAGTAAGGTCTTTAAGAGGTCTATAAAATCAAATCGTCCCATCTAGTTATAGTTAGATTTTACAAACTGTTAAAAATTAGTTATGTCTTTTTACTGTGTGAATAATAAGCGAAAGAGAATAACACGATAGGGAGGACATGGCCATAGACACATTTTCACTTAGCGGTATATAATAGAAAAGAAATCTGACTGCATTATAATTTCGCAATCCATACTTCCGAAGAAATATTAGCATAATAATTAATGTCTAAATATGAGAGATATATAGGATTGTCCGAAGCTTGAGCATGTTAAACCCTCAACTTTGAATTTGGGGAACAAAAGGAATTTATTAGAAATTTTAAGAAAAGGTTGCACTTTAAACGCCGCCCATCCTCCCAATGGAAAAATAAGGTCGGAAAAGTACAAAAAGAAAAAATCATGAAACCGTTGCATTAATATAAATAAATTTTATACCTTTTCAATTGAATCAATTTAGATAAAAACATTTTCACATTGGCATCAATTGAGTCAATCTAACTAATTTTGGCCGGAAAGGATGCTAATGGTCTTACATGGAATGGTCAACATTGATGCTGCCCTTTTTTAAATAATTTTTCAAAATTATTAACTTTTTATTATATTTTCTTTTCTCTTTTTCCTTTTCCTTCTCTTTGGCTTGTGTATGGCTAGTGACTGGCCACAAGCCAAAGGCAAGTGAAGGAAAAAAAAAGGGAAAGGGCAAAAATTTAATAAAAATAATGCGAAAATTTCATTAAAAATTTAAAAATATTGTTTACATTAGAATGTGGGACGATTGGGTCCACATCAGCAATTTTTGGTCTGAATTGGGCGGACGGATGGACTCAATTGGTAGCGATGTGAAAATATTTGAAACTAAATTGATTTAATTGAAATGTTTATGATTTTTTTTGGTATTTTTTCCAAAAAAAGGTATATACGCAATACATGCTAATGGAAATAGTAATGGTGTTAATAGACGCAACAAAATGCAAATTCAAAGAATTACAATGACACATAAAATTTAAGGATTTATTGTACATCAATCTCAAAATTTAGGTGGGTATAAAAAAAAAAAAATTCCAGACTACTAATTGCACCTCAGGATTGTTTTCCTTTTTTAACTGAGCAGCCATTGATGAAGTCTATTCTGGATTCTTATCCATGTATATTATGGGCTAGTAATTGACATTACAGGCTACAACTTATAGACATACTAAGATGAATGTACATTGATTCATTAGACGAAAAATGACACACTTATCATTAAACCGCCCTAGGTATGTTAATATATGGAAAGCCAAAAAAGTTACCAACCAAAGAGGGAGTGATGAATTATTTTGACCTGTGAAATCCTATAAATTGTCACATTTTTCACTATTCCACCATATTAGTTGAATTTACATTGATTTTCCAGCAGACGCCACGAAGAGCAAAACAACTCGTGCGAGAATGACGAAGGAGGGTGCCAATGCTCAACAAGTTACCTCCTTGAAATGTCGACCGGGGTTATTCAAGAAGGTAAGTGAAGTATTTTGTCTTTGTGCTGTTGAGATGGCCATAATCGTTCTCTCTCCGAGAGGCATGCCTTCCTATTTTGGTCACCCTTCTGTGGATGCAGTCCTAGATAGGATTGAGCATCCAAAGAAGGCTTACATCGATGCTATTTAACAGGCTCAAACTGATAAGAGACCAAATCCTAGAGAAAATGAACAAACAATATGCCAATGTGCTCGGGCAATTGAAAGTTGGAATGAAAGGAGCTAAAGAACTGAATGACATTAAGCCCCTGCGATTCGAAAACCTTAGCTTCAGGGAGTTTATGGTAGTCAATGAATGGCAGGAAGATGTCGAGAAAGCGGTGGACAAGAGACGGATGGACCTCTTGGCCCTAGAGGCTTCAGGTTCAACTCCATGCCCAAGAGCTATTGATGCCTCCATCAGAAGCGGAACCAACGATAGATGTGGTGATCCTCGTAAAGCTGAAGCTGGAAACGAGTAATCAATTCCAGCAGACTTACGGAGAGATTGTCGAGTCATCTTAAAATGTATTTGGCATGATTCAGGCAATTTCTCTGCTTCAACAAGAGAGGCCTCTTGTTAATAAAGCATTAAAAATGCTCAATTAAGTAGCAGCTGCCTTTTTTCTTTTTCTTTGGGGGGGGGGTTTCTTAATGCTGTATTGGTTGAAATTGCTCGTTTCCATAATGGTCTTGCGATGGATGTTTTTCAACCGAGTATG
The DNA here is from genome assembly GCA_016097545.1 of Eucalyptus victrix. Taxonomy (NCBI): domain Eukaryota; kingdom Viridiplantae; phylum Streptophyta; class Magnoliopsida; order Myrtales; family Myrtaceae; genus Eucalyptus; species Eucalyptus victrix. Next base: position 18,427,859 of record CM027843.1, on the reverse strand, counting down.
AACCAGCACTAAGCGGACCATTTGAGTAATTCCTGAGGAAACATAAACTCTTGCCTTCCGAATCAAATTTTTGAACTTGCGATGTCCAATAGTCCTATGAGAATCCAACTCAATTCAAGCAAAGCAAAATCAACATATCGAGCAAGACCAGCACATTAATTACCCAGTTTATTCATCTGTCATGTGAATACTGAGGTACCTGATTTATAATGGAAATATTCTCCGTCCTTCATGAATCGAATGAGTCCGGAGTTGTGAAAAGCTCCCATCATTTGCTTCCCCAACATGTCCTCATACTCCCTCCACCATTGCATGTAACTACTGCTTTCCAAGAAAATATCGGGAGTAACCGCATAGTTCTTGAGCAAACCCATGACATAGTTCTCAAACTCGACTAAGTTCTTTATTTCTGCACTGTTCGATCCTCCACTGTTCAGCAACCTGCATGATATCCGCGCCTCCTCCACATGGGCCCAGAAGCATGAATCCTCCGTGATGCTGGACAGGATCTTAATTTTCGAATTGTTTGGAACACTATTCTGGGGCTTATTCTGATGTTTGTCCAGCCACTGTTCCAATAGCTTGAAGTGCTCGGATCTCCCTTGAGATATGTAACCTCTTTTGCCCCCTTTATAGTACTCAGCTATCTGGAGTGGTTCGACCAACCTCCGATAGTTTGTTCCTCCAAAAAGCCAGCGATGCCGCAGCGGTGCTCCCTTTCTCTGAGGCCTCTTCTCTGCGTCTTCCACCACTTGTTCACAGTAATCAGTCAGCTTTTTCATAAACTTAACAGCATCATAGTCACGCTTAGCCATTTTGTTCTTGAAGCTGTCGAAGTAACCAGAACCCGGCCATCGTTTTCACATGTCTTCTTGTACCATTCCAAATTAGCCATGCACACTTTCATTTCATTCAAATCCTTTGCAGGATCAAATGCTTTACTCTTTTGTTCTAGGACATCTTTTTCAGACTTGACTATATCCCTCAACAGAGCATCAACATCCATATTCTGCAGCTGCCATGACAATATAAGTTCAGTAAATGAACTTCCAAAAGGTAAGAGGAAAGCATTCATAACAAGGGACTATTCAAGTGGAGCGAATTTTCCTAGTTAAGTATGTGAAGCTAAAAGCTGGCATACAATGCATTTTGGTTTATACGACAAAGCACACTTCTGGTTTCGACTAGAACGATTGTGAAATCCCCTCCTGAGATGTTTTCAGAACATGTACACAAAAGAAGGCATAATACATAGTTACCTGAATTTGCAGAAGGCCAACTTGTGCAGTTATCCTAGCTTTAAATAAATCAGTATCAGGCACACTAAATTCAGAATGACTCTTGCAAATCAATTGCCGTTCAAGACATTTAATGATGCTCTCATAATTGACCATTTGGGCACAATCTAGGTTCCTGGGGGCCAGCAACTCAATTATGGATTTAGGGGCTTCGAAACATGCACTACCCGATTCGGAACACACAAAAAATGTTCCAAAAGGCTTGTATAGGCTCTTCTCCATGATTGACGGGTGAAAGATTTTGGGGAAACAATCGTCCTTATGAACCACATGCAAGAAGCAAGCACTCCAGGTTGGATTTTGCGATACTGCTTGTTGGAAGCCGTCGTCCTCAACGAGGGGCGAACCAAATGTGATGCAAAGCGGATGCTCTGTGGTTTCTGTACCGAGTGTGTGTAGGAGCCATAATGTGAAAAGAGAGGCAATGGAACCACCCAAACAATCTCCAGTTATAATGTGTGGAATAGACTCGCGGGGATTCACTACCTGCAACAAAGCTGGATGAGCATCGACAAACACAAGTCTATGGGGGCCAGTCAGATTTTCTAACTTGCAGCATGCGTCCCGAAGTCAGTTTTGCAGACGTAATCACAACATTTCCATTTTCATATTATTGTGAAAAACAGGCATTTATAATAATATAAACAGAATTATGCACCAAAATTACAATCACACTCAAGTCACTCAAAGATTCTCACTATTTGCCAACTACCGGTACACTCAATAATTGACATAGAATTTAGACTTCACAATTCCTCACAATACAATCTATCAATCTCACAAAGGAATTCACAGATTTTCCCACAAAATTAATTGGTTTCAAAACACTGTTATTTTTTTGGTGCTATAATTCACAAGCAAGCCCCACAATTGATTGTCACATCCAAAAGTCGGGCAAAAACCAAAACCATCTCTTATATACATAATATTTTGATCCAAAGCAGCAAACCCCTTTTAGCATACTCAAATTAGGAGATCTATTCAAACGTAGTCTAACTCCAAACCAGATTCATCGTTGCTCCGTATGTTAGGTCTGCCAAATGTCCACTTAAGACTTTTCAAAAGTCCAATTTGGAATTTCTACTTGGATGGGGTCCCTCAAACTAGAAGTGCTCTCAGCAGATTTTGTGGTCAGACAGAAAAGATGTGGGACGAACTTTTTCACACCAGACTCAAGATTCAGACATTGACAATTGACGCTAGTGGCATGCTTAAGATTAACTGGAAACGATTTGATCCTTTTTTCTCTTATTGGCTATGAATAGGATTAAGGTCAACTCAAGTGAAAAAGATTGAAAAAGGCGAGGGGCCATCGATGCCGGAGGGACTGTTCAGACAATTGACCGACTGCTCATCATCGCCCATCTTGCCAAAAGATGCAATCCACGCTCTGAAAGAAGCGACAAAGGGGGCGATCCACTTTTCAATCAAATAAAGCTAACGTTATGCGAAGAAGACAGCTCAAAACGATCATCGGGGAAGCAATTATCAGTGCACATGTATGTATTGCAGCAACCCCACTTCAACAAGACCTAATTCCTAAATCTGAGAGACTAAGCAAAGCTCGTTGACTTTCAAAATTAGTAACTCCAGCTCATAACTTACTCGAAAAGAAACGATAGATAAGAGGGTGTTTACCTGAGCTTTCAGCTGAGAGAGCTTATCTTGGAGAGAGTTGAACAGAGAGATCACCGCCTTGTTAATGGCAAAAGACGGGTTCTTCTTGGAGCAGAGAAACTGAAACTCGGAGGCCTCCGATGAAGAAGATTCGACCAAATCGCTCTCTTCTTGGAGATAACTTGCAGCAACCGGAGGCGTCACAAAAGCAATGACCTTGTATCCCGGGTATTCAAATTCTTGAATCTTCACGGTTTCGGAAGATGATGGGCTTTGGTGGTCGCGGTCAACCTGGGACCGGAGTTCAGAGATTGCAGCCCATGAGTCGCCAAGAATACCGGAGGACACGGCCAGGTTCGCCAAATCGAGTCCGGTGCTGTATCTGCCAAAAAAAAGGAAAACGACATCAAGAACAAGAGACCAACTTGAGGAACAAGAAACAAGAACGCGTCCCCTTATAAGAAGCGAAACGGGTCTCTTTTCCCGGATTCCGAAGATGGGTCTCTTTCGCTTTCGGAACAAACCATAAAGTCGAGGAAAGCTAAAAGCAGCTTGCTCCTTTTGCTACAATACGTACAGAGGTTCAGCGGCTTCTTCATAGTCCATCGTCGGAGGAGCACGGTTGTCGGATTGCTGTTCTTGCTGCAGAACCGGCGAGTCGATATCGGTTGAATTGCGCCTCTTGGGATTTGGAGAATTGATACAGTCAGGATCAAGAGGTCGTTTGCGTTTGCTCAAAAAATTCCCCATGGACAAACCCAAAACCAAGCTTTTAATCTCGAGGTGGGGACGCTTGATCCCGAGCAAAAGGAATAGGGCCGGTTCCTTGGCGAGCTCCTTTTCTCTTTTAAGTTTTATGGTATTGTGAGTTGAATTTCCCCGAAATGGGAAAAGAGGAGGACAGGTGCAAACTCCAAAATATTCACGCGGGAAATTAACGTCTTCTTTTCTTTCTTTTTTTTAAATTCAACCGGGTGGCCTAGAAAACAGGTATGTCCTTTGCGTGCCTTAAACTGGTTTGCTTTTTGTTGGGTGTTCTGACCCCAACAAAAAAGATAAGAATTAAAAAAAGCCGGTTTGCTTTTGTAATAAGTTATTGGGAAAATGTCACAAATTGTCCATATACTATTACCTAATGTGCAATTTAGTCCCTGAACTTTCAATCGGCTCAATTTGGTCCTTGAACTATTGATAAATATCCGATTTGGTCCATGAACTTTCAATCGGCTCAATTTGATCCCTGAACTATTTGATAAATGTCTGATTTAGTCCCTGAACTTTCGATCGGCTCAATTTGGTCCATGAATTATTGATAAATATTTGATTTAGTCCTTAGTTACTTGTTTTTTCCTTTTTTTATTTATTTTTTCATTTTTTTATTTTTTTATTTTTTTTTTTTTTGCTTATTCTCTCTTCCCTCCGCCGGCTCCGGCGGAGGGAAGCCGGCTCCGACGAGGGTCACCCTCGCCGGACGCAGCGAGGGCGGCCCTCGCCGGACGCAGCGAGGCGGCCCTCGCCGGAGTCGAGCGAGGGGCTCCCTCACCGATTTGGCAAGGGAGCCCCTCGCCGACATCGGGCGAGGGAGCCCTCGCCGGCATCGGGCGAGGGAGCCCTCTGGCGAGCGAGCCCCTCACCCGACGTCGGGCTGCGAGGGAGCCCCTCATCGGCATCGGGCGAGGAGCACCCCTCGCAGATCTGGTGAGGGAGCCCCTTGCCTGACGCCGGGGTGCTCCTCGCCCGACACCGACGAGGGGCTCCCTCACAGCCCGACGTCGGGCAAGGAGCTCCCTCGCCCGACGCCGGGGAGGGGCTCCCTCGCCAGATCTGCGAGGGCCGCCCTCGCCGGAGCCGACGGAGGGAAGAGAGAATAAGCAAAAAAAAAAATTAAAAAAAAAAAAATAAAAAAATTATTTAAAAAAAAAATAAAAAGGAAAAACAGTAACTAAGGACTAAATCGAATATTTATCAATAATTTAGGGACCAAATTAAGCCGATCGAAAGTTCGGATCAAATCGACATTTATCAAATAGTCCATGGACCAAATTGAGCCGATTGAAAGTTCATGGACCAAATCGGATATTTATCAATAGTTCAAGGACCAAATTGAGCCGATCGAAAGTTCAGGGACCAAATTGCACATTAGATAATAGTATATGGACCATTTGTGACATTTTCCCTAAGTTATTTTTCAACTGCAAAATGTCCTTTTTTTTTCTTGCTGAGTCTATATGAGGAAGGTGCTTTGGAGAGCCGTTGGCGTTTATATGGCAAGTAAGGCAAATAATGACTTCCTCGTGTCTAGTCTCCATTGAGATTTCTTCTCTTTAAATCAGGGTTGTGCTAGCATATTGGTTACAGCTTGTTATAAGTTATATATTGTTAAAGAAGTTAACTCCACAATAATTTATAAATTATTTTTATTTGATTTTTTTAATATAATTATCACGATAAAGTAAAAATCATCACTCAATCATTTCTCTATTTTTTTTTTATTCCTTTTGGATTTCTTGATTGCAACCTTTGAGTGTAACTTGAGTTAGACACAACTCCATAACTTGAGTCAAATCCGACCATCTAGACTCGGATAGTGCTTGACGTTCAATTTGAGCGTGACTTAGTCTATGACTTTAGCCTAAACTCAATTTCGTGAAGTATAAGAAAAGAATAAACTTCCATCAAGTCAAAGCTCAAACTCGAACGAAAATACAATAAAAATATGCATACTGAAACAAACGTAAGAATTATGCCACCTGATCAGACTCTTTAGTCAATCGGGTAGAATAGTCTTTCATGTTCGAGCCCGTTTCCATCCAATATCTATTGAAATGAGAACGTGTTTCTCTAATTGGTCGTGCACTACCTTGTAGGCCTACATGGAATGGAAAAGTCACGATGAGTTGCGTCATTATATAATAGGGTCTTTTCTTCATTAATGTGTTTTAAAACGCGTTGACGATTGCATCATGTACGAATGAATCTTCCTCTAGAAGCGTTTTAAAAGTCGTTGAGCGCGTTTTGTCCACCTGCGGATCCTTCTGCCTAGGGACGAAGGAAATTTGGTGGGAACCTGCCAAAAGACTTTGTCCTCAAGTATGCATGGACACAAGACTCGGAGAGAACCGTCACATAAATGGGAAAAGCATCTCTTCCAGACAAAAGTGTCCCGCAGCAGCATCAACAGAAAAAGAAACTAATTTATGGTGGAAGTTGAACGCTAGAACAGAGCCGACTATGCTTCCGCAAGATCGAGTTAGAAAGTAAGCTCTATTCGCCAGGTGAAAAATTGTCAAAACTGCCGTGTATAGGTCAATCGATACAATGGAGGCAAGTGCAGCGAGGCGTTCGTGTATGGAAGTCTCCATGTCCGGACTTCGCCAATTGGCTCCATAGTACCGGCCACGTGATCTCGGCCTTGACGCAAAGAACCAGAAAAGAATTGAATCATGTCCCTCAGATCCCACCGTCATATAAAACTGGCAACTGATCTCGAGGCTCCAGTCCAACTTCAAGGGATCATCGTACTTTACGAGACGATGGACTCTCTGATCTAGTTCTGATGTCCTTTGTGTATATGTCGGTGAGACCGAAAAGTAACAGCACAAACACGACTTGAGCTCTCACAATTGTTGGAATTGTTCAGCTGCTGTTTTCTGTCATGTTTTCCTCTGTTTTTTTTCTTTTATTAACAACAGCCAAGTTCATTTAGTTATGCATTTAGTGTTTTTGTTATTTTCTAGGAAGTGAATTAGCATGTTTAGGTGCAGTTATATGCTGCACGTGTGTGTGGTTTGTAAGCAATTATTGTTCTTGTTTAAGTTGTCATGTATTTGACAGTTTCTTTAGAAAACTGACATATGCAAGTTTGTGTTTTGTTTTCTATATGCTTCTCTTCCTCATTCAAAAACTATAGCTTCTGGTTTTCTGTTTCTTGTTTACTATTTTGATCAATAACAACAGTGGTATCAGAGTATGTATGATCTTGAGGGACTGTGAAGTGAAGCAAGTATCGAAGTGTAAAGAAGTTAAAGGGTGATGGAGACAAGGTCCAGTGGTTTCTTTGCGATGGCTTCTCCAGTATTTACTGGAGAGAATTATCAAGCATGGGCTGTTAAGATGACAGCATTTTTGGAGGGTCATGATCTGTGGGAAGCTGTGGAGGATGATTATGAAGTTGCTCCACTTCCAAATAATCCGACCATGAATCAAATCAAACTTCATAAAGAGAGAACCACAAGAAAAGCCAAGGCAAAATCTTGCCTGTATGATGCTGTCTTGCCTACCATCTTTACCAGAATTATGAAGTGTGACTCTGCAAAGGCCATATGGGACTTCTTAAGGGAAGAATATGAAGGAGATGAGAAGATAAGAGGTATGAAGGTGCTGAATCTCTTGAGAGAATTTGAGAGACAGCAGATGAAAGAGTCTGAGTCAGTGAAGGAATACTCTGATAGGCTAGTGGGGATAGCTGATAAAATCAGAGTTTTAGGGACTGACTCGAATGATGAAAGGCTTGTTCAGAAGATCTTGGTGTCTCTTCCAAAGAAGTTCGAAGCCACCATAGCGTCTCTGGAAAATACAAGAGACTTACCTAATATAAAGCTTACAGAATTGTTAAATGCTCTACAGGCATAGGAGCATAGAAGACTGATGAGAAGAGAAGAGTTTGTAGAGGGTGTGCTGCAAGCTGGAGTGAAATCAAATGATGGAGGCAAAGGGAAGAAATGGATTCATTCTAGAGAAAATGCTGGTGACTCCAAGTTTGTAGCAAAAGAAGGAAATTTTGGTGGGTCTAGCAAATGGAAGAAGAACAAAAAGCATTGTCAATACTGTGGTGGAACTAATCATCAGTTTTTTAGATGTTGGAGAAAGCCTGATGCTCGGTGCAGAAGATGTCACAAGTTGGGTCACATGGAAGCCATCTGCAAAGAGAAAAATTACCAACAAGCAAGAGAAGCCCAAGTAGCAGTAAATGAAATTGAGGAAGAGCACTTGTTTGTAGCTTCTTTTTCTGAATCTTCTGTTGGGAATGATGCATGGCTGGTGGATAGTGGTTGTACCAATCATATGACTGGCAATTCGAAGCTGTTTAGGAGTCTAAACAGGTCAGTCAGGTCCAGAGTTAGAATTGGCAACGGACAGTATATCGAAGTGCAAGGGAAGGGTACAGTGGCTATTGAAGGAAATCAGGAGGTGAAGCTGATCAGTGATGTTCTTTTTGTGCCAAATATTGACCATAATCTGTTAAGTGTTGGTCAATTAGTTGAGAAGGGCTATAAAGTGAAGTTCGAAGGGAATGAATGTCTTATTAATAATGCAGATAGCAAAGAAGTGATAAGAATCCCAATGAAGGACAAGAGTTTCATGTTCAAGCCACAAGAGATGCAACAAATGGCTTTAAAGTGTAAAGAAGAAAATGCAGAGATATGGCATAAAAGACTTGAGCATGTTCACAGGAAGAGAATGTCGTTTATGCAGAGAAATAGCTTGGCAGATGACTTGCCAAGTTTGAAGGAGGAATTTCCACAATGCAGAACTTGTCTTCTTGACAAGCAAGCCAAATTTCCTTTCAAAGGAGGAGGCTGGAGAGCATGTGAGAAGCTGCAATTGGTCCACACAGATCTATGTGGACCTATGCCTGAGTCTTCTCTCAATGGTAGCAGGTATTTCATTACCTCCACTGATGATATGACTAGGATGAGTTGGATTTATTTTATGCGAGCCAAGTTTGAAGTTGCTAATGTGTTTGTGAAGTTTAAAGCCTTAGTTGAGAATCTGAGTTGGAAGAAAATCAAAATGCTCAGGTCTACTAATGGTTCTGAGTATACTGCTCACAAGTTTAAGTTGAATTGTGAGCAAGCAGGAATTGTGCAACAGTTCACTGCTCCTTATTCACCTCAACAGAATGGGGTTAGTGAGAAGAAAAACAGAAGCATTATGGAGATGGCCAGATGTATAATGCAGGAGAAGATGTTGCCTAAGAAGTTCTGGGCTGAGGCAGCTAATACTGCAGTGTTCCTATTGAACAGATTGCCCACAAAGGCTTTAAAGAGGTCAGCACCTTTTGAAGTCTGGTATGGTGTTAAACCTTCTGTGAAAAATTTGAAGGTTTTTGGGTGTTTGTGTTATACTCATGTTCCTCAGGTCAAGAGGGACTAGTTGGATAAAAGAGCTGAGCTTGGAATCTTCATTAGGTACAGTCTCCAATCAAAGGCTTACAGGATTTTTCACCCTTTGACGGGAAAGGTGACTGTAAGCAGAGATGTTGTTTTTCTAGAGGAAGATGAGTGAAATTGGATTAAAGGAAAGAGTGCAGAACAGCAGCAGTTCAAAAAACAACCTGCAACAGATGTAGAGGTTGATGAAGTTATAGATGGATTGAAAGACAGTATGGATGATTTACCAGTGAGAGGCACAAGGTCACTTGCCGAAATCTATGAAAGAAGCAATGTGGCAATGCTCGAACCATCTAACTTTGTGGAAGCTAAGGAGGATCAGAGGTGGATTGCAGCAATGAAGGAGGAGATTGCAATGATCCAGAAAAACCACACATGGGAGCTTGTTGACAGACCATCTGATAAGAATGTGATTGGGGTTAAGTGGTAGTTTAGAACAAAACTTAATCCTGATGGTTCTATTAATAGTCATAAAGCTAGACTGGTGGTGAAAGGCTATGCACAAATATGGGGAGTAGAATATTCTGAAACATTTGCTCCTATTGCACGATTTGATACAATAAGGCTACCGTTAGCTATTGCAGTAGAGAAGGGGTGGCCTATATTTCAGTTAGATGTCAAGTCTGCATTCCCGAATGGAGAGCTTGAGGAGGAGATTTTTGTTGAACAACCTAAAGGCTTCAGTATCAAAGGCCAAGAAGAGAGTGTATACAAGTTGAGGAAAGCTCTATATGGACGAAAACAGGCTCCAAGAGCTTGGTATGGGAAGATAGATCGATATTTGCAAGACTTTGGCTTTGTAAAAAGCTTAAGTGAGTTCACTCTTTATGTCAAGAAGGTGAATTACAGTGTTGTAATTCTGTCACTTTATGTAGATGGTCTATTAGTGACGGGGAATGATATGGAATTGATAAAGAATGTGAAGCAAGATCTATTTGCAGTTTTTGAAATATCAGACTTAGGAAATATGGCTTATTTTTTGGGTCTGGAAGTCAAACAGGCTTCATATGAGATCTTCATCTGTCAGAAAAAAATACATTAAGGAAATTCTAAAGAAGTTTCAGATGGAAGATTGTCGAAGTGTAAGCACTCCTATGGCTGCTAAAGAGAAGCTGTAGAAGAATGATGGAACAGATGCAGTAGATGCTTTTATGTATAGAAGTCTGATTGGGTGTCTCATGTATCTTACAGCAACCAGACCAGATATTCTATTTGTTGTGAGTGTTTTATCCAGGTTTATGAGTAGTCCTAGTTAGTTACATTTTACTACAGCAAAAAGAGTCTTGAGATATCTCAAAGGAACATTGTTCTTTGGTGTGAAGTTTAAGAAAGGTCAGAAGTTTAATTTGCAAGGATTTTCTGATAGTGACTGGGCTGGTTCAGTAGATGACATGAAGAGTACATTTGGATATTGTTTCAGTTTTGGTTCTGCTTGTTTCTCCTGGTGTTCTAAAAAACAAGAGATTGTAGCGCAAATGCTGAGTTTATAGCAGCTACTGCAGCTGCAAATCAAGCTTTGTGGCTGAAGAAGATAATAAAGGATTTGTGGTTGAATTCCAGTAATTGTATCGAAGTCAATGTGGACAATCAGGCTGCTCTAGCAATATCACAGAATCCAGTTTTCCATGGCAAAACCAAGCATTTCAAAGTCAACTTTTTTTTTCTACGTGAGATGTAACAAAGTGGCAAAGTTAAGTTGGTGTATTGCAGATCTGAAGATCAGCTTGCAGATATGTTCAGAAAACCACTTTAGGTTGGAAGATTTGAGCTATTAAGAGAGAAAATAGGAATCTACAGCAGCAACTGATCCAAGGAGGAGTTTGTTGGAATTGTTCAGCTACTATTTTCTGTTATGTTTTCATCTGTTTTTTTTTTTTTTTATTAACAACAGCCAAGTTCATTTAGTTATGCATTTAGTGTTTTTGCTATTTTCTAGGAAGTGAATTAGCACGTTTAGGTGCAGTTATATGCTGCACGTGTGTTTGTGGTTTGTAAGCAGTTATTGTTCTTGTTTAAGTTGTCCTGTACTTGACAGTTTCTTTAAAAAAATTGACGTATGCAAGTTTGTGTTCTGTTTTCTCTGTGTTTCTCTTCCTCATTCAAAAACGATAGCTTCTGGTTTTCTGTTTCTTGTTTACTGTTTTGATCAGTAACAACAACAATCCCAAAATGACTGATGCTGTTACCAATCTCCATCCAGCTTCCTGTATTGCGGACCTGATATTAAATGAAAGTGATGGCAAGTTAGGTTGGTAGAACAAGAACTACAATTAGAAATAAGTTATGCGAGCAAGCTAGACAATGGAAGCCCATAAAATTATAGGGAGGAGAAGTACAGCAAAAATATGGTTACCAGAAAGAAAAAGTGGACGGTCATCACATCTAAAAATAATATAGCAAGGAAATAACATCCTGATCACGGAACTCGAATCAGTTTGGCTATTGCACTAAAAGTACATCTGCATTTACAGAAGACAGATTATCATCAGATAAGTAAATAGGCAGTTACAACATTTATCACATCAAAAGCTACAAGTTTCGAACTATTAAGAGAATAGTTCTATTATCATAAAGGTAAATGGCACACAATCAACCGATGAGAAAAGATCATCTCACAAGAAAGCAGAAGTAAAGAATGAATCAGTGACCTTCAAAAGGCATATGTTTGAATAATCATTTCCACTAACCGATGATTCACGAGTTAAGAAAGTCGTGAAGCATATGGCATCTAGGCCAAAGGTTGACCACGAGAACTAAACTTGCAACTAGACTTGCGGTGCGGCTCGCTGCTTTTGCAGTATAGCATTCTTAAAGGAACACATAATTCAGAATACCAAGTTCTATTAATTAACACTACATACCACCTTGATAAAACCAGAAATTTCAGCGCTCATGAAACTCTGGTTCATGAAACTCTGGTTTACGATAGTCTATACACAGAGACTTCAATATCCTTTAATTTTAAGCCTTTCCAGATAATAGATATATATTAGATCTGGAGACATGGCAGCTCCGCCAGATCTTGATCCACATATACAAATTGCACCCCCAAAAAAAAAAAAAAAATACCAATCATAGTTTTAGTTGTAGCAAGTATTTTTTTTTTTTTTGTCAGACCTACTATAATCCTATTATAACTCTCACTCTCAAACTTTTGTCATGCCTCATTGTAAGGCATGGGAGTCGAAACCCACACTTAAAACTAAATCATCTCTACCCCAACCCCAAGAAAATGGGCATTCGAACCCCCCACCTCCCCCTTCCATGTTGGAAAGGTGGCCATTGGAGCGAACCCCAATGGTTAGTTGTAGTAAATATAAAGATGTCCAACTCAATTAACCTCCCCAGGCAATATGAACAACACAGAAGGCTCATCATCCATTAAGATTGATTTAAAAATAACAGGGTCTTCTCATAAAAATATTTTGGTAAAAGCTTTGAGCGCAATGAGATGACCTACATTCTCTATGGGCTACAAGCTGATAAAAGAAGCAAAGAAAGAAAATCTCTCACAGGGAAAACCCAAAAAAAAAAGAAGAAAAAACTACAAGATAAGTAACCAAAAATCATACCCAAAAAAGAAAAACATAAATCGGGTGATCAAAGCACGACTGTCCATCGTAACTACTAGCAATCAACAAATCTCTTATTTTCAATGGACCGCCATCTTTTGATCTGCCAATATACTTGCTGTCATGGGAGAAACTAAGAACTTACATGACAAGCATGAATGGTATGAATAACTTGAAGATAAGTAGGGCTGCCATTAGAAAAGGCTGCAATGACGGCAACACACATCAACTTAGTGGAAGCTTTGTTTTGAAATGGAAAGAAGTTGTCACTAACGGGGGTTACTTACACTGAAAACGGTTATAAATTGGTACACAGATGAAATTTCAAAGCTTGCAATGCTCGCAAAATTCCCCGTCCCGAAAAAGGCAACATTGAAGAGTACCATCTGAGAAATGGAGACATTAAATAACACAAATGGCTCCTATTATGTGAATAGTGAAAAGAATTTAAGGAGATGTGAACTCATATAGGAAAGCACCCAATTCTGTAAGTTTTTGCACTCCAAAAACATTTAGCATCGCCAACATCTATTTGAGGACCGTATTGATAAGAAAAAACAGCTAGTGAGCCCATATGATGACTTTATGTTCACATTTTCTCCAAGCATGCTTATTGAATCTATTTAATGCGCTCGCTTAGCTGAAAAATTTCTCTGTTGAAAAATTATAGCAATTAATCAATTAGGATACAACTATGCCAACCACAAATAACACATGCATAAGCCATCTTTTCTCCAAATGATACGCAATTTTTTCTTAAAAAGATAAAGAGCGATTAAGCGACACAAATTATTTTAAGGGCAAGATGGAGAGAGGAGAAGGAACTTACAAAAATTAGAGGAATTCTCACATTAGAGAGCCGCAAGTATCTATCGTCAGTTTCAAGAACCGCATTTTCCACCATGCTCATATTGGAAACAGTATTCTTCTCAGTTTTACTTAAATAGAGCAGTGTGTTTTCAAAAAGTAACCCCGCTATAAGTGCAAGAGAAAGTGCTGCATAGAAGACAGCTTCATATCTACCATGTTCCATACATGAAGCATTGTTCTAACGATGTGTGTCTTGAAAGTTAGAAAAACATAGGCAGATGAAAGGGGATATAAAAGAGGTTTGCCCAATAGATAGAAGAACGAAAGGGGGAGCAAAACCAAGAAATATAGAAGTCAACCGAGATAAGAGGGTACTTTCCGAAAACAAATGAAGAATCATAGAAGAACCTACAATAGAGAGGACACCGCACGATTAGAGATAAAGAGAGTTAAATGCACAAAATAATAGCAGTAAGCATCAATTGATTTGTGCAAACAACAGACTAGGAACCTAGATAAAAGTCTAGTAAAAAGAACACAAAATCATGGGGCAATGAAACATAATCATTTGAGTTCCGAAAATAAGTTTGCTATGCTATGTCACTAACATATCTATTTACAGGGAACACAGTTGCATTACAATGGATTACGTTGATCCTCGTCAAAGGCCTCTCTATCTATAGAAGGATTCTCAAGCACCAGCCAATGCAACAAGTCAGTATGTCTAGTTCACTTCTGACGTTTGGCACAACTGTAGCACCAGTACCCAAGCAAACAGGTCATGATTGTTATACAAGTGACTCTCCCTCAGATGGAGATTTTAATCAGTGAAAAATTGACATTCCAAAAGAACATAAATAAGTATGCCAGTAAAGATAATGAAAATGGAAAGTCACTTTATCAACGGCCGGTGAGGGCGGCCCTCGCCCACCCCTTTTCAGCATCGATAGTGGTTGGCCAACCAACCAATGAAGAAGAAAGCAAAACTAGAAAAAAAGGAAAAAGGAAATGTTTATTTTAAAAAATGTAAATGACTAAAATGTCCTTGAACAGATAAAAAGTCAAGCCCCTTATTTGAAATTGATATAATCACTTCAAACTCTTATTTGAAAAAATTAAGGTACTCCAAACTCTTATTTGGAATTTTCCCACAAACTTATAATCCAACTCTTTAATATTAATATCAAATCACGCATGAGTCTTTTCATTTCAACAAGTTTTATATAATTTAGAAAATACTCATCTAAATCATCATAAATATCAATGATTAAGTCAATTAATCTATCTCATCAAAATCACACGACAATGATTTATTTCATTGATCAATCTCATACCAAAACACACGTCAATAATCCATCCATCAATTAATTCAAACCATGGTCACGACACAACGCTCGATGATAATCCTTAGCAAGGTCTCTACTTGCAAAGAAACCTAGTAAGCATACACACAAACTCCTCAATGGGCACCAAATCCCCATCCTTCAATACCAAAAATCAAATCCACAATCAACTCAAAATGCATAATTTTTAGAAAACGCATAATTTTTCTAAACTTTTTCATCAAACTGAAAACATTTCACAAGATATTTCTTGCATATTTTAGAATTCTTCATAAACCAAATTCACAAATTGGTATGTATAACTTTTCTAAATGTCTTTCATAAAAAAATTTCTCAAAACGTCTTTCATAAAATGTTTCACACATTCACAACAATCAACTCAAATTATGTTCATAATATACTTTGTCATTTCCAATAAACAAAAATGTAGTAAATACTCAATCTATTTTTATGCTTTCAATATATTCTAAGCACCACCATTGTTACTTTTCACAAAAATATCAAATCATGTAATGTTTCCTTAACTCATGATATATTGTCATATCATTTCAAGACATGGGTTTTACAAAATCAAAGAAGAGATAACACCACTTGCAGAAAGCCTACAATCAAACAACCTAATTATACGTGCCAACAATCTCATAATCCCGACAATTAAACGAGAATCACATCAAAACCAAGTAAAATACTATAACAATTATGAATTGACTAAACAAAACTTAACCACTACAAAACAACTCATATGCACTAACAAATCGCACAACTAACGCAACTATTTAAGCCGCTCACAACACAAAATTTAAACACCAAACCCTAAAATTCCGTTTCAATTAAATCATTGTTGAAAACGGATTCTTGACAAACCTCACGACTCTACAATGACATATTCCATCATTTTCATGAAATCTTGAAGTTTCACAACTCAAAAATCGGACTTCATATTGCGATTTTTATATATCTTCGAATTTAAGCCCTAATTCCCAAAATTACCCCAATTGAATGAGCGAGGAGCACAAAAATTTTGTTTGTGTTGTGATATATAGTTGATTTGGCTTGGCAAAGTCCACATGGCGTGTACGCATGACCCTTTCCTCTCTTCCTTTCCTTCTCTCTTCTCTCCTTTCTTTCATACGCGTTCGTTGTCATTTAGGCAACGCATGGTAACGTTTCTGTTTTTCCCAATTTCTATTATTTTGTTCCCTGGAACAAAAAAAGAACAGAAACATGTTTGGTAAAATATTTGTTCCTGGGAACAATTTCTCTAATTTTTTGTTCCCATGAACAATTTTGAGAAACAAAAAAAAAAAAGTTACTTCTTGTTCCCGGGAACAATTTCTAGAAATAAGCTAACTTTCTTTTTTTCTTTTGTTTCTCTCTTGCTTGCGGCCACCTCCAATCGCTTGGAGCCACTGCCGACCGCTGCCAGCCGCCGCCGCCGCATAACCGCCGCCGCCTATCACCGGCGACGGTCACCGGTGACAATGGTGGCGGGCGATCATGCAACAGCAGCAGCAAGCGCGGCAACTGACAGTTGGCGATTTATGAGTAAAAATAAAAAATTAATAAATACAAAAAAGAAATGTTTCCCCAACCGGTCGTGCTCTACCTTCTAGACCTCAGATTAGCGTCACGTCGTTCGAGTCATTATACGATCGGGTCTCTCTTTGACAACTGCTTGATGTCCGAATGGTCTCCCTTTTTTGAAGCGTTAAAAAAGTCGCGTGGAGTGCATTCGTGCACTCTGGTGAATCCTTGTGGACCCTTCTATCGGGGGACAAAGGAAATTGCTGGGAACTGGCCCAAGCTTTTATTGTCAAGTGGGCATAGACTTAGAGAAAATTGTCAAATGAATGTGAAAACCATATCTTCCATACAAAATGTGTAACAGCCAGATCTGAGGAAGGCGGGAAATGGTTGCCGGGACTAGAGGACATGAACAAGAAATGGCTCCTGATTCTAGGATAGCGAAGGGGACATAATTGAACTACATTATGTACTGAATGTGAATGGAGCAATTATGAGATACATAAGTAAAAAATGGAATTAATTCATATAAGTGCTTTTGTCAGAAGGCAATATTTAATTCCTAAGTTAAGCGTGCTCAAACCTCCTAGGAAGGTGCTCACATGTACGTTAAAGGAAAAAATCCTAAAACTCAATACGAAAGGACCAAATGGCACAACACCTCAAGTGAGTTAAATCTCGATGTAAGAACTTTTTGTCATACGTAGAAACCTGTAGACAAAAGCCGTGCCACATTGTATTGTGGATGGCTCTATACCATGTGTTGATGAAGCATATTCATTACAATCCAAATTCTAGAACAAAAAGCGTGTTGATTTGCACTTTATGAATATATGTTTGCTCTTGTATGTGCGCAGGAGCATTGCGACTTCTAAAGAACATTGAGGATGCCGAGTACCTACAGGGGAAGCGATTTCTGGAGAAAAAACCGTAATATATCTAAATGGCTTCATGATCAAGATAGTTGTAATGTCGGTTGCTGTTTAATGTTTGATCACTGCCCAATGCACTTCCTGAAAAGCACGGAATCGTAAGTGCCGTTGTTAAACATTTTTATAGAGGGAGATTATTATTTACAATGAGCTGTCTTTCTCGTGTTTTTTGTAATTAGTTCATCATATGTAAACACATTTTCTTATTAGATATGATTAACATGTGCCTAGGGCACTTATTAACAAGCGCGTAGGAATTTGACACAGAAAATGGTCGAAATCCTCTAAACATGACAGTAAAAATAACAAGATTGTAAAAATTGCATTTTTTTTATAGTTATATTATCGCCTTTTTTTTTTTTTAAAGTAAGCTCTTTGAGAGGTCAATAGAATCAAATCATCCCATCTAGTCATATTAAGATTTTATAAATTGTTAAAAATAAGACTGTGTCTTCTTTCTATGTAAATGATAAACGAAAGAGAATAACACTATAGGGAGAAGACAGCTACTCAACACTCACACTGTGCGGTATTGCCCATGAGAAAATATAATACGAACACAATCTGACTACAATATAATTTCACAATCTATACCTTCAAAGCAAATATTAGCATAATAATTACTGTTTAGATATGAGAGAGATATAGGATTGTCCGAAACTTAAGCATTTTAAACCCTCCTCCCAACAGGGAAAAAAAAAAGGAGGTACATATGCGGTATATGCTAACGGAAAAGGGTTAATCGGTGCAACAAAATTCAAATTCAAAGAATTACAATGAGACATTTGAAATTTGAGGATTTATCGTACATCAATCTCAAAATTTAGGAGGCATGAAAAAAAATTTCCGAACTACTAATTGCACCGCGGGATTGTTTTCCTTCTTTAGGTGACTGTCCGTTCAAGAAGTCTATTCTGGACTTATCCATATACATTATGAGCTAGTAATTGACATTATAAGCTACAACTCATAGACATACTAAGATGAATGTACATTGGTTCATTGGACGGAAAACAACACACTTATCATTAAATCGCTTCACGAGGTATGTTAATATATGGAAAGCCAAAAAGTTACCAATCAAAGATGGGAGGTTGCTCCAAAAAAGAAAAAAGATGGGAGTGATGAATTATTTTGGCCTGTGAAATCCTATAAATGGCCACAATTTTTCACTGTTCCACCATATTTGTTGAATTTACATCAAGTTTCCAGCGGGTGCCACAGAGGGCAAAACAACTAAAGCGAAGATGACGAAGGAGGATGCCATTGCTCGACAAGCTACCTCCTCGAAACGCCGACCGGGGCTGTTGAAGAAGGCAAGTGAATTATATGCTTTTTGTGCTGTTGAGATGGCCATTATCGTTCTCTATCCGAGAGGCAAGCCTTTCTATTTTGGTCACCCGTCTGTGGATGCGACCGTGGATATGCGTGAGCATCCAAAGATGTCTTGTATTGATGCTACTCGACAGGCTCAAACTGACAGACAGCAGATCCTAGAGAAACTGCACAAACAATATGCCGATGTGCTCGAGCAACTGAAAGCTGGAATGAAAGGAGCTAAAGAGCTGAGCAATATTAAGGCCCTCCGATTCAAAAACTTTAGCTTTAACGATTTTGTGGTATTCGGGAAATGGCTGGAAGATGTCGAGAACACGGTGGACAAGAGAAGGACGGAGCTCTTGGCCCTAGAGGCTTCAAGTTCAACTCCATGCCCAGGAGCTATTAATGCCTCTATCAGAAGCCAAAACGATGATAAATGTGACGATCCTTGTAAAGCACAAATTGGAAATGAGTAATCAATTCCAGCGGACTTAGGGAGAGATTGTTGGCTCATCTTAAATTGTATTTGGCATGATTCAGTCAATCTCTCCGCTTAAACAAGAGGCCTCTTGATAAGAAAGCATAAAAAATGCTCAGTAAAGGAGCAGCAATCTAATTTTTATTTTTCCTTCCTATGCTGTTTTGGTTGAAATTGCTCGTTTTCATTATAGTCTTGTGACAGTTTTTTCAGCCGAGTAAGAACCAGCACTAAAGGAACAAATATATGAGTAATTCCTGAGGTAGAAAAAACAGAAAGGCAGAGGAAACATATTTCCGAATCAAAAAATTTCTTGCGATGGCCAATGGTCCAATGAGAATGCAGGTCTGAAGGCTTTATTTAATTAAAGGGTTTAAGGTCCTGTCCGCCCAAGTTGGGCCCAGAAAGCCTGACCCACGGGAATAAGGCCCGTGGAAGGGGAGAGGTATAAAAGGGAGTGAGAGAGAGAGAGAAGATGTCTGTTGGAAAATAACGTACGTATTTTTCTCTCTCAACGCTCTCCCTCCCTTACGTTGTTCCTCAAAGCAAACAGTGAAGCGCTTGAAGGATTTTTGCCTCCCCGGATCGAACAGCACCGGATTTTCTTCCTCCATTGGCGTCGGTGTCTAATCTGTGGATTAAAAGGTACGCTCGACTCTGTGGTGTGCTTTAGGATCGGTGATACGTGTCGTCTTCTTGGGCTTCGTCTTCCGCTTGTTTTAAGGGTTCGATTCGGTATCAAATCCGGTGTTTTGGGGATCCGTTATTCCCAACATTGGTATCAGAGCCCTAGTTCACGTTTTCTCGATCAATTTGATGTGTTTTTGATTGATTTTTTCGCGAAATCCTTTCGGCCGTACGGAACCGGGCCAAAATCCCGACACCCGAGCGCTTTTCGGCCAATTTTCCGAGTTTTCGTAAGTCAAAATAAAATTCTGATTGCATAGGAGGAAGTGCGACGTCGAGACGAGTCCGGCGATGTGTCGAACGCCGCCGGAATCCGCCGCACGCGCCCACACGCGCGGCCGGAAGGCTCTGTGCGTGGGCGCGACGTGCCCGAAGCGCTGGCATTGGCCAGTGCGTGCGGCGCACGCGCCGATCGGCGAACCGGCGCGTGCACGCCACCGACGGGCGAACCGGCACGCGCCGGTCCGCGGACCGACGCGTGACGTCACATGATGACGTCACCCTGACGTCATGTGATGACGTCACCGTGACGTCATCCAACGGTCGGTAACCGTTCGGATGACGTCACCGATGACGTCATCACCGACGTCGTTTGCCGAACGGTCACCGGCCGGCGACCGACCGCCGGAGACCAAGGCACGTGGCAGGCACGTGCGGATGACGTCTGCGTGACGTCATCCCCCACACGCGCGCGGCACGTGCGTCGGTCCGCGCGAGCGGCCCGACCGGCTCGACCGGTCCGACCAGCCCGACCGGTCCGACGACCGACGAGCGTTGATCGGCGACGACCGTTGACCGTTGACTCTACCGTTGACCGTTGATGATCGTTGACCGTTGACTTGACCGTTGACCGGAAAAAAAAAAAAAAAGGAGGAGGAGGAGGAAAAGAATGTGTTTCTTTTTCAATTAAGTCTATGTGGATTATATGTAATCCTTTATTTGTTCTGCATTTGTTGCAGGAACAATGCCTCCCCTGAGGTTGCGCACACCTATTCGCGCAATGACCGATGAACAAAAGGAAAGGCTGTCTAAGTTGATAGCTGAGCTGATTGATCATCGATGGGAGAGTGGTGACTTAATTGATCACGTCCTTGAAGTCAACGGGAAAATTCAACAGGTCATATGGAATGGTCGTCCTATGTCACAGTCAGAGATGGTGCGATTTTTCATAAGCACTCTTCCACCTGAATGGCAAGATGTGTTGAATCGCATATGGGATGTCAACGGAGCTGCTTCCTATAAGAAAATTGTGATAGATTTTGTAAATGAATATTACTGTGTTGTTACAAGGGAAAAGATCAAGAAATTGAACAAAAGAGGATCTTTTCCAGTTCGTGTGCTGACTATGTGTTAGTTGTATTGGCTGATGTATGTTAAGTGTGTTTTGTGGATATATAATGTATTGTTTACTACCCGATTGTTATTGATGTAACAACTGATATGTTAGTTGTATTGATTGAAAGCATTATTGTTTTATTGGAATTCAATTATCTGTTGCTTTCTGTTATTGCTGGTTGCTGTGGGTAATTAGCTATGGGTAGTTATAGAAGTTTTTGTAGCTTCATAGAATTGATTTTGCATATGACAATTATATTAATGATAGTTTTAAGTTAGGATTTTTGGAGGATGATTGGAAACGTAGTGACCTTTTGATTCTGAAGCCTTACTTGAAATTATTTATTAATATGATGGGTCTATGCAAAAAGGGATGCATAAATGATAGGCATTAATAATTCGTGCATATTTGTCTCGATTTGTTCAGATCAATGGCTTCACCACAAAGAGCATAGTTGCTGAGCTGAACAAAGGTGAAAAGCTCAATGGAGACAACTATGAAGTTTGGCAAATGAAAATCCAAGATGTCTTTGGAAGAGCAAGAAGCACTTGAGGCTCTTGTCATGACCATGGTTGAACCTGAAGATGGAACCACTTAACAAAGACAAAAAGGACAAAGAAGCTTTTTCTCGTGTGGAAAAGAATGAACTCTCTAGCTCGCATCACGTTGCTGAGCGCATGGAAAATGACATCATGCGAGAGTTTCGGCGTTTTGACAATGCCAAGGAAATGTGGGAGGCATTGGAAGCTAGATTTGGTCACACTTCGGTGACTAGACTGAGGCAGCTCACTATCGGGTTTGACTCCTATAAGAAGCCTCATGGTCGTACCATGAAGCAACATCTTAGAAAGATGTCAAACATGATAACGAGCCGAGAGACGCTGGCCATGTCCTCACAGATGAGCAGCAAGTGCAAGCGGTGATTCGTTCCTTGCCTCAGAGTTGGGAGCATATGAAGGTGCACCTGACTCATAATGAAAACATCAAAACCTTTGAGGATGCAATGCGTCATCTTGAGCTGGAAGAGGACCGCCTGTTGGCGGCTAAGCCGGATGCTGAACTTTATCATGCTAATTCTAGCTCAAATGGAGCTTCGAGCTCCAAGCGCAAGCGCCCTAGCTGGTTTGATAAGGGGAAAGGCAAGGAAGAAGCTGGTCCTTCGGGAAGAAACCCAAGTTTAACCAACATAATAGAGGAAAGCGTCCTCACATGAAGAAGTTAGCAAGGGTGAAATGCTACAACCGTGACAAGAAGGGTCACTATGCTCGCAACTGCGTGAGCCAAAGAAGGTATGCACCCCTTGTACTTTTCGAACTTTGCTTATGTGTCGAGTTCTGTGTTTTTAACTCGAGTCTAATCCTTTGTGGACTGTGGATTCAGGAGCGACGGACCATGTAGCGAAGGATAGAGGATCCTTCGTAGAATTCCGACGAGTACCAACTGGAACTAAGTGGATCTATGTGGGAAACAACTCCAGAGCTGAAGTGAAAGGAATTGGCACATGCCAATTGAATATGCGTGGTGGACGCACTTTGTTCCTTCATGATGTGCTGTTTGCTCCGGAGATTCGTCGGAATTTAGTGTCTGTATTGATGTTGGTTAAATTAGGTTTTAATTTGAACTTCTATAGTAGAGGTGTGGATTTGTTTTTAGATACAAATTACTATGGTCATGGTTATTTTCTGGATAGTTTTATTGTATTGGATATTGAGTATATTAATGCAAATGTTTGTTATTCCCTTATCACATCTTCTAATACTTATGATGATGATGTGAATGTGTGGCATGCTAGGCTTGGTCACATTGGCCAATAACGTATGAATAGACTAGCCAAAGAGGGCTTGTTGGGTAACATTGAAAAAGTCGATTTGCCCATATGTAAGCATTGCCTAGAAGGGAAAACAACACGGAAACCATTTGGGAAAGGGAAAAGAGCTGAATTTCCTTTGCATTTAATCCATTCGATGTCTGTGGTCCAATGAATGTGAGAGGAAGGCATGGGGCTGTTTATTTCATCACCTTTATTGATGATTATACTCGATTTGGATATGTCTATTTGATTTCTCATAAGTCAGAAGCAATAAGTTGTTTCAAAAGGTTTATGAACCTGGTAGAAAATCAATTAGACAAGAAAATAAAAACATTGAGATCCGATCGAGGTCGAGAATATTTATCTGATGAGTTCAGAAAATTATGTGATGAAAAAGGAATAGAAAGACAGTTGTCTATTCCGTATACTCCTCAACAAAATGGTGTTGCGGAAAGAAGAAACAGAACCTTACTGGAAATGGTTAGGTCCATGATGGCGCATGCTAACTTGCCTATCACTTTTTGGAGTGATGCATTGTTAACTGCTGCATATATACTTAACCGGGTGCCTTCCAAATCAGTTGCTTCCACTCCATATGAGTTATGGACAGGTAGAAAACCGGACTTAAGTTTTCTTAAGCCATGGGGTTGTGCTGCCTACACACATGAGTCCTCTCGCAAATTTGGGAAATTAGGTCCCGAGGAAAGAAGAGTATTTTCATAAGATACTCGTAACACTCAAAAGGGTATGTGTTCATTGGTGAGCAGGAAAGTGGGAGTGTAACTGAATATGAATCACGAGATGTCACATTCTTAGAGGATGAGTTTCCTAAGAAGGGCGAAATAGGGGAAGATCACTCCCTATTTGAGACTTTGGACCAAGATAATGATATTGGTGGAGTTCATCCAAGTGGAAGCGTAATAGGGAATGATGTGCAAAGTGTACAATCTCCTGTAAGGCGAACAAGTCGCCAAAGTATTCCCCGTCGACGTTTTGACATTGAAGGGGAAACTTTTATGGTTGCTCCACAAGATGAGGATGAGCCAAGAAATATCAATGAGGCTCTGAAGTGCGCTAGTAAAGAAAAATGGATTCGTGCAATGGAAGAGGAAATGGAGTCAATGGAATCAAACCAAGTCCGGAACCGGTTGATCTTCCAAAAGGACGCAGAGCTATTGGGAACAAATGGGTTCTCAAAATAAAGCGAAAGGCTGATGGCTCGATAGAAAGGCATAAGGCTCGCCTTGTGGCGAAAGGGTATAATCAACAGGAAGGAATTGATTATGAAGATACATTTTCTCCTGTAGTAAGGTTTACCTCGATTCGCATTATTCTGGCAATAGTGGCTAGTCTGGATCTTGAGTTACATCAAATGGATGTAAAGACTGCTTTCCTCAATGGGGAATTAGAGGAAGAAATATATATGGAACAACCTGATGGTTTCATAGTGAAAGGCCAAGAAGAAAAGGTATGTCGACTTTTGAGGTCGATATATGGTCTTAAGCAGTCATCAAGACAATGGTATATACGTTTTCATAATGCCATAATGGCATATGATTTTACAATGATTGATGAGGATCATTGTGTATATATCAAAAGATCCAAGGATCAATTTGTGATCATATCATTATATGTTGATGATATACTAATTGCCGGAAGCAATATGGAGTTAGTTAATACTTGTCAAGAGATGGTTGTCTTCTAACTTTGAGATGAAGGATATGGGTGAGGCTGCATACATTCTTGGAGTTAAGATTTCGAGAGATCGTTCGAAGAGATCGTTGTCTCTTTCGCAAGAAACCTATATAAATAAGGTTCTTGAACGATTTCGTATGCAAGACTCGTAAACCCATAGACACTCCTATTGCAAAAGGTGAAGGATTGAGCCATAGATCGTGTCCGGGACTCCACAAGAGAAGGAACAGATGAAACATGTTCCTTATGCTAGTGCTGTTGGAAGCTTGATGTACGCTATGATGTGTACAAGACCCGACATATGTTTTGCAGTTGGAATGGTGAGTAGATACCAATCCAACCCGGTCCAAAGCACACCGGAAAGCCGTGAAGAGAATACCGAGGTATCTGAAGGGAACCGCTGATTTCAAGCTGAATTATCAAGGAAAGGATCTCGCGACTTGAAGGCTATTCGATGCTTTGATTGGGGAGGAGATTTAGATGAAAGAAAATCTACCTCAGGTTTTGCTTTCTTACTTCAGCAATGGCGCCATATCATGGAGCAAGAAGAAGCGACGTGTATAGCCTTATCCACGATGGAAGCTGAGTTCGTGGCATTATCGCAGCTAGTACAAGAAGGAATTTGGCTTAAGAGATTTTTGGATCATTTAGGTGTTATTGAGAAAGTTGCAAATCCATTGTTGGTTAACTGTGATAGCCAAGCAGCTATAGCGTACACCAAAGATCCAAAGTATCATGGCAAGACCAAACATATAGATACCAAGTATAACTTTGTAAAAGATATGGTTGCACGAAAGAATGTCAACTTACAGTACATATCTACGCATAGAATGGTAGCAGATCCTATGACAAAGCCAATACATAGGGATGTATTTTGTGGTCATGTAAAATCTCTAGGATTGCGTAGAGTCTGATGTACTGAATTGTAATTTCCCTGAGTTGTTCACATTTATGAAATTTTGTTTTTCATTGATTAATGCCTATGAATCTTTGTTTGATCTTTATGCATCTTAATGCTTAGTGCATTATTTTAGGTTGAGAAGTATGTCGGACAGATATTAGATTAGCCCACTCACACGGGTAATCGCCTGCATTTACTTGTGTGATAAATAGAGATGAGACTGTTTTTAAGCTTATTATCTAGGTGATAATCGAGAGCTCAAGCTTAAAACGCGTATGTCGCCTTAACTGAGTGTTAAGATGAGGACATAATTCTTACGATGTCCGAAAGTAAAATACCCCACATATTTTACTCTATCTGTCTAAGATGCCAGATGTGAGTTCTGATGAATTTTGTGAATGAGTAGATACGTGAACTCAAGTGAGACATTGGGTATGTCTGAACTATCATCTGTACGGTATTGAAAAGTGTAGACATACGCTTCATGGGAAAGGAGTTAATACCGTAATACGTATTTAATACTACGTATGCATGAGACGACCAATAAGAGTGGCAAAAAGTTTGATCTCAACTTTTATGACGTGTGAGACTCTTGAGGAAAAGAGTTCCTCAATTTTTAGTCCCCTTATGACTCTTACTTATTCTCAAGGTTTCTATTTAGTGTTTGCTATCTTAGGATGTTGCCAATGGTCATGAGTTGATTCGATCTAATGGGACATTTCTAGAAAAGCAAGCTGGACTGAAATTGAGGGTTTGAAGGAAAGAGGAAGATCGATTTTGGAGAATCACATTATAGTTTTGTATTCACTGGTCGACCAATTATAACTGTCTTTGTGATAATTATAATTGTGAATACAATATATATATATATATATCATGTTTAAAAGAGATCAAGGGAGATATAAATGTGATCGATCGATCTAGGGTACTGCATACTAAACCTACTCGGAGTGTGACGCCCATTATGAGCTGCTATATATTCCTAACAGATGTATAGCAACGAGCTCTCAAAGTATGCTGGTCGCACGGATTATTCACCGGTATGAATGTTGAAGAGAGGTAAAGAGATTCCTGTTCGGCCCACCTTGTGCGAGTGGGAGATGAAGGCTTTATTTAATTAAAGGGTTTAAGGTCCTGTCCGCCCAAGTTGGGCCCAAAAAGCCCGACCCACGGGAATAAGGCCCGTGGAAGGGGAGATGTATAAAAGGGAGTGAGAGAGAGAGAGAAGATGTCTGTTGGAAAATAACGTACGTATTTTTCTCTCTCAACGCTCTCCCTCCCTTACGTTGTTCCTCAAAGCAAACAGTGAAGCGCTTGAAGGATTTTTGCCTCCCCGGATCGAACAGGACTGGATTCTCTCCCTCCATTGGCGTCGGTGTCTAATCTGTGGATTAAAAGGTACGCTCGACTCTGTGGTGTGCTTTAGGATCGGTGATACGTGTCGTTTTCTTGGGCTTCGTCTTCCGCTCGTTTTAAGGGTTCGATTCGGTATCAAATCCGGTGTTTTGGGGATCCGTTATTCCCAACAAGGTCAATTCAAGCAAAGCATCAACAAATCGAGCGAAACGGGCACATAAACTATAAGTTAAATTCGAATTACCTAGTCATCTTTCATGCAAATACCGGTATACCTGATTTATACCGGTAAAAGTCGCCATTTGTCATGAAAAGGCCGAGTTGCGAGTCGTAAGAAGCTCCCATCATTTGCTTCGCCAATATCTCCTCATACTCCCTCCACCATTGCATGTAGCTGCTGCTATCCAAGAAAATATCAGTAGAAACGTTCTTGAGCAAATTCATGACATACTCCTCGAACCAGACCAATTTTTCTATTTCTGTGCTGTTCCATCCTCCGCTGTTCAACAACCTGCACGATATTCGCGCCTCCTCCACATGTGCCCAGAAGCATGAATCCTGCATGACGCTTAACAGGATCTTCTTCATCTTCAAATCATTAGGGACACTCTTTGCCGGCTGTTTCGGATGTTTGTCCAGCCACTCTTCCAATAGCTTGAAGTGCTTGGATCTCCCTTGAGGTATGTAACCTCTTTTGCCCCCTTTATAGTACTCAGCTATCTGGAGCGGTTCGACCAACCTCCGATAGTTTGTTCCTCCAAAAAGCCAGCGATTCCGCAGTGGTGCTCCCTCTCTCTAAGGCCTCTTGTGACATCCCGATTTTCCGAGTCTATTTTCAATTAATTGAGACGGGCATTTCGTTGGCACGCATATAGTTCTTTTCCTTGAGTTGGCCACTCATGTGGAAGCTAGTCTATCGGGTGAAGCTATTAAGAGTTTCTAATGCATCGACTCGAGAATTTGACCGTGAAGCGATCTTTCGACCGAGCTAATGCGCAAGGGTCATTACGACACAAATAAAAATCGATTAAAGACCGGAGATAGGTCGACTCGAAAGATGCATGTGATTGAGTGTGGGTGATTCCACCGGATTGCATAATTCTTGGCGATCGACACTGGACCGACTTTTCTATCGATTGGGTACCTGTGTTCGTATTTGAAACCTTGAGATTACCCCGACAACCGAAAGTTGCCAATGTTTCAAAGATGTACATTGTGGCTTGAGACGATCAACCACAGTCGAATGCATGAAAATTTCTAAAGGCTACCGGTGGGTTGGGCCGCACTAGTATCGTGCCAAAGTGAAATTAACCGTGGAATTGAGATCGAATTCGAAATTGGAAGTCCGGGTGTGTCACAAATCATTTCAAGATCATTGAATCATCTTTGGAAGATTTTTCGGGCAAGCGAGCTTTTCAGCAAAATAATCCGTAAATGGCTAATTTGGCTCGAGAAATTAGTAGACTTGTTTTTGGTCGCGCTTTTGGGAATTAAGTTGGTTCTACGGACAAGTGAAGATGTGAATTGAAGTGTGGTGACATTTGATTAATTTTACGGACTTCAATTTGATTCAATTTGAAGAGAATTGATGAGAATTGAAGAAATGGGACGTACAAGAATTAGACCCCGGCGGAAAAATAAAATGGACCCATTGAAAAAGGTTGTGGGGGATTGGGTGAGTGGAGTGTGATGTCACCCATGAGGTCATGTGGTGGGCCAATTTGTAGGACTAAAGAAAAGGGAAAAAGGAAAAGAAATTGGCCTCCCATCTTCTCTCTCCTCCCTCTCTTCTTCCTCTTCCGTGCGATTCCTCCATGGTCTTCATCTTCTTCTTCGAAAATGTCCAGCAAGCCGAAGATGGCCGAGCAGCCTTGCAACCGCCCGAGCATCGCACGCCGCTGGACCAGCTAGCCCGCCCGTCGCCGCCTCACGCCGCCGTCGCTGCGCCGCCTTCGCCGCTCGCCTTCCGCCTCTCTTCTCTCCCTCCGTTTGCTGCTCCAAAATTCCAGATCTGTAGGACGCCGGCAGCAGCCCAGCCACGCCGCCGTCGCCCGTCGCCGCCAGCTCGCCGCCCGGAGCCGCCGCGGTCGCCGTCGCCCGCGAAGCCCGCGCCAGCGCGCCGCTCCGCCCAGCTCGTCGTCCCGAGCTGCTGTTCAGCTCGCGCAAGAGCTGCCGGAGCCACCGTGGACCGCCGTGCGCCGCCGCCTTAGCCCGCCGGAGCTTCGCCTTGCCTCCGCCGCCCTTGGCCGCCCGAACCGGCGCCGGATCCGCCCATTCTCGGCCTCAAACCGCCATGGACAGCAGCTGCAGAAAATGGGTATGCAGCGGACATTTGGCCCGTTTTGGCCGCCTTCCCGAGCCCGGATGCTTGGCCCGCTTTGGAGAAAGTCGATCCCCTCGCCGTCCTCGTCGTTTTGGTCCGCTCGGTTCGTTAATCCGGTGAGTTTAACTCACTAAACCTCGCTTAGAGGGTTAATGATGCTTTAGGTGTGCTTAGTTTATGTTAAGTGTGATTATGTGATGAGTTTAATTTATTTAAGTGTGGATTATATTAATGTGTTTAATTAGCTTAAAGTGAGTTTAATTTAAGGCTAAATGAAGGTTTACATTAATATAAAGCTTGATGTGACATAAAGGAATTTACTTTTGATTTATTTAAATATTTCGAAATTATTTAATAATTTAATAATATATCATTATTCGAAATTATTAAAATATTATTATTTCATTATTTTCGGAATAAATTTAATAATAAATTAAATTCCGAAAATTTTGTCGGGACTCTAAATTCTCAGAATTTCGTGCGATCGCTAGCTGTGTATTCGGATTTTGAAATTGATGATCGGATATTATAAATTGAAGGTGGATTGCGAAAAATATGAATATTATTATTTAATTAATTTTCAGAATAAATTTAATTATTTATTAAAATTCGAAAATTTCGTTGGGACCTTGTTCTCTCGGAATTTCGTGCCGATCGCTTTGCATGTAGAATTTGAAATTGATGATTGGTTGTGGCGAATTGAGTGTGATTGCGATTTATGAGGATTCTTTAGAAAACCCTAAGTGTGGGAATTTATGGGAGATTGGTCGTGATTAACCACCTATTAGAGGTCGTGCCTAGTGAGGCCGTGATTAACCACCGATTGGAGGTCGTGCCTAGTAGGGCCGTGATGGACCACCTATGAGAGGTCGTGCCTAATAGGGCCGTGATGAACCACCTAAGAGAGGTCGTGCCTAATGGGGCCGTGATTGACCACCTATTAGAGGTCGTGCCCAGTGAGGCCGTGATGGACCACCTATGAGAGGTCGTGCCCAGCGAGGCCGTGATGGACCACCTATGAGAGGTCGTGCCTAGAGAGGCCGTGATGGACCACCTAATTAAAGGTCGTGCCGAGTGGGGCCGTGATTGCCACTGGTTATTAAGCCTTCCTATAGGGTCGAGATTGGAAGTAGTAATTGATTTGCTAGAATGACATGTAATCGGCCAAGTCGATTGATCGCTGAGACGATCCAAGTGGTTGAATTGTTCTGATGGTGTGATTGTGCCATGGTTGTTTGGTTACCATAATTGTACGTGGTTGAATTATATAAATTGTGCTAACCCGCGATGAAGGCTAATGCGAGGTAAGTCTTACGTGTGATGTGGCTAGGCCACCGGGCGTATTTTCTTTCTAATAGGGGTTTAGGGGTGGAACTTGCTGAGACATCGTCTCATCCCGGTTGTGGGATTAAAATTTCAGGTCCTTGGTGGACGGAGCAGCCAGATAGCTTTGGTTGGCCTTGAGGAGTTGTGAAGGTGAAGTCAGGAGGATTGGAGAACGTGTCCGACTTGTAGGTCGTAGGACAGTTCATTTTTAAAAGCCAGTCTTTTGTAGACTTTTGGTTGTAGACCTCTCTTTGTAAATTCTGTTGAATTATGAAAGTGTTATGTTGTGGTTTTGCTTCCTGCTTTTCTATCCCGTAATTTGTTGTCAGGGGATTTGTTTCGCTTCCGCATGCGTAAATAAATGAATGGGTCGGCGACGTGTCCTGGGATGTCGCATATTTGATCGACCGCAGCGGGATGTGTGCGCGCTCGGGGTTCGGGGCGTGACATCCCCGTTTAAGTGGTATCAGAGCATGGTCTGTGTATGGAGTGATAAGGTGCGATGAGTCATGGGATAGTTAGTAGGAAAGGCTTTTAATATGCTGATGCATGTGGTTGATAGTTGATTGGTAGTGTGTTTGTGGGGTCACTCAAATTCTAACCTGATGTTGGAATCGGAAAACAGGTGTCTATAAAGAGCCTGTAGGATGAGTGACCAGGAGTGGAGGACTCCTCGGTGAAGGTCGGTAGGACCTATACCTCGGGGTAGGATGCTGACAAGAGTCGGTACCCGAGGTAGAGCGCAGGCTTAGACCAGCGCGAGTGTGAGAGTACCGCCGCAAGTCGGTACTTGGAGTGTAGTAGCACCGAATGATCCTAGGTTTGATGGGATCGTTCAGGCGCTAGTGTTCCTTAGAAGCTTGTTGGGTCAGTAAGTTCAAGACCGAGCCGTTGATGTTGCCGTTATTTCTACTGCTGTCAGTGTTGTGACCGTTGTTGTTGCCGTGCCTGTTAAGGCCTAATATGGAGTTGTGATCGAGGATCAAGTCGTTGCATCTGAGTCAAGGTTCAGTTTAGACAGAGATGGAAATCGATTGGGGAGAAAGGCCGATGTCAGAAGAAAGGTCCCTTGTTTCACCTAATCGGAAGAGTAAAATTGGAAAGTCAGTGCTCAACTCAATCGATATGTGTCGTGCCTGTAAGAAAAGACATGGATCTGTTATATGCTGTAAGAGAGACAAGACTTGTTACAAGGGTCGCCAGTACAGTTACTTGATCAAAGATTGCCCGTATAGACAGATGGAATCACAGCTATTTCTATCACCGTCATTGATAAGACAGAACAGAGGAAGCATGCTCAGGATGTTCAATGGGGTACTTGGAACAGACCCCTGTGCGTGGAAAGATGCATGATATTCCTTGATGGGAGGTAGATGACTCCCTGATTGTGTGCTGAGTCAGTAGAAAAGA
Organism: Eucalyptus victrix; assembly: GCA_016097545.1. Classification (NCBI taxonomy): domain Eukaryota; kingdom Viridiplantae; phylum Streptophyta; class Magnoliopsida; order Myrtales; family Myrtaceae; genus Eucalyptus; species Eucalyptus victrix. Next base: position 18,395,948 of record CM027843.1, on the reverse strand, counting down.
GGCTTGAGTCAGCCCAGTGTCAAAGTAAGAAGGGAGCATGATTTGAATGTGGCCAGCACAGCCGTCATGTTGAGAGCTGTCTATGAAAGTTCAGGAGAGCGTAAGCACTGTTACTGCAGAGAGGACGCCACTACGATGGCTAGAGGAGCATGAAGGGATCGACCATGCATCAATCAGAAGAAGAATGTTTATGAGATGTTTTATGTAGAGTAATGCAGCAGAATTTTCAGTGAAGGTTGTAGAGTTTTCGTTGTGGTAATAAAATAATAGGAAGATGAGTCTCTGACTATAGTTGTACCTGATGGGGTTGCTTATGTATGACTTGGAAGTCATTTATGAAAAGGTTTGGCTCAATGAGCTTTATGTTGTTTTGAATCGTGGTATTGATATAATTTAGTTTATTCAGTTAGCGTGTGAAAGTTTTGAATTACTGAAAGTCGAAGAGGAACTTCGATCCTTGTTATTGGTCACTGAAGATGACTTGGTCCTGGTTATTGGTTATCGAATCTACATGGTAGTTGTAATGGATGTGTCAATTGAGGGGCTGAATATGGAAAACACGATCGTGGTACGAAGTTTTCTAAAGTATTTTCTAAAGAATTGCCAAGTTTGCTGTCAGAAAGAGAAATAGAGTTCGTGATTAAATTAGCATCCGGAACAGAGCTAGTCCCTAAGGCTCCTTACCAGATGGTGTTACCTAAGTTAAAATAATTGAAGGCGCGATGCAGGAAGTGTTGAATAGGGGATTCCTACGTTCCAGTGTATCGCCTTGGGGAGCACCTGTTCTATTTGTGAAGAAGAAGGTTGGTTCGTCGTGTTTGTATGTCGATATTCCTCAAGATCAACTGGAGGTCATGGTATCATTAGTTGAGGACCAGGAAAAAGGAACACACCGAAGTTAGCATCTCGTACTCGATATGGCAGTTATGAGTTCGCTGTAATACCGTATGGTTTAATGGACACCCCAGCTGTTTGTTTGGGTCTGATGAGCAAAATGTTTAAGGACACTTGAATCGGTTGTGATCGTGTTCATTGAAGTTATCCTGGTGTGTTCGAAGAGTGCAGAGGAGCACGAGATATATTTGGGGAGGGTACTTCAGACCTTGAGTGCTATTGGATTTTGCAATAAGTTTAGCAAATGCGAGTTTTGGATGACTCGTGTTGTGTTCCTAAGTCATGTGATTTCAGGAGAAGGAATCTTCATGGACCTTGTCTGAGATTAAAGCAGTGATCAGTTGGTCGATATTGACTACAAGGATAGAGATCAGAAGTTTCTGAGGATTATCAGGATGTTACAGAAGTTTTATGGAAAGGTTTTCAGTGTCAGCGTTGCAGTTGATTCGACTACTAAGGAAGTAAGAAAAGTTCGTGTGGACAGATGAGTGCGAGCGTAAGTTTTCAAGAGCTTAAGCAAAAGCTGACTACCGCACCTGTGCTGACCATTCCATCTGGTCCTGAAAGTTATGAGATCTGCAATGATGTGTCGTTTGAAGGATTTGGCTACTTGTTGATGCAACATGATAGGGTTGTTGCATATGTATCTCGTTAGTTGAGACCTCGGAGTTGAATATGAGACAGCGTCGCTGGATGGAACTCATTAAGGATTATGACTATGATATTTCGTATCACTCTGGAAAGGTGAGCAAAGTTGCAGATGCCCTGAGTCGAGAGTCCTTAGTTGCGCAGTTGGTACTCAAGGATTGGATCTTATTTGAGAAAGTTCGAAATTTGGTTTTCAAATCTAAGTGGACAGATTTAGGGATTCAAAAGATCCCGCAAGAGGATACTGAGAAGAGGAGAACTGATTTTCAGATTTCTGAGGACGATTGAGTATACCTGATGGTACAAAGATTAGAGATGAGATCTTATCGAAAGCTCGTCATAGTAGCTTCAGCGTTGTCCAGATAGGACGAAGATGGGTCAAAATTTGCGTCAATAGGATTAGTAGACCGTTGTGAAGACAAATATCATTGACAGGTCCCAAGTGTCAGATGTGCTAGCAAGAGAAAGCACGGTTTTGCCATTCGAGAGGACATTTGTAATCTCTCGAGATCCCCGTGTGGAAGTGGGATCGCGTCACAATAGATTTTTGTGACAGGTCTATCGAGGAGTTAGTGTGATAATAATTTCATTTCGGGTAGTAATTGACGGACTGATGAAATTAGCCACCTTGTGACTGTGCTGAAGGATCTTGATTTGATTAAGCATGTAGAGGTGTTTGTGCATCAGATAATTCGTTTGCATAGAGTGTCAGTGTTAGAGTTATGTCAGATCTTGACCGAGGTTCTCGCCCAGAGATCGGTCGAGATAGTTCCTTTTTAGTCGGTCTTGGCGAGTATTCGAACTTCAGTTGGTTGAGTTGAGGTAAGAGATCAGAAAATTGCAGGTGCAGAGTTGGTTCAGAAATTTGTGATTCAATTGCAGTTATCAGTGACAGATTAAGGACCGCTCAGAGATGCCGGGAAAGTTTACGCCGTAAAATGTCGAAAATCTTTGAATTTTTAGATTGAGAATCCTGTTCATCCTTGGATGTTGCCTAGGATAGGGACATCTCGAATTGTTAAGAAAGGAGAGCTAAAACTATTTAAATGACGGAATATTTCGAGTTTGAGATCAAAGGAGAATTTTGACCTTAAATGGAAAAAGAAAGCGGTTTGGGACACCGTCGGCGCCTCTAGCCGAGTTGGTATCCGGGTGTGAAGCAGTGGTCCGAAGTCGGGAGTTCGAATCCCCGACGCGGCAGTTAGCCGCTTTGTGGAAAAATAAAAAGAAAAAAAAAAAACAAAAAAAGAACCAAAATTTTTGCAGCTTTATTTTTGTAAAGATGGACAAGTGCTTGGTCTTTTGGGAATCAAGAATTGGTCTGGTTAATTCGGAAATGTTTCGTCGGCACCGAGGATCTTGGATAGCAGTGCGAAGTAGAATGAAGGAGCAGAATTGATGACACGACAATACCCCACCATTTTGAAGAAGAATTTTAATGGTTTAAATTTCGAGGACGAAATTTTCATAAGAGGGGAAGAGTTGTGACATCCCGATTTTCCGAGTCTATTTTCAATTAATTGAGACGGGCATTTCGTTGGCACGCATATAGTTCTTTTCCTTGAGTTGGCCACTCATGTGGAAGCTAGTCTATCGGGTGAAGCTATTAAGAGTTTCTAATGCATCAGACTCGAGAATTTGACCAGGAAGCGATCTTTCGACCGAGCTAATCTGCAAGGGTCATTACGACACAAATAAAAATCGATTAAAGACCGGAGATAGGTCGACTCGAAAGATGCATGTGATTGAGTGTGGGTGATTCCACCGGATTGCATAATTCTTGGCGATCGACACTGGACCGACTTTTCTATCGATTGGGTACCCTGTGTTCGTATTTGAAACCTTGAGATTACCCCGACAACCGAAAGTTGCCAATGTTTCAAAGATGTACATTGTGGCTTGAGACGATCAACCACAGGTCGAATGCATGAAAATTTCTAAAGGCTACCCGGTAGGTTGGGCCGCACTAGTATCGTGCCAAAGTGAAATTAACCGTGGAATTGAGATCGAATTCAGAAATTGGAAGTCTGGGTGTGTCACAAATCATTTCAAGATCATTGAATCATCTTTGGAAGATTTTTCAGGCAAGCCGAGCTTTTCAGCAAAATAATCCAGAAATGGCTAATTTGGCTCGAGAAATTAGTAGACTGTTTTTGGTCGCGCTTTTGGGAATTAAGTTGGTTCTACGGACAAGTGAAGATGTGAATTGAAGTGTGGTGACATTTGATTAATTTTACGGACTTCAATTTGATTCAATTTGAAGAGAATTGATGAGAATTGAAGAAATGGGACGTACAAGAATTAGACCCCGCGGAAAAATAAAATGGACCCATTGAAAAAGGTTGTGGGGGATTGGGTGAGTGGAGTGTGATGTCACCCATGAGGTCATGTGGTGGGCCAATTTGTAGGACTAAAGAAAAGGGAAAAAGGAAAAGAAATTGGCCTCCCATCTTCTCTCTCCTCCCTCTCTTCTTCCTCTTCCGTGCGATTCCTCCATGGTCTTCATCTTCTTCTTCGAAAATGTCCAGCAAGCCGAAGATGGCCGAGCAGCCTTGCAACCGCCCGAGCATCGCACGCCGCTCGGACCCGCTAGCCCGCCGTCGCCGCCTCACGCCGCCGTCGTCGCCGCCTTCGCCGCTCGCCTTCCGCCTCTCTTCTCTCCCTCCGTTTGCTGCTCCAAAATTCCAGATCTGGTAGGACGCCGAAGCAGCAGCCAGCCCACGCGCCGTCGCCCGCCGCGCAGCCCGGCTCGCCGCCGGAGCCGCCGCGGCGCCGTCGCCGCGCGAAGCCGCGCCCGCGCGCGCTCCGCCCGCCACTCGTCGTCCCCGAGCTGCTGTTCAGCTTCGCGCAAGAGCTGCCGGAGCCACCGTGGACCGCCGTGCGCCGCCGCTTAGCCCGCCGGAGCTTCGCCTTGCCTCCGCCGCCCTTGGCCGCCCGAACCGGCGCCGGATCCGCCCATTCTCGGCCTCAAACCGCCATGGACAGCAGCTGCAGAAAATGGGTATGCAGCGGACATTTGGCCCGTTTTGGCCGCCTTCCCGAGCCCGGATGCTTGGCCCGCTTTGGAGAAAGTCGATCCCCTCGCCGTCCTCGTCGTTTTGGTCCGCTCGGTTCGTTAATCCGGTGAGTTTAACTCACTAAACCTCGCTTTAGAGGGTTAATGATGCTTTAGGTGTGCTTAGTTTATGTTAAGTGTGATTATGTGATGAGTTTAATTTATTTAAGTGTGGATTATATTAATGTGTTTAATTAGCTTAAAGTGAGTTTAATTTAAGGCTAAATGAAGGTTTACATTAATATAAAGCTTGATGTGACATAAAGGAATTTACTTTTGATTTATTTAAATATTTCGAAATTATTTAATAATTTAATAATATATCATTATTCGAAATTATTAAAATATTATTATTTCATTATTTTCGGAATAAATTTAATAATAAATTAAATTCCGAAAATTTTGTCGGACTCTAAATTCTCGAATTTCGTGCCGGTCGCTATTCTGTGTATTCGGATTTTGAAATTGATGATCGGATATTATAAATTGAAGGTGGATTGCGAAAAATATGAATATTATTATTTAATTAATTTTCAGAATAAATTTAATTATTTATTAAAATTCGAAAATTTCGTTGGGACCTTGTTCTCTCGGAATTTCGTGCCGATCGCTGCTGTGCATGTAGAATTTGAAATTGATGATTGGTTGTGGCGAATTGAGTGTGATTGCGATTTATGAGGATTCTTTAGAAAACCCTAAGTGTGGGAATTTATGGGAGATTGGTCGTGATTAACCACCTATTAGAGGTCGTGCCTAGTGAGGCCGTGATTAACCACCGATTGGAGGTCGTGCCTAGTAGGGCCGTGATGGACCACCTATGAGAGGTCGTGCCTAATAGGGCCGTGATGAACCACCTAAGAGAGGTCGTGCCTAATGGGGCCGTGATTGACCACCTATTAGAGGTCGTGCCCAGTGAGGCCGTGATGGACCACCTATGAGAGGTCGTGCCCAGCGAGGCCGTGATGGACCACCTATGAGAGGTCGTGCCTAGAGAGGCCGTGATGGACCACCTAATTAAAGGTCGTGCCGAGTGGGGCCGTGATTGCCACTGGTTATTAAGCCTTCCTATAGGGTCGAGATTGGAAGTAGTAATTGATTTGCTAGAATGACATGTAATCGGCCAAGTCGATTGATCGCTGAGACGATCCAAGTGGTTGAATTGTTCTGATGGTGTGATTGTGCCATGGTTGTTTGGTTACCATAATTGTACGTGGTTGAATTATATAAATTGTGCTAACCTGCAGATGAAGGCTAATGCGAGGTAAGTCTTCTGTGTGATGTGGCTAGGCCACCTGGGGCGTATTTTCTTTCTAATAGGGGTTTAGGGGGTGGAACTTGCTGAGACATCGTCTCATCCCGGTTGTGGGATTAAAATTTCAGGTCCTTGGTGGACGGAGCAGCCAGATAGCTTTGGTTGGCCTTGAGGAGTTGTGAAGGTGAAGTCAGGAGGATTGGAGAACGTGTCCGACTTGTAGGTCGTAGGACGTTCATTTTTTAAAAGCCGTCTTTTGTAGACTTTTGGTTGTAGACCTCTCTTTGTAAATTCTCGTTGAATTATGAAAGTGTTATGTTGTGGTTTTGCTTCCCGCTTTTCTATCCCGTAATTTGTTGTCAGGGGATTTGTTTCGCTTCCGCATGCGTAAATAAATGAATGGGTCGGCGACGTGTCCTGGGATGTCGCATATTTGATCGACCGCAGCGGGATGTGTGCGCGCTCGGGGTTCGGGGCGTGACACCTCTTCTCCACGTCTTCCACCACTTGTTCCCAGTAATCGGTGAGCTTTCTTCTAAACATAACGGCTCTATAGTTACGCGTAGCCTTTAACCAGAACCCAGCCATCATTTTCACATTTCTTCTTGTACCATTCCAAGTTAGCCAGGCACACTTTCATGTCATTCAAATGCTTTGCAGGATCAAATGCTTTATTCTTTTGTTCTAGCACATCTTTTTCAGACTTGACTATATCCCTCAACAGAGCATCGATATCCATATTCTCTGCAGCAGTTGCCATGACAATGAAAGTTCAGTAAATGAACTTCCAAAAGGTAAAAGGAAGGCATTCATAACAAGGGACTATTCAAGTGGAGCGAATTTTCTTGGTTTAGTATGTGAAGCTAAAAGCTGGGATACGACACATTTTGGTTTATATGACAAAGCACAATTATACTTATGGTTTCAACTAGAACGATCGCGAAATCCTTTTCTGAGATGTCTTCAGAATGTATATGCAAAAGAAGGTATCCCAGCTTTAAATAAATCAGTATCAGGCACACTAAATTCAGAATGACTCTTGCAAATCAATTGCCATTCGAGACATTTAATGATGCTCTCATAATTGAAAATTTGAGCACTTTATGGGCTCCTGGGGGCTAGCAACTCAATTATGGATTCAGGGGCTTCGAAACATGCACTACCCAATTTGGAACACACAAGAAATGTTCCAAAAGGCTTGTATAGGCTCTCCTCCATGGTCGACGGGTGAAAGACTTTGGGGAAACAGTCGTCCTTATGAACCACATGCAAGAAGCAAGCACTCCAGGTTGGATTTTGCGATACTGCTTGTTGGAAGCCGTTGTCCCTGATGAGGGGCGAACCAAATGTGATGCAAAGCGAACGCTCTGTGGTTTCTATACCTAGTGTGTGTAGGAGCCATAATGTGAAAAGAGAGGCAATGGATCCACCCAATCAATCTCTAGTTATAAAGTGTGGAATAGACTCGGGGGAGTCACTTCCTGCAACAAAGCTGGATGAGCATCGACAAACACAAGTCTATGGGGGCCAGTCAGATTTTCTAACTTGCAGCATGCATCCCAAAGTCAGTTTTGCAGACATAATCACAACATTTCCCTTTTCATATTATTTCGAAAAACAGGTATTTATAATAATATAAACAGAATTATGCACCAAAATTACAATCACACTCAAATCACTCAAAGATTCTCACTATTTCCCAACTACCAAGACACTCAATAATTGACATAGAATTTAGACCTCACGATACAATCTATCAATCTCACAAAGGAATTCACAGATTTTCCCACAAAATTAATTGGTTTCAATACACTTTTTTTTTTTTGATGATATAATTCACAAGCAAGCCGCAGAGTTGATTGTCACAACGAGAAGTCAGGCAAAAAATCAAAACCATCTCTTATATATGTAATATTTTGATCCAAAGCAGCAAACCCCTTTTAGCATACTCAAATTAGGAGATCTATTCGAACGCAGTCTAACTAAATAAAAGAAAAAATGTACCGAAAAGGCGTTAGAGAAATCTAGCATAATCAAATTCCTGAACTCATACATCTTTGGTTCGTAAGAATAAAGTAAATCTCCCATTACTTTTTTCTAATCAACCCACCAGAACTAGACGAGTAGAGACTCCTGATTGAAAAAATCATTCTCATGTTGAGAAGTTGAACCTAAGTCGCATTGGTATGGACTTGGGAGAGCCCGAGCTAAGTTTAGGCTTAGCAATCCATTAGCCAAATCCTAGGTGGTTCACCCGAGGTTTGATGAATTGAGAGAGGCACAAACATAATCCTTGGTCCATGTGGGTGGTCAAATGACCCGGCCTGAACGTCGTAGGGGAACACGGTCAGGCGTAGAATATAACATTTCCGAAGTTAAATGTGGAGACGACAGTTCTAACGATGGGTCTGAATTCTCTTCCATGGGCATCATAGATTCTTCAACCGAATGACTTTGGTTGGATGGAGAACCTGTAGTGACTTCCAACTTAGGAGAAGATGTCGGAATGCCCGAAGATTGGACAAACATATAATGTGGAGCAAGGGACAAATCTTCCTCAAATAGAAAGCGCCTCTGATGAAAGTTCGAACTAGAAGGCTCAGTTGAAGAAGCCTTATCTTGAAAAGGAAAAATCTCTTCACAAAATACAACGTCTTCACTGATAAAGAAGTTACCCATCGATGGCTTGAAGACATGATAACCCTTCTAATAATACCCCATGAAAATACATTGTCGGGCCGGCAGACTCATTTAATCATTGGGAGTAAGGGCAGTAACATAACATAAACAGCCAAAAACTCTAAGGTGATTAATTGCAGGCTTCTTATCATAAAGTACTTCGAAAGGAGTTCGTCCGCCGAGAACTTGAGTTGGCATGTAATTGACCAGGTAAACTGTCGTGACCACACAATCTCCCCAGAAAGTCATAGGAATGGATGTTTGAAATTTAAGAGCTCGTGCGACTTCTAATCATTTTGTTGAGGTGTGTAAGTGCAAAGTTTCATGCAGAATTCCATGAGAAGAAAAAAAGTTTTTACACTCGTGACTAAATAATTCATTCCCCTTATCTGTTTGAATGCGTTGAACAAATTTACCGAATTGATATTTTTTGACCAAGTGAAAAAATTCTCTAAGTGGGAAAGGGCTTGATTTTTTTCCAACATGAGGAAAACCTATATAGCACAGAATAATCGTCTACAATGGTAAGAAAATAACCGGATGGGGTATCATAAGGGCCCCAAATATCTACATAAATTAAGGAAAAAATTTCCGTTGCTCGAGATTTGCTTATGGGAAAGGGGGCACGTGATTGCTTTGCAAGAGGACAAATCAGACATTGAGGATGTGGAAAGGAAGCACTGTGACCCAAACGTTGATGAAAAAACACAACTTTATCATTGGTAGTAGTGTCACACAATGATCTTATTCATGGGAATACATGATAAATCATAATTTTCAGATAATTTGGTCCAAAAATATAATCCTTGCGAAAGATAACCTAAGCCCATCAGTTTCCCAGTCGAAGGGGCCTTAAAGAAACATGTCTCGGAATTGAAGAAAATGTGACAAGAATTGTCCTTACAGACCTTTGACACTGAGAGAAGATTAAATTTAAATTTAGGGACATAAAGCACATTCTGAAGAGTAATGGATGGGCTGAGTTTTACTGTCCCTACTTTTGTGATGCATGTGGTATTCCCATTTGGAAGTTGCACAGATTCAGCGAAATGACTTTGATGAGTATGAGAAAAGAAACGTTCGTCGCAGATAATGTGATCACTAGCACCTGAATCAATTATCCATGCATCATGAGGAATAGAATTGAGACAATATGAAGTACCTGAAAATCCCGCCCTTTTGTCAGAAGTCTCCAACTGTTTCAACACCCTCATGATCTGCTGATATTGATTATGTGTAATAAGCTGATCAAAATTGATCCCTGTGACTTGATTAGCAATAGATCCCATTTTTCCTTTTTCTCCAGGTTTTTCATGCAATTTCCAACAAGTTTCCATCGTGTGGTTCAAGCGTTTGCAAAAATCGCAATACAACTTGCCCTTTCCTTTAGAATTTCCTTTTGAAGAATTTGTCAAAGAATTCCCCTTAAGGATCGGCGCTGACGTGGCTTCCTGCAAGCTGTCCAATCCCGCTGAAGTGATGGATGGACAAGAGCCGTCCGATCCAATCGAAAAAGTTGGTCCACGATAGCCGTTCGATCTTGCTTTATTATCCCAGCCATCCATTTGAAAAAGGCTAGGATTTCCTCCTTTTTGCCCAGACGCAGCAGCCATTCCCATTTTCTCAAGCCCGAAGCTCCCCCCTCCCTTCGTTGACTCCATTGAAGCACCACGGGAGGAGAAAGCCACAAGACTCACCCCCTCGCGCACGTGTTCAGCTGCAGCAAGTCGTTGATTCTCCTCTTGGACGGCCAACTGGTAGATCCGGCCGAGTGACGGGGCGGGATCCATCGCAAGAATTTGCGATCGGAAGGACGAAAAAGACTCGTTGAGGATGAGTAAGAACCTCATCGCCTTCTCTCTTTCTTTAATTTCTTTGTATTGTCGAAGAGTAGCTTCAGGTCCCTCAAGGCGCTCCTCGGCCGCCTCGAGCTCGTTCCACGAGGCCGAGAGCCGATTGAAGCAAGCGGTAACCGAGAGATTCCCTTGCTTCAATTCGGATAGGGCTTGCGTGATTGTGAATAACCTTGCTCGATCTAGTCTACCATACTTCTCACGTATGTTTTCCCAAAATTTCTTTGAGTCTTCAGTGGGTGGAAGTCCGGCCGCAACGTCGGGAGCAAGGCAATTCCCAATCCAAGTGCGAACCAATTGGTTGCACTTCCGCCAGTGTCTTTGGAGCCGCTCATCGGTCGAAAAGGGTACGGCTCCGTTGAGGAAGCCATCCTTGTCCTTCGTGACAAGCGCTCGATGGAGATCTCGAGCCCATGCATTGTAGGTTTCCGGTCCAGTGAGCTGCATCGTGATGAGCCGTAGCTCAGGTCCGTCTGCCAGCGATATGTAGAGCGGATCACCGGGCTCAAGGCGACCACCGCCAGTCATTGGGAATGCATACAGCGGAAAGGCAGGTCCAAGAAATGGGTTGGGGTTGCCCAGTATGGATCCGGATCTTTGACCCGAATTTGTCTGACCCGATCTGTCAGTCAAGTCCATTTCTCATGGTGGATGGTTCTGTCCGCTTCGATTGTTTTGGGCTCCAAAGCTTGAGAGCCTTTCCTCGCCCGATGAGCCATATTGGTATGGTTGAGCCCGTGTTTGCTCTGACCCGATGGCCCATGGGCCCTGGACAGGGTACCAGTGACCTGGCGGCCATTGAATTGGCCCAGAGACTTGAGTTGGAATGGGAGCGAGAATGCCATCAGCAGAATGTTGAGAATCACCACCGAGACGATGAGCAAGAGGCTGCTGTTCTCCGGTTGAATCAGTCTGTTCTGACAAGGTTGGGATCTGGTTTTGTGGTGAGGTAGGTCTCTCCTCCATGGAAGAACTGCCGATGCTTTTATCTTTGCTCATGCTTTTATCTGTGGTTTCTGTATCGAGTGTGTGTAGGAGCCATAATGTGAAAAGAGAGGCAATGGATCCAACCAAACAATCTCCAGTTATAATGTGTGGAATAGACTCGCGGATTCACTACCCGCAACAAAACTGGATGAGCATCGACAAACACAAGTCTATGGGGGCCAAATAGATTTTTTAACTTGCGTAACGCGTTTTTAACCGGTTTCGCCAACATAAAGACACTATTTCCTTTTGATATTGTTGCGACAAACAGAAGATTTAATAATAAAATAAACTAATTAAGGAAATAAATTGAGCATAAGATTTATGCAGTTTGGTCGATGTGATCTATTGTACAGAGAGGGCAGCATAGGATTCCAATATCCATTGATATAATAGAGATTACAACCGCACTCGAGTTATTTAAACAATTTCCAGCTATGAATTACACTCTATAACTCATACAATACTTAGCATCACAATTTCTTTCGAAACAATCTATAGGAATTCACGAACCTTACATAAGATTTATTAGTTTCAAAACACTTATAACTTCTTCAGTATGCAATTTAGGAGCATGCTGTACAAATGATTCTTACGGACAAAAGCTCCTTTGCTCACTAATGGGTAAAAAACTAAAACCCACCTCTTCGTATATAATATTTGGATGCAAAATAGAAAACCTTTTTAGCATGCTCAAATTGGGAATCCAACTCCAACGAGGATTTGTTGTTACTTAATATATTTTGGTGAACCAAAAGTCCAATCAAGGCTATTCTAATTTAAATCACAAGTTCTATTGGGATATGGAATTTTCATTTGGATTGAGTTCCTTCATGGGCTCAAATTAGAGACATATACTCAAAATTATTGTGATTAGGTCAAACAGAATCTCAAACTGGCTTTTGCTCCCACTAGGTTTAGGATGTTCATGACGAATTACTGCTTTATAATCTAGCAAGCTCCGACAAGTACCTTTGCGCAAGATTCAGACCTAAGACCTCAGGCTTCTTGAGACGCAAATAGGATTATTTTTGACTCAACTGAAAAGAATGAATAAGGCAATGGGCCATCAATGCGAGAGGAACTGTTCAGACTATTGACGGACTGCTAATCATCAACCATTTTGCCAAATGATTCAATTCAAACTCCGAAAGAAGCAGAAAGGGGAATGATAATCCACTTTTTCCATCAAAAAAGGCTAACGATATGCTAAGAAACAACTCAAAATAGTCATCAATGAAGCAACTATCAGAGCAGATGCAAGCATTCCACAACCCACTTCAACAAGACCTGATTCCTAGAACTGAGACCAACTCGTGTGATCCCTCACAGCGACTAACGAAAGTTCATTGATCTTCAAAATTAGTAACTAAAGCTTACAAATAACTCGAAAAGAAATGAAAGATAAAAGGGTATCACCTGATCTTTCAGGGGGGGGAGCTTATCCCGGAGAGTGTTGAACAGATAAATCGCAGCTTTGTATATGGCATAACGCGGGCTGTCCTCGGAGCAGAGAAACTGAAAACTCGGAGGCCTCAGATGAAGAAGACGGGACCAAATCGCCCTCTTGTTGGAGATGAATTGAAGCGACTGGTGGGGTCACGAAAGCAATGATTTTGTATTCCGGGTGTTCGAATTCTTGGATTTTCACGGTTTCTGAAGATGGTGTGCTTTGGCTTTGGTAGTTGCGGTCAATCTGGGACTGGAGTTCAGACATTGCAGCCCACGAATTGCCAAGAATATCGGAGGACACGACCCAGTTCGCCAAATTGAGTCCGATGCTGAATCTGCCAAAAAAAAAAAAAAAAATCATCAAGAACAAGAGACCAAATGAGGAACAAGAAACAAGAGCACGTCCTCTAAACACGTACAGAGGTTTAGCAGCTGGAGCAGAGAACGTCATCCGAGCTTTTTCTTATTGGGCTACTGCTCACGCAGAACCGGCGAGTCGACGATGATCGAGTCACGAATTGAAACAGGCAGAAGCGAGTGGCGGGAAGGAAAATTTTGGCGGGAGCTCTGATTTCAGCCCGTCAAATTACGAGTCCACTCATCGGGCGACACGTGTCAGCCCGGATCTTGCAGAAGCAGGGGGAAATAGAATGGGTGGATGACGGAGCAGGCGGGCTTCGGGGGCGACGGGGATCTTGAGGGCGACTGGGCGAGGCTCTCACCGTGAGCAGGGGGAAGAAGAAGAAGAAATAAAAGGAAAAAAAAAAAAAAAAAAAAACAAGAGAGGGAAGAGAGAGAGAATCGCGTGGTGTGGCCTCAAGGACGTGGGCGACACGTGTCTCCCGGTGAGTGGACTCCTTTGTCAGGACGACTCCAGCCAATAATTTCTCGGTGGGTCTGCTCCTCCAGCCCATATTGATTCGGAATTGGGGAGATTGAATTCTTCAGTCTAATTGCATTGGACACGTCTCTATACTTGAGTCGAGCCTACCGGTTCTAATGCCTCTTGAGCTCGATTAAGTTTATGGCTTCAGCCTCAGCTCTACTCCATAATGTGTTTTCCATGCTCAAGTGATCGCTTGACAACAAGAAAAGTACACTCCCTTTAAGCTCCGATTAGAGATTCTGGAAATACAACAAAAATCTACCAAACCAATAAGCTGTCTGATTAGACTCATAAGTTGACTTGGCCGAGTAGTTTTCATGTTTTAACTCAACTCCATCCAATGTCTGAACAACTCAAACTCCAAAAGTGTCACACCATGGATCCTAGTAGAAAAGGAAATGACATGGCTATCTTTTCACCTAAATGGATGCAACCTCTAATCACCCAAATATCAACTCCCAAATGTTCTCATCAAATCACTCTCACTCCATAGTTGCTAACTGAGGAACTTGAGAAAATTGGAAAAAAGAGGGGTGAGCAATTACTACTCATTGAATAGTATATATGTCCTCAAGTAGATTGAATAACCACTATACATATATATAGGTATAAACTTAGGAAAATTCAAAATAAGGATCTAAAGTACTCTCATTTTCTTAATTAAAGACTCGAAATGAACTTTGTGCTAAATAAGGACTTGAAATTACTATGATTATTTTAAATAAAGGCCTAAAGCAGTCATGGTTGTTTCAAATAAGGACTTGACATTACTAGTCGTCAGCAAACTAAATATTCCAATCAATCAGGAGCATTTTCATCCAATTACAACTTTAATCTTAAATTTTTTTATTCTTTTCTTTCCTTTCCTTTTTTTGCCTTTTTTTTTTCCCTTCGACGAGGGCCAATAGCCACTCATGAGGGTTTGGCGATTCTCGCTAGCCCGAGGCAAGGGCAACCTCACCCAAGGTGAGGGTCACCGAGCCTTCATCATCCCTAGGCAAGGGTGGCCTCACCCACGACAAGCAAGGGTTGGTAGGCCTTGGCCGGCCCTCATCAAATCAAGCGAGAGCTATCCTCACGCAGCTCTTTTTGACTTATCAGATGCACTAATAAATCATCTATTTAATGTGATTTTTCAAACTATTTATAATGCGAAACTTAAACACTACACCCTAAAATTTTGCTTTGATTAAACTTTTGTTCAAAACAAACTTTGACAAACCTTACGACTCTATAATGACATAATCCACCATTTTTATGAAATTTCGAAATACCATAATTCAATAATTGGATTTCACGGTTTGATTTTTACATATCTTCGAATTTAAGCCATAATTTCGAAAATAATCCTAACTGGACGAATGAGGAGCACAAATATTTATCAATGTTGCCATACATAGTTGATTCGGCTCAACAAAATCGACTTGGTGTGTACACCCGACCCCTTTCCTCTCTTCCTTTCCTTTCTTCCATGCACATCTATTTGTACTTTAATAGTGGAGCCGCTTCAACCCCCCGGGGCGGGTCTCTTTTTGACTTTTCAACCTTTCTTTTCATTTTGTCTTTTTTTTTTTTGGCTGGGTCCCACTAAAGGCCGATATTACAAGAAGAATCTAGTCCAAAACCAGATAATGTCCCTGTTTGGTTCAAGATTTGGAATGCTTTCATTTGGGCCTAAAATCATTTCTAAATCAAATCTGTTTGGTTCATTTTTTTTGCTCGATTTGGCGAGATCGCAATTGCATCTCCAAGTGCTCTAAGGCCTTTAGCCCAATGCAGCTCTTGAGGTCCTTTTGACAAGTTGCATCTTCGAATGCAACTTCCGATATTGTTCATCTTTTTTCGAGAATGGAGAAGCCAATTGGCCGCCCGAATAAAAATAAATATAAAAATAAATATATTTATATAAAAAATATATATTTTATATATTGTATGTAAATATATAAACATATCTATTTTTTTATATTTTATGTTTATATATATTTTATATAGATATAAACATATCCATTTTTATATAAATATATTTTATGTTTAATAAATAAATATATATTTATAAATATAAACATATCTATTTTTTCTCCTATTGTTTTTATATAAATATATATTTATATAAACATATCTATTATATATATTATGTTTAATAAATATATTTTATGTTTATATTTTATATAAAAAATATAAACATATCTATTTTTTATCTTTTATGTTTAATAAATATATATTTATAAAAAATATATATTATATATTTAAATATATATTTTATATAGATATAAACATATCCATTTTTTATGTAAATATATTTTATGTTTAATATATATATATATATATATATATGTATATATATTTATAAATATAAACATATTTTTGCTTTTTTAATTTAATAAAAGTTAATTACAAATGTAAATTTTACCAAACGGTATTTTGGCCAAAGTTGTTTCTTAATGCAAATTTTACCAAACGGCATTTGCATTTCGGAAAACCCCTTTACCCAAAAGTATTTGCATTTCTGCAAATGCATTCCCCAAAAGCCGAACCAAACGGCCCAATGTTTCTCCAACTGGTCGTGCTCTACCTTGTCGACTTACGTGGAATGAAAACGCCGCGATGACTTATGTCCCTTTGTTCAAGTCATTATACGATCGGATCTCTTTCTGACAATTGCTTTTTGAAGAGTTAGAAACGTCGCGTGGAGTGCAATCGTCCGTTCTGATGAATCCGTGTGGATCCTTCTTTCGGGGGACAAAGAAAATTGCTGAGAACTTGCCCAGGCTTTTATCTCCAAGTGGGCATAGACTTAAAGAGAAAATTGTCAAATGAATGTGAAAACCATCGCTTCCATACAAAACGTGTACCAACCAGATCTGATGAGAGCAGAAAATAGTTGCCAGGGCAGAGGGCTGAACAAGTAGCTGACTCGTGACAATATTCTAGGATAGCGAGGGGGACAAAATTGAACCATTGTATACAAAACGTGAGGAAAGCAATGCTGAAATATATATGTAAAAATAAAATTAACTCATATAAATGCCTTTGATGTAATGACAATACTTAATTCCTATGTTAAGCATGCTCAGGTTGGAGCACTCTCAGGATGGGTGATCTCCCGAGAAGGTGTTCACATATATGTGAAAGGACAAAATCGTAAAGCTCACTATGGAAAAATCAAATGGCACGACACCTCAAGTGAGTTCAATCTCGATGTAAGAACTTGTTGTCATATGCAGAAACCTGTAGACAAAAGCCGTGCCACATTGTATTGTGGATGGCTTTGTACCATGTGTTAGTGAAACATATTCATTACAATCCATTTCATAGAGCAAAGAGCGTGTTGATTTGCACCTTATGAATATGTGTTTGCTTTTGCATGTGCACAGAACCATCGTAAAGAACATGTGCATAGAAGCAATTGCTAGAGAAAAAACTGTAATATATCTAAATGGCTTCATGATCATAGTTGAACGATTTAATGTTTGATCGCTGATGCACTCTAAAAACAGAGAGTTGTAGGGAAGTGCTGTTTAAATATTTCGATTGAGGGAGATTGTTATTTACAATAAGCTTTTTTCTCGTATTATTTGTACTTAGTGCATCATATGTAAACACATTTCTTATTGATATGATTAACATGTGCCTAGGGCACTTATTAACAAGTGCCACATGTAGGAATTTGACAAAGAAAATGGTCTAAACCTCTAAACATGACAGGTAAAAATAACAAGATTATAAAAATATATATTTTTTTTTTGGAGTTAAACTATCGCCTTTTTTTTTTTTTTAAAGTAAGCTCTTTGAGAGGTCAATAAAAATCAAATCGTCCCATCCAGTTATATTAAAATTTTACAAATTGTTAAAAATAAGTTTTGTCTTCCTACTATGTTGATAAACGAAAGGGAATATCATCGTAGGGAGGAGGCAGCTACTACACACTTACACCGAGCGGTATTCCCCATGAGAAAATATAATACAAACACAATCTAACTACGTTATAAATTCACAATCTTTACCTTCAAAGCAAATTTTAGCATAGTAATTACTGTCAAGATATGAGAGAGATATAAGATTGTCCGAAGGTTAAGCATTTTAAACCCTTCTCCCAACAAGAAAAAAAAAAGGTACATGTGCGGTATATGCTAACGGGAAAGGGTTAATAGGTGCAATAAAATCCAAATTCAAAGAATTATAATGACACAAATGAAATTTAGGGACTTTTATACATCAATCTCAAAATTTAGGGGGCATGAAAAAAAATTATGGAGTACTAATTGCACCATGGGATTGTTTTTCTTCTTTAGCTGAGTAGCCGTTGAAGAAGTCTATTCTGGATTCTTATCCATGTACATTATGAGCTAGTAATTGACATTACAAGCTACAACATATAGACATACAAAGATGAATGTACATTGGTTCATTAGACGGAAAATGACACGCTTATCATTAAATTGCTCCACAAGGTATGTTAATATATGGAAAGCCGCAAAGTTACCAATCAAAGACAGGAGTTATGAATTATTTTGGCCTGTGAAATCCTATAAATGGTCACATTTTTTCGCCATTTCACCATATCAGTTGAATCTATATTGATTTTCCAGTGAGCGCCATAGAGGGCAAAACCACTGAAGTGACGACGAAGGAGGGTGCCAATGCTCGACAAGCTACCTCCTCAAAATCGTCGACCGGGCTATTGAAGAAGGCGAGTGAATTATATGCTTTTTGCGCTGTTGAGATGGCCGTTATCGTTCTCTCTCCAAGAGGCAAGCCTTTCTATTTTGGTCACCCGTCTATGGATGCGACCGTGGATATGCGTGAGCATCCAAAGATGGCTTGTAGCTTGTATTGATGCTACTCGATAGGCTCAAACTGACAGACATCAGATCCTAGAGAAACTGAACAAACAATATGACAATGTGCTCGAGCAACTGAAAGCTGGAATGAAAGGAGCTAAAGAGCTGAGCAATATTAAGCCCCTGCAATTCGAAAACTTTGGCTTTAACGATTTTGTGGTATTCAGGAAATGGCTGGAAGATGCGGAGAACGCGGTGGACAAGAGAAGGACGGGGCTCTGGGCTTTAAAGGCTTCAAGTTCAACTCCATGCCCAGGAGCTATTAAATCCTCTTTCAGAAGCCAAAACAATGATAAATGCGACGATCCTTGTAAAGCACAAGTTGGACATGAGTAATCAGTTCCAGCGGACGTAGGGAGAGATTGTTAACTCAGCTTAAATTGTATTTGGCATGATTCAGTCAATCTCTCCGCTTCAACAAGAGGGGCCTTTTGATAATAAAGCATTAAAAATGCTTAACAAAGTTACGGCAATCTTTTTTCTTTGCCTTTTTTGCTATGCTGTTGTGGTTGAAATTGCTCGTTTTTATTATGGTCTTGTGACAATTATATTCCATCGAGTAAGAACCAGCACTGTAAGGAACAAACGTATGAGTAATTCCAGAAGTGGAAAAAAACAGAAAGGCTTTAAAAACATAAATTATTGCCTTCCGAATCAAATTTTTGAACTCGAGATGACCAATGGTGCAATGAGAATCCGAATCAATTTAAGCAAAGCATCAACAAATCGAGTGAAATGGGCACATTCTTGCTCTTATGGTACACTATCATTTACATTCAAATGCTGGGGTACCTGATTTATACCGGTACGAGTCACCATTTTTCATGAAATCAGCAAGTTGCGAGTTGTGAGAAGCTCCCATCATTTGCTTCGCCAATATATCTTCATACTCCCTCCACCATTGCATGAAGCTGCTGCTATCCAAGAAAATATCAGTAGAAACAGCGTAGTTCTTGAGCAAATTCATGACATACCCCTCGAACCAGACCAATTTTTCTATTTCTGTGCTGTTCGATCCTCCACTGTTCAACAGCCTGCACGATATTCGCGCCTCCTCCACATGTGCCCAGAAGCACGAATCCTGCGTGACACTCAACATGATCTTCTTCATCTTCAAATCGTTAGAGACACCCTTTGCCGGCTGCTTCGGATGTTTGTCCAGCCACTCTTCCAATAGCTTGAAGTGCTTGGATCTCCCTTGAGACATGTAACCTCTTTTGCCCCATTTATAGTACTCAGCTATCTGGAGCGGTTCGACCAACCTCCGATAGTTTGTTCCTCCAAAAAGCCAGCGATTCCGCAGCGGTTCTCCCTCTCTCTGAGGCCTCTTCTCCGCATTTTCCACCACTTGTTCCCAGTAATCAGTGAGCTTTCTCACAAACTTAACGGCTTCATGGTCGCGCTTAGCCATTTTGTTCTTGAAGCTGTCATAGTAACCAGAACCCCGGCCATCGT
Source organism: Eucalyptus victrix (assembly GCA_016097545.1). Lineage (NCBI taxonomy): Eukaryota > Viridiplantae > Streptophyta > Magnoliopsida > Myrtales > Myrtaceae > Eucalyptus > Eucalyptus victrix. Next base: position 18,375,946 of record CM027843.1, on the reverse strand, counting down.
TTTCGCATGTCTTTTTGTACCATTCCAAATCAGCCAGGCACACTTTCATGTCATTCAAATCCTTTGCAGGATCAAATGCTTTATTCTTTTGTTCTAGGACATCTTTTTCAGACTTGACTATATCCCTCAACAGAGCATCAACATTCATATTCTGCGGCTGCCATAACAATGTAAGTTCAGTTCCAAAAGGTAAGAGGAAAGCATTCATAACAAGGGACTATTCAGGTGGAGCGAATTTTCCTGGTTAAGCATGTAAAGCTAAAAGCTGGGATACAATGCATTTTGGTTTATATGACAAAGTTTCGACTAGAACGATTGTGAAATCCCCACCTGAGATGTTTTCAGAACATGTACGCAAAAGAAGGTATAATAAATAGTTACCTGAATTTGCAGAAGGCCGACTGCTGCAACTTGTGCAGTTATCCCAGCTTCAAATAAATCAGTAACAGGCACACTAAATTCAGAATGGCTCTTACAAATCAATTGCCGTTCAAGACATTTAATGATGCTCTCATAATTGACAATTTGAGCACTTTCTGGGCTCCTGGGGGCTAGCAACTCAATTATGGATTTAGGGGCTTCAAAACATGCACTACCCAATTCGGAACACACAAGAAATGTTCCAAAAGGCTTGTATGGGCTCTGCTCGATGGTCGACAGGTGAAAGATTTTGGGAAAACAGTCGTCCTTATGAACCACATGCACGAAGCAAGCACTCCAGGTTGGATTTTGTGATACTGCTTGTTGGAAGCCGTCGTCCCCGATGAGGGGCGAACCAAATGTGATGCAAAGGGGACGCTTTGTGGTTTCTGTACCGAGTGTGTGTAGGAGCCATAATGTGAAAAGAGAGGCAATGGATCCACCCAAACAATCTCCAGTTATAATGTGTGGAATAGACTCGCGGGGATCCACTACCTGCAACAAAACTGGATGAGCATCTACAAACACAAGTCTATGCAGGCCAGTCAGATTTTCTAACTTGCAGCATGCGTCCCAAAGTCGGTTTTGCAGGCATAATCACAACATTTCTCTTTTCATATTATTGCAAAAAACAGGCATTTATAATAATATAAACAGAATTATGCACCAAAATTACAATC